>JAYJMJ010000166.1:9295732-9311398 GCA_036873875.1 Laminaria ephemera | reverse complement strand
GCTGTTGTGTGTTGGTACTTGATTGTATGCATGTACTCGTACAATCGGGATCGTTCTGGGCCCATATACGAACGAGCAGATCATACCAGTACGAGTGCGATGTGCGATATCTTTGCGGTGCTGAGCCTCGAGAGTGTGGTTATGATACCCATACTACTGCTGCTGCTGTAGTACTACTACTGTTGCTGATGTGCTGCTAGTGCTGCTTGCTGCTTGCTGTTGTTTGTTGGTACTTGCTTGTATGCATGTACTCGTACAATCGGGATCGCTCTGGGCCCAAACTGTATACGAACGCGCATATCATACGAGTTCGAGTACTCGTAGTAGTGCTGCTGCTGCTGCTGTGTACGCACGAGTACCACTTTCAAGTCGATCTGATGGGGGGAAACGACAAAGGCACTGGATGAGAGCGATTACTGGCGATGGTAGTCGAGCAATTTGGGCCGTCTTCCCTCCATCGAGCTACGTCCGAGTGGTCAACTACTGCTGCTACGCTACGTTTTTGTGGCTTGATTTATTGGCTCATTGTGCCTGACACATAATGGCGATCTTTTTTTAAAAAAAAATTTCATTGTTTTTTTTTTCTTTGTTCGATGATGAGGTTTTTAGTGCAGCTCTTGGCAGTACTCTGTCACATTTACCGCCCATGACACTACATGCTCGGCTATTACGGGCATGCGCGGAGCCGCAGGCGGGCGTCAGCCCGCCGCGGCGAAGCCCGATTGTAGATACAAGTACGATATTGTTGATGGTGTGCCCTGAGCGCTGAGCGCTCCTCAGCTTTTCTTAGACGTATTTTTTTGCGTTTTTTGTGTTTTCTCGCGACGAGGACCACCGCTCGGTCCGAAACTCCCTCATCGTGCTCCCCGACCCCTACTGCGCCGGGGGCGCCTCGACCGCGCTCGCGCGGTGCCCTGAGTCAAACGTGGTTACCATTCAAAAGTGGGCCAAAGTCTACTTTTGAACCCTGGAAATCCCAGGGTCCTTGGTTCCATTCTCACCGTGACCGCTTTTTTTTTTTTTTGTTTTTTACTTGACTTTTTTTTTTTTTTAGTTTTTTTTTTAACTTGAAAAATGTATACGTACCAGGTACTTTTTTCATCTTGGGCCAGAAAACCAACGTCATACGTACTGGTATTGTCGCGACCAACGTCATACGTACTGGTATTGTCGCGAGCGTATGATATGATACTGCTGTCTGCCGCATGTAGTAACTGCTGCTGCTATTAATAGTGCTGCTTGCTGTTTTTTGTTGGTACTGGATTGTACGTTTGTACTCGTACCGTCAGCTAGGTAGTATATGACGTGCGAACGAGCGTATGATATCATATGTACGACTACTAGTAGTGCTGCTGCTGTATAACTGTGTTACTGCTGCTGCTGTACGAACGAGTATCACTTTCATGCAGGCCCAGGAGGAAAAAACGGCCAAAAAAGTAGATGAGAGCGATAGCTGGTGATGGTCTTCGAAGCATTTGGGTCGGCTTTCCTTCATTGTGTTGCTTCCGAGTGTGGGCGACTGCTATGTTTTTGCTTTAGCTTTTGTATGCTACACATTGTGCAAGATGGCGATCTTTGTTTTATTGCTGTTCAGTGTTTTCTTTCTCTTTGCTCAAAGATATTTGTTTTCTATGCAACACTTGGCAGTACTCTGTCGCATTCACGGCCTGGATTTGCCTACGTAATATAGAAATACATATGTTTGTCCTCCCCCGTTCGGTGTGTTCCCTTGGCATATCCTCCCACCTCTCAGCCATCCTCAGCCCGTAATTGCCGACGACAATATTATTGGCTTTCTTTCTTTTCTTCAAGTTCTTTTCAGAACCTTCCCGGAAATCTTACTACTGTTCTTTGTTTTCTCTGTCCTCTTTGCTACAGTTTTTTTCTCTATTGTGATTATTACTACTACTACTGCTACTACTACTACTACTACTGTAGTAGTACAGAACACAGGGCAGCATCATCTTACCAGGTCCCAGTTGAGCTCAGCTTGGCTCGGCTCAGCTCAGTAGCGCAGCGCCGTGCGGTACCGTGCGATGCCGTGCACTGCCGTGTGGTGCTATGCGTTGCTGTGCCGTGTTGTGCCGTGCTGTGTGTGCTGTGCTGCGTTTACTCTTTCGTACATACTAGGTATCATAGGAAGTATCATACCAGGTACACCAGGTATGTACGTACATACGTACTACATTGTTGAATCGCAAAAAATGCACACCCAGCTCAGCTCAGCTCAGCAGCGCAGCGCAGCGCCGTGCGGTGCGGTGCTCTGCCATGCGGTGCGGTGCTGTGCCGTGCTGCGCTGTGCTTTCTTTCGTGCATACAGTATAGGGTATTACAGGTACCAGGTACCGGTATGTACGTCGGGTACTACTCGGCTTTGCTTTCTTCATTGATTGTCCTCTTCATTCAATGTTTTTTGTTTTGTTGTTTTGTTTTGTTTTTTCGTTTTTCGCAAATCACACCCGAAGTGCCGATCAGAACGTGACATCGCCAGCAAGCGCACAGCACAGCCCAGCAGGGCAATCAGCTCTGCACAAGTATCTCTTGGCATTATCAAGTCGGTATTTGCACCAAATCATGGGCCTCTTCATTCTGATCACATTTTGTTGTGTTCTTCCTTGCGCGAGCGTAGCGGGCGGCGTTAGCCGCCCGCGAAGCGGAGCCCTTGTGTCCTCGTGTATTTCCGCATGTCCGACTTACCAACTCCACCCGCACTAAATATGCATACGATATGTGTGCCGAGGAAAAGCTCACAGCACTGACAGAAGCGAACAAGACACAGACAAGCTTCTCAAGAACACGCCGACCCTATGCAATCCAATTCTCTACATTAGTAGGACAGCCCACGTCACAGCCACAGCCCACACATTCCATGGTGTGCCATAGGCTGTCCAACTAAATGCAAAGCACCCATCCATGCCGTCACACCTTGAGGGTTGTTGATGCTTGAAAGCTTGAAAGGGATGCAGGTAGAGGTACTCGGGCCGATCTGGTAGCAGTGGAGCAAACAAGACTATCAGTCAGTAGTACAACTGCTGTAATATTGATAGCAGCTCGTCCGGAGGACACTCTTCGAAAAGCCTTGTGCTAGCAGAGAAGCCTAGCTAGGAAGAACTCGGCGGGTGGTCACCATGCGGTCATGCTTCGAAGTGGGCGCGAAGGTGGCGGCGAAAATTAGAAAAGAACCGAAAAGACTTCACTTGATAGACCCGAACCTTCTCAGGAAAGTTCCACCAATGAAATACGACCTTTTACGAAGGGATTTTGTTGGGACATGGGTCGGTAATTGGCGGACACCGCCGGCAACTATTAATAATACGATCGCGCCGCTGCTGCTGTGAAACTTGCCGAGAGGTGGCACAGGCGAGAGAGGGATAGAGAGAGAGAGACCGCTTGCAGCTCAGACCCTCAGAAAAACGACACCGCAGCGGGCGGCCAAGCACCACTTGCTGGTGATGCGGTGTCTCTCCGCTGTAGGTTGGCTAGTTGCGTTTCTTGGAGCCTGCGATCTGTCGCTGTGAGGCGGGGTGGGTAGGGGAGTCGAGGCCCGGCGTACGAGGAAAGCGCGAGAGCGTGAGTTTTTAGCAAAAAGTTCGATGAAAATCGATCAGTGTTGGGAATGCTGAACCCTCTGCGCGATAAAAATGAAGGCACGTACCGGGGGGAGAAGGGACGACACCTACCTGCTACCTGTGACCACGGCTTGTCCAGAAGCTGGAAAATAAAAGTGAAAAAAAAAAAAGGTCTGTGTATTTCCGTCGCTCTACGAGAGGCGTATCATAGATACAGGTTGTGTTTGTGTGCGTGTATACCCACTTACAGAAACACCACGACCACCACCAACACCACCAACACCACCAACACCACCAACACCACCAACACCACCAACACCACCAACACCACCAACACCACCACCAGACTACAACAGCAGCAGGCAACAGATTATTTTCCGTGGTCCCGGGCCTTTGCGCCTGCTGCGGCGGCGGGTGACCCCTGTATAGGCCGAGTTAATCGGAGTCACACAGCAACAATCAGCAGCAGCAGCAGTTGTTCGAGTACGTACCAGGCAGCCGGCGTGAACTTGCACGTACGTGCCAGGCTATTCGGATTTGCACGTAAAAACAGAACCAAAAATCCACAGCTTTTTCATTGGAAACCCCGCGAATTCAAATCGTGTAGCAGCAGCACAGCAGCACACAGCGACCTCGCTAGCTAGACCACGTACACAGGCACACACGGCACGTACACCACGCGCCACTGCAGCCAAACAGTGCTGAAGCACGGCATGGATCCCTTAGCCACGGCCCGTGAGTTTGCGAGCAGTAGAACGAGCCCTGTCCATGGGTCTCAGGGCTGTTTTCCGCCCCTTGTGAGCGGAGGCTCGGGAGCAGCAATAATGGCGGGCGGTGTGGGTGCTTGGGTGGAGGAGCCACCAAACAGCAGGGCGGAGACATCGCCACACCCAGCGCTCACGCCCGAAGCTACGCTTTCCTGCGGCGTTGGTTTATCGGTGTCCTCGCCGTCCGCTGGGGAGGAGTTCGTCGTGACAGACGGCCTCTCGCGTGCTGGCGTCCAGCCGTTAGGCAATTCCAGCACCAACAGCAGCAGCAGCAGTGCCGCTGCGAGCGAGATGTCAGTGCACACACACGTCGACGCGCCTTCCTCGGCCTGCACGGGCACGGGCTGCACTGGGTCTAGCTCGGACGGATCCGCACCAGGTAAAAGCCCCGGTCGATATTTTCGAATTTTGCTTCGTAGTGTACTCGTTCTTTGTACCAGTACTACTTTGGATGGAAATGTAAGGCCCGTTTGGGTATTAATACGAATACTTGAACGGCCGTTACCTTTCCATCCAGGCTTGTACGTCTTACACGGTACCTGGTACCCAGTGCCCGGTACCCTATTAGTAATAGTTGTAATGCCCCGTGTACATGATACTATCAACGTACAACAGTAGGCACCCGCAGTAGAATGTCCTGGGTACATGCTGTCAGATTATTTGGTCTCACATACGTCCAATAAACACGCCATATTGTATGACGGAAACCCGTCGAAGAACAATTGATCTCACGTACTCCCAAGAAACACACTACGGTATACGATTACATGACGGAAAGCCCATCGAGTGTGTTTGCTTGTGAGAGCTTACTGCTGTACCTGTAATACCTGGTATGATACTACAGAGTACCCTGTACCATCGCTGTCGTGTTGTACTGTACATCTATCCCATCATTGCTGGTGGTAAACCCGTATTAGTTAGTGCTTTACTCTATTCGTGTAGTCTATGCAGCAAGCGTCAGCAGCAGGAGCCACACACCGCTGCTCCTAGTTTACGTTCCTTCCCCCTTCCTGTGTTTATTCTCGCCCCGTCAGCCCTTTCAGAGGCACAGCTACGAGGAAAAGAAGATCTAGCTAAAAGCCTGATCGGTCTGCATTTCCCTTGGATGGGGAATTGGGCCGACACATGGGACAACGCGGTGGCAACGGTCATGCAGAAATTAGGAGGAGAAGGCTACGAGCTCAAACGACACAACAAAGAGAATGTAAGTTTTGAGGCATGCCGTTTGCGACATGGGCCCAGCTGACATTTTGTGTGCGTTGAAGTGCCAAGGGTATGAGGCGTATGGCCTGGGTCGCATAACGTTGAACGAGGCGAAATCCATTTCTTAGTTGAAGTGCTTTCCCCATCCCGAGAAACAGAGGTTGCACCTGCCGGTGCATGAACAGCTTGCATACGATAACACGCGCAACGCAACAACCGCGCAGCGCTTCCTGTGCTTGTACTAAGCTTGTCTTCAATACTTCGCCTGAATGCCTCGCCGCCACTTTCTTCTCACAGCTCTTCACCAAGGCTGTACAGGGATCAAGGTTTGCTGAGAACAGGCCTCGCAGAGTAACGGTGACTTGTCTACAGGCGGGTAAACCAAGCAACAACCTGGTGATACAGGACACCACAAAGCGCCGCAACACTACCTCGATCAAGGTACACGTTTTGTTGTTGGATTGACTCTAAATCATAGTAAGCGCTCAATTAACGGCGCCGTTCTTCCCCGCTCATGTATTGTAGTACTGCTTGGCTACGTACCTATTGCTGTTTGTACCGGTGCCGTTGCTGCACCGCTCGTGTGTTGTAGTGCTGTTGATTACATACCCCTCGTTGTATGTGTCGCTGCCCCCGTCTCCTCCGTGATTTGTTCAGATCGGTTGCCAGTGGGGCGTCACGATGCAATGGCCGCAGAAGTTGTCGGGCCCGAAAATTACGCAGGTACGTTGTTTAGTGGTACTGCTGTATATAATACCTCGTGCCTGATTGGCCTAAATAACTGCCGCCTTCGTGGCTGATGGTGTAGCCGGTTTGGTTGTGATTCACGCGATCTGTATGTATTAATAGTTCGTCTAGAGGGTTAACCTGCGCGCATTTTGCGTTCAACTATTTCAGTACACGCTCTTTAGCCAGAGTCTCCACTTCTCCTCGCCCCCCATCGTTGATCACTCCGAATATTTGCCGCGCAGGCGTTTCTTGCGCACCTCACGCCGGGTTCGGGAATGCAAGAGCACCCCTGTCGGCGAGACTTCGAGAACGAGCTCACCATGGCGGAGATCGACGACAAAGAAGATCTAATTCGCGAGTTACACGAGGCTCGTGTGGAAACGAGGGAAATCCACAAGGTCCTCGAGAAAGAGGGCAAGGTGTTGGGAGAGGAAGGGAAGTCGAAGGTGAGAATGGGATAATGTTGGTGTTGACCAGAGTATAGTCTATCGTATACACCTACAGTATTAGTGAGCAGTCTATCGTGCCTGCAGTGATTTAGTTTGTGCCTTGTACTGACTGCCCCATAATGTTTCCTGGTTTGGAAATACCTGCGTTAGGCCGTTAAGGGGCCACTCCTGACTTTTTTTTGTGTTTTTGTTGGTTATTCTAGTAAACAAATCTGTAAAAAAATATGTGATGCAGTAGAAGCTACGTATACTATTTCTATTAATGATATGTACATACCAGGTACCTCCTGAACAAAAGGTTGCATGACTGGTATCATGATATTTCAAGAAAGGTTGCATTCACGGCAACATTTGTTGGTACCACAACCAAATCATTCCGACGCATTCTTCACTAAAAAAAAACTCTCTTGAAGACGAACGCTATAAATACCACCCATCCATCTATTTGTCCAGCTACAAAACTTATGCAAAAAAACGCCTCAAAGACAAACACCAAAAATGCCACTCCGCTGCCGATTTGTTCAGTTACAAAACGTACGAGTTCTCGCGCCACCGATGTTGTTTAACATTGCATACCAGTATAAATAACAAAATATTGTCAGGTTTGGATCAGGAGGTGTGGCGCTTTCCGTAAGGCGTGTTTCATAGGCCACTATTATACTGGAAATAGTACTGCAGCTGCCGAAAAGGAAGGGACAATTTACAAAAAACAAAGAAACAATATACGAACCAGGTATATAGAGTTGCGGTATGGACGGCGTGACCCCTTGAAACAGCTGAAGTATTTTAACCACAACGTATCCACCGGGTAGTTGTCTACTACAGTAGTAGACGTCGAGGATCGTAGGTGTAGGGCGGACAGTCCGCCAGTGCACCTTCACAAGATGGCCGATCATCAAAACGCTGACATAAGTAACTCGCCGGGTTCACCCAATTTACATCCCGTGTCCCCTCTTTTGACCGCTCAAGCAACATGATAATAATATCGTCGCGCGCTGACTTTCGGGCGTATGGACTAGAGACGTCTACGCTTGTGCGTTGGGGTATCAATTTATTACGAGCACAGGGAGTTTTTAATTTACGATGGCGCCAAAACAAACTGGGGCTCCTTTCCACCCTCGCGTGCCCAATTTTTCCATTTCCCGCCCGACCACCTGATCTCCCAGAAATAACTAATAAAAACTGAGTTGGGTTGGAGTTGGGCGGGTTGGGTGGGTTGGGTTGGGTCGGCAGTTACAATTATCCACCAGCGTTGCTCGCGAGAGCTACAGTGTCTTTAATACGAGCCTTTAGGGTGAAGGAAGTCTGTGAATGCCGCTGACATTTGTATCGATGCTTGTTTACCCATTATGTCGGCAACATAGGTGCGGAACATCAAGATCAAGAGTTTGAGGGAATCCGCAGGGAACACCACCGACGCCCATGCCTTCATGAACGAGCTCCACAGGCAAGGCTGTTTCGTGAGATTCAGTACGGACTCGGAAAAACGCATCACCTGCGTTTTTTTCGGTACTCCAGCGCAGGTAGAACTGCTCACGAACTACGGGTCAGTCATCATCCAGGACAACACCTTCAACACCAACGCGTGAGTTTCGTGGTGTGGGGAAAACGTTTTGAATTATGTGGAGAGTTGTGCTGTGATGTCGATGGGCCATGTCAGTGACGGCAGTACATCTCTTTCAGCACTCCCATATCCTCACTGCTCCTTTGCCACTCCCCCCCCCCGGAACAGATACAAGTACCAGCTGTGTCTCGTCGTCGTCGTCGACAAGGAGAGCCGCACCCAGATTGCATGCCAAGCGCTGGTATTGCGCGAGCGTACGGAAGACTTCGTCTTCATCTTCGAGTGCGTAGCAGAGATGGGCAAGAAACACCCGAAGGTGACATGATAATGACGGGTAGAACGGTCAGGATAGTGACATGATAATGACGGGTAGAACGGTCAGGGAAGTCTAGTGAGTGGTAGCAGGGCAAAATATATGGTGAGAATGTCCCTCCCAGGTTACTGAATTGGGTTGCGCTTGGTCCACCAGGTTCCGCCCGTCTCACAATCGTCGTCACAACTGCGTGGCCCGCTAAAATTTCGATTTAGGTGATTTTCACCGATGCCGACCCTGCCGCTACAGCTGCAATCGCGAGGGTGTACCCCGAATCCTTGCACAAGTACTGCATTTTCCACATCATGCAGAACATCCGGACGCACCTGGGAGGACTCGGATCGGCCACCTTGTCTATGGTAATAGACAAGTTCAAGGCTGCAGCGCGCGCCTTAACCGAGAGTGTGAGTGATGTCTTCTTGCTTATTGGTTGTTAGGCAAGTCTGTCCGGTGGAACGAGATGGTTCCTGTCGGCAACTTGGTACAGATCCGGCTTGTTTGGTGTCCCTTGCCTGCCAATAATTGCAATACTATGTTCATCGACTGGTCAAATTTGTATCGTACTTGGATTCTGCAAATAGCTGTTTGGTGTGATTATCTACTCCGCCGATCGCATTTTCGGCATCCACAGCAGGGGGGTGGATCGTGCTATAGTCGCCATGCACCCGGCAGCATCGTGCTGTTCTCCTGCGGGAATGATTGAGCGATACCTTTAGATGCTGCGCTGTGGTCGGTTCTTCAGTACCTAGAGTAGCAGCCATTCCTGGCTTGCCTTACCTACGGAAGGTCTCTGAATTGGGGTCCTTGTATTTGGGACCGACTGAGGGACTTTTGGAGGTTTCGTTTTGGGTTTCCACATCGATGTTACTGGAGAAGTGGTGGCCGCTTATTCTCTCCCCTCCCCAAACGACACCTACAATACCTTTACGCGTTTACAGGACTTCTTCAGTTTCAAGCGGGATCTCCTCGAGCTCTTGCCTTCGGGCGGGAAAGCACACGCCTACATGAATGACCGTATTTTCGGGTGAGTGAACATGTTGGACACCGAAGCCCCTCCTGTGAGGATTATTCTTTGTTCAGGACAAACAGTATGAACAGGGGCTTTTTTACCGTTGGGGTTGGTGTAGAGCGATGCTTCTGCCGTATGTCGCGCGCACGCGGGCTCGGCCGTCTAGGGGGGGTGATATCAGTGATTGCAATTAATTGGTGTGCGGACATACCTAGGCAGGCGATAGGGGGGGTGATGTTCAAGGGGTGTCTGGCATCGATTACTCCTGCTTTGGGATCTTGGGATCTGTAATATACGTCGAGACGCTGTGAGATCAGAGTAGTTTTGCCATGTGTCCCTCTAAAACCCCTACGGTTGAAACCAGCAGGCCCTACTGTAAACAGCGGCGTCTCTCTTGTTCCGCCCGCTTGTACAACACTTCCAAGATGCCGTGTTCTACCCAGAGTATGACAAGCCGTTACTGACCATATTCCATTGCGAACTGTTTTTGCAGCCGGTACGAGAAGTGGGCATCACATGTACACCCTGGGGCCCACACGCTAAATATATCCTCGACGCAGCGTGTGGAGTCGGCGAACAGCGCTATCAAGCGAGGCCTGTCTAGGGCATCCACTATGATGGACTGCGTACGAGCCATCACAAAACTCAACCAGACCTGGACGAACGCGAGCCAGAAGTGAGTATTTATCAGTCTTATCGCTTTGTGGAGAATTCGAAAACACGCATTTTTGGCGCTAGGGCCACAAGCGTGAACCGGCACCCCGAGGGTGTATCGCCTATTAAATACCGAGGCGTGCTACGCTATGGTTTTGTATGTTTTGGCCAAACTTTTTACGGTACACGGGGCTCCTCGACTGAGGAGCTAAGACCCAATATCGTTAGAGTACGAGTTGTGTTTTTTAAATTTTAATCGTTATTATACAGCTGGTGCCTATCGTTATTATACAGCTGGTTGCAATACTCAGCTGAGCGCCATGACAAAGGTCGTGCCCTACAGCGCAATTCTTGCACGAAACTGGTAGCACGTCGGACAATGTACATCTTTCAAGCGAAGGGTTTGATGGAATATATTCACCATCTACATTATTTGAGGCGTGATTCCACTGCACATGTATCTGATCGTCATCGGTGCGGTCGTCGATCCTCTCGTTTGCGCAGGAAAACAGTGGGTGGCAGCTACAACCGCGTGGTTCTCGGGGCTGCGACCGCCGATGGCGCCGTAAGGGAACGACTGCTCGTTGACGTGGAGCCTTTGCTCAAAGGCCTGCAAGAGGTCGGCGCCAGCCGTCATGCCAAAGACGTGAGTGATCTGTTTTTGTGTTTTGTGCGGTACGTACAAACTTTCCCGGCGTATTCACCCGGATCTTATCCGTACCCGAAACTTGTGTCGGTTCTGCAATAAATTCATACCAGTACCCGGCACTTTGTGAGTTCTGTAAGAATGCTTTCCCTACCCGGAGTACACAAAACCCCTACAGAGCACAACCTTGTAATATTTCACCTGTTGTTGTATGTGCTTTCGATAGTGCACTGTCCCCGACGTAGCCGGCGCGATTGGAGGAAAGGGTCGTGTGTACGGGGGCGGTGAGTACCGTTGCGTTTTACGGGTGGTAGTAGCCCGTAGGTGAGGAAGGTACTTCTGGAAATAACCCATACTCGACTTTGGATGTTACCCGCCTGTTATAACCGTGAACCCGGTGACGGAGATGTATCATCCCCGGGTTTGCTATAGTTATATAGTTATCGTCTAATGTTTGCTTTATGTATACCGGTTGACACAGTTATATAGTTACAGTCTAGCGTTTCCTTGATGTATACCGTTTTACTCTGCCGCTGCTTACCTATAAATGTTTTTTTGTCGTGGCTTTTACTTTCCAACCCAACCCGTGTGAGGTTGTGCCCTCAACGGCCCTTCGGGTACGCCGTGGCCATAGGTCTCTTCCCTTCTCCCCCCGGTATTTGGCTTCAATTATATCAGCATTCCCTATGCTCGTCGATTATCACCAAAAATAGCCAAGAGTTGTGTGTGATACATACACCAGCGGAGATTCGAACCCCTATTGTGTGTTGATGTTGTATCACATGCTACGATAGGGGAAACCATTTTTTTTCTGAGCCTCTTTGTCTTCCTTACCCAACCACTGACTTTGAGACTCATCAAGAGCAACCCGATGAACAATTCCATGACCTACGCATAAAATAAAAAACGTAGTAATACACAGAAGGCGCTCCAACGACACTAGGTAGCTCCTCAGCTGAGGGCCCCCGTCTGTCATAAATATTATATTTCCAAAACGTGTTACCCCAGCTAGCCAGCACGTGTAAAAATCAAAAGAACTCGAACGTCTCGTGTAACCCACCCAGCCGGTGTATCACTAGTTTTTGCCGGTACCGAGGTTATGACCATCCCTGTTTCTTTGCGCATCGACGCCCGGTCGTTTTTGTAGCCATCTGTACACGTCATGCTCCTCGCACCCACTGCAGTGAATTATTGAATGTAACCTTTCACTGATATTCCATTCTTTCGCGGTACCGTCTAAGCACCGTCCTTTGGTCGTCATCCTAGCATAATAATACCCAGAAACACGCGCCCGTCCTGTTCGAAAACATCGTCATGTTGGTGTCATCACACGCCGGTGCGGTCGTGCTAATCTCACACAAAATACTAATCGCACAACTTTAATTGCCCATCACCGCGCGGTGTGTCGTGATGTACACCAAGCGCAATGATAATACCTTTGACAGTGTCAGCTTTTGACACTTTTCTCGCACACGAACGTCCTCGGCTGTCCCGCCCACTGTGCCGTGTGTTATCTTGTTGGTGTCTGCGCATGTCAGGTGGTCAAATCGGAATCCCTCGCGACTTTGGGGTACAAGTCAACTGTTGTCGCTTCTAACATCGATGAGGTGCGTCTCATTCTCGACCAGTTCGAGACGGAACCAAGCACCGGGGGGCTGCAGCACAGTTTCACTACAGACGAGTCCACGGACACGGCTCCCCTGCCGACTACCACCTGTGGAGCGGAGGGAAACTCGACTGGAACCTCCGCTGCCCTCGACACCACCATGCTCACCCGCACATCTGTCACCCACTTCGTGGATTTGATCAGGGACCAGCGCATTCACCAACTGCTGCGGGTTACGCCGAAAAGCAATAAGCGGAAGTACGGCGGCCACCTTGTCGCGTTGAGGCCTGACGGCTTTTTCCTATGCACCTGCCTCGACCTTCTGATCAAGGGGCTGCCCTGTCGTCACTCCATTTTGGCCTTGCTCGATACGGAGGTCGCCTTCGACGGGGCGTGCGTGGCATCCCGGTGGAGAACCAACGCGACAGCTTGGACCATGGAACCGATCGCCTCGAAGCCTGCCAGGCTCGCGGGCACAAGTGCGGGGAGCTCGGCAGCACAGCAGCACGTCGCGCTAAGCTCCACCGTTTTCACTCCTTCGATTGCAAACGTGCGGTCGGCGAACTACGCCAACTGCTGCGCATTCGGAAAGGAGGCCGGAGCACTGCTCACCGGAATCACCAGTATCGAGGGAGCGAACCGCATCCTGCTCCACTGTAAGAAAGCTTTAATAGATAGCATCGCCGTGGAAGAAGCGACGCAGCGCCAGGTGGGCCAAACAACGTTGTTCAAAGGGATTGTAGCCCCAGGGAATGGAGATGCTGGGGGAGCGAAGGAGGGGCGGGGGGGGGGGGGAGCACCGGGCGGCAGCGAAGGAGCGATAGGAGGAGTCGGACGAGGGAAAGGGGCAATGGGGCGAGGGCCCAGAGGAGGAAGGGGAGGAAGTCGGGGGGGGGGGGGGGTGGCGTCGTTGGGCCACGGCGTGGGGTTGGGCTCAGCGGCCAAGGAGATAACAGGGCCGGTGCGGGTTCGGTTGGTGCGGGCTCGCAGGAGGGGGCAGACCAAGGTGGCGATGGTCAAGCGGGGCGCGGATGGCATCCGGCAGGACAGACATCAAGCCTTCAGCCTTTAGTTGGCGAAGGAGACGGGGCGGGACTGGGCAGGCAAGGTGACGACGGGTTAGGCCCAGGGTTTACGCGCGGTGGGGGGACTAGACTTGAGGCGGGGCATTCGCCGGCTCCGGGCCACGGGTGTCACGGGTCGCCAGTCGTGGGCGGTTTCCAGCATCAGCCGAATCACGGCATGGGTGGAGTTGGGAGAGTGCTCACCCCGCTTGAAAACCGGGCCTCCTTGTCCAATGTCGCCACCCAGGGGGGGGTGGTTTCCGCCCAAGGCTTTTTGGTTCAAGGGCCCTTCGTTGCAGGATTGTGCCAGCCGGAGAATTTCGCGCAAGCCCGACGAAACGGAGAAATGCTTCTCTCCAATGGGGCGCAGATGGTGGCAGCTTCTACCGCTCCAGTGCAGCCTGGCCCTTTACCACCCTTTGGTTGTACGCCTGCCGACT
This sequence comes from Laminaria ephemera, assembly GCA_036873875.1. Lineage (NCBI taxonomy): Eukaryota > Phaeophyceae > Laminariales > Laminariaceae > Laminaria > Laminaria ephemera. The sequence continues at coordinate 9,297,385 of JAYJMJ010000166.1, read as the reverse complement.
TGGCACGTGCGGAGGATTTTGTGGCCCCTGAGATTCAGAGGCATCGAGGAAAGTCCAAAAGGCACCGCACTGGGGCAGGTAGAAGAGTACCTGGTGCTGGACACATGGCATGGAACTCATGATGCGTTCGCGATTTCGCGCTTCCTCGGTGTACGTATGGTATTTTTGTTGCTCCGACAGACCGGCTCGTTGGGTGCTGTGTGTGCTACTGTTGCGCTGATGTGCGTTCTTTTTTGGGTAGGAAGGGGTAGAAACATAAGATATGCACGTGTGTTAGACTGGGGATAGGGGACTGAAGAATAACTACACCTCAAATTCCAGTTGCGTACGGCTGACGTTCTTCAGGTAATATCCTCAGGTAATATCCTCCCCGCCCGGGGAATAGAGCGAATAGAGCTAGCATCGCTGCTGATATCTACAAAATAACGAATGGGATCTCAACTGGAAGATCGTATTGATCTATCAATAGGAAGCACGGCACCATTTGTTGAGGGTGTTTTTTTGGTGTCCCCAGGGTCGGGGTTTCCAAGGTGTAGGAGGCCTTTTCTTTCAGGGCATGGTCGTTTATTGTCACTTGTTTGGGGACCTGTTTGGGGCTTGCAGCCCACATCAGTCGATTTTCTTTCGGGAATGGACCATAACCCTCCTCTCCTAGGGAATAGCCAGATGGAATTATCTACAAAATAATTAATGTATTGTTTGTGGCAGTACAGTAGTAGTAGTATTAATAGTAGAAGTATGTTGAAGCAGTAGTACCACTGTTGCAGTAGAATTCCAACAATGTTTAGTATTAACATTACGACACCCTGGGCGGGAATGTAAGGGACTTTCCCACACTGGAGAGCATACATACGGCGACAACCTACTACGGCCTACTACGGCCATCGGTTTTATACACACTGTACATCATACAAAACGACACCCTGGGCGGGAATGTAAGGGACTTTCCCATACTAGAGAGCATACATACGGCGACAACCTACGGCCTACTACAACACCTTTGTTTTATACCTGGTATATACAAAAAATAGTAGCCCTGGAAAATAGTTATACAAAAGTGTAATATATGCAGCAAAATCAGGTATATGGGGCCACCGCGGAGCCGTGGCCGTACATAATAACGCTATCAATAGTCATAACTGTGAAAATTATGCCGGTATTATATCGGGTCACACTCACACTTCGTAGCCCGGTATGATATCGTACGTATAATAGGATATCAAGTACCTGCCCATGATCTCGGCTGCAGTATGTACGTACCAGGTACAGAATACAAGTACTCATTATTATACTACTGCTGCTGTATCGGACTATTAATAAACACTAAATACTCGAGGCACAGCATATTATACGCCGTGCAGACGAAGGAAGGTGTGTCTTGTGCGCGCGCTGAGTCTGGCGATATCTCCGACCCCAAACCATCAGCAGGCGGTGGAACATCTACATTGATCAACCCGCCCTCTCTGTCGTATCAGCAGCAGCAGCACAAGCAGCGCAGCACAAGACACTGCTTGCTGTTGTGAGAATGTGCAGTACGTCGCACGTACAATACGATATTTCTGCGAAGGAATGCCTTTGGACAGGGCTCGTTCTACTGCTCGCAAACTCACGGGCCGTGGCTAAGGGATCCATGCCGTGCTTCAGCACTGTTTG
>JAYJMJ010000166.1:9274701-9287151 GCA_036873875.1 Laminaria ephemera | reverse complement strand
CCGCACCGCACCGCACCGCACCGCACCGCACCGCACCGCACCGCACCGCACCGCACCGCACCGCACCGTACCGCACCTCTAAGCACCGCCAAGCACCAGTAAGTACCGATAAGCACCGCCAAGCACCAGTAAGTACCGATAAGCACCGCCAAGCACCGCCAGCCAAGCACCGCACCGCTAAGCACCGCACCGCTAAGCGCCGCACCGCTAAGCACCGCTAAGAACCGCTAAGAATCGCACCGCTAAGCACCGCTAAGCACCCCACCGCACGGCACCGCTAAGCACCGCTAAGCTGCGGTAAGCACCGCACCGCACTGCGAAGCACCACACCGCACTGCTAAGCACCGCTAAGCATCGATAAGCACCGGCAAGCACCGACAAGCACCACAAGCACCACAAGCACCAGTAAACACCACACTACAATTCTAAGTACCGCACCGCAGCACCGCTAAGCACCAAGAAGCACCAAGAAGAAGCACCGCTAAGCACGACTAAGCACCGCACCGTTAAGCATCACACCGCTAAGTACCGCACCGCTAAGCACCGCGTCGCTAAGGGCCGCACAGTACCGCACCGCACCGCGTCCCGCTACGCCGCACCGGAAGAAAAAGATGCACTGCTGCTGTAAAAGGCCTTGGTTTATTCCTGACTTCCTGATTTGCTTTATTGTCACTTTCCATATTTAAGAGCCTATAATAAAACATTTGTTGTGACCGCGGACTAAATTGTGGGGGTGGCTTACTGGAATGTGCGAACAACAAGGTATGCATGAACATATTAATACAGCAACATACCTGGTACAATATAGATAAGCCTATGATAGGCCTACGATTCTTAGGCTCAAAATACAAGCACTTGTTTGGAGCACCCGTGTTCCGTCAGCGAGTCGACAAAACCCGCTGAAATCCGGGTACTAACCGTCAGATCGAGGTCGGATTCGAATTAAAATCTCGACGAAAATGCAAAATAGAGTTACCGTACATAAAATCATCCTGGCATAAACCCTGGTGATACGGTCAGAAACAAAAACAGTAAGAAATTAATACCATTGACTAATACTCATAACGAAAATATTAAACCACTATCATTCACGTACAACACCACCACGCGCCTGATCCCCATCATCTCTTTAGGTCTCACACCATACGGGCAGTAGACTCTACCAGGTATTCATTATGCGGTCTAAAAAATTGCCTAAACCCACCTGATCCCCGTCATTTCCGTAGGTCCAACACCATACGTGCAGCAGCCCTATTCATTATGTGATCTAACAACTACCTACAACCCTCCCCCCGTCCCCTCACCGGTAATAAGACTACACATATACAAAAAGCTGGTGCGTTCCACAGCCGTCAGGTTTTGCGTTCCATATCCGTCAGATTTTGTCCCCCTCTAAGAAGTTTATAGTTTCCGTGCACAGCTTGATTAAAAAGACCAACGTCTTCGTATCACGCTGTTGACCCTGGTGCTAACTAGTACAAAGGGGGGTCGCTGACCAATAATCCTTCATGAGGACATACGCATCCCGTAACACGCGCGACCGGAGTATCACACACAGCTAACAAAGATGAGTTTCGACGAAATCCTCGATTTCACAGCTGTACGTAGTGTATTTTTAATTTTTTTAATAAAAATACAAAACAGTACGAGCTCGTTGGTAGGCTGGCTGATACCATGTTCTTACTTACAGATCACAGGGCAGAGAGCTTGGGTTCTCGATGGAGAAAGGGGCAGCTGTCAAAACGGTGGAGTGTCTCGGACTTCCCACGCAGGGCACTCTCCCATGTTTGGCGTGCGCTCACCTCTGGTCCTTCGCGTAACATCCCCCTGATGTGGTCCCTTGCACGTACTGGTATTTAACTGCAGCATAATACGCTTCTGACCGATGTGCGTCAGTAGTACGTGCAGCAAGATTGAGTGTTGGTCTCGTTCGTTCTGCCGTTGTGTCAAACTCAACGATGATGCTCCACCGCGTCGAACTTCACTGTCAATTTCCCCCGCCTTGATACATTTTGTATCCGAAAACCTGCGTGTCCGTACGTGCACATGAAATTCAGGGTTGGCTGATCGATGCTATAGAGGTCCTGGTTGTTTCTTTCGTGCTCGATGATGTTGCGGCCACGTTCCAGCTGGACAGCTTCAGCAAAGGGCTCGTGGGCAGCGCCAGTTTTTTCGGTAAGCCTTTGAGGGGGCTCGCCAGGCTATGTCCTTCGCCAGGATTTGTAGAACACCCGCAGCCGACGCGTCTCTTAGCTTGCAACGTCAAGGATTGACCGATTTGTATGATCTCGCAGCTGATTCGTTTTGATTTAACATTGCCAGGTATACCGTACCGGGTATAAAAGACAGCTGTATGCGTTACCCATAACTCTGTTACTTACCGGTAAAGCGGTATTTGACACGGTCTGCTTCCACGGTCTTCACAAGCGAGCGGCAACGCACCGTGCCACGATGGCTTTAATCCGCGTAGATTTTGGTGTGTCTTGCGTTAGCCGGTGCTGGTCGATGGAGGGGCTGGGGTCCGTCGATTGCTTCTTCGTTCTGCTGTCGTGGGTATCTACACGATCGAAATTCGCCCCCGATACGTAGCCGCTCCTATATACCCGTACCGTTGCAGAATACAGCCCATCGTACGGTTCGTACCAGGAGTCGGCAATGAGTGTGTTAAGATCGGGCTTGAGCTGGACAATAGGTGCGTCCTGCGGTGCGCGTTTGACGGCTTTCCCGATCGCAGTGCGGCGAAGGGTGTTTCCGTGCGCTAATTTTCGGATGCTGTCAGCGTTTTACCCTATTTCACGCTCTTTCAGAAGCAATTGACAAATGCTTTGCAGGAAGATTACGTGTTGCTGTGAAGAAATGTCCGCGCAACATTTGGAAAGGAGACCTAATTGTACTAAATTGGCATTTGGATGCTTGTTTCAAGCACCGGATAGCGATACGTATCATACCGTATGATGCGTTCAGCGATGGACACCTACAGCGATGACAACCTCTCTCGCACTATTGGTAGATTGCAATCTAAGTTGAAGAGAACAAGCTTACCCGTAGTGTGGCTCCCGAAGGTATTGATATGACTGTCGTCAATACGCACAGCAGTGAAGATCACCGTTAAACTCCTCCCGTTCCCCGCATCCCTCTACGTAACGACAAATAAGGTATGTCCTTTGGTGCGGCGTTTTGGTCCGTCTACGCCGACAAGCGCGGCCGCCGCAGTGCCTTCATTCTATCGCTTGCCTGCATCGTCGTGGCGGGACTGGCTTCGGCGCTCGTTCCGTCCTATCGTCTGCTGCTGGTGTCCCGCGCTGTCGTGGGCTTCGGCGTCGGCGGCAACCTTCCCGTGTCATTGGCGCTATTCACCGAGTTCCTACCGACCAGACAGCGGGCCACAGTGTTGTGCTGCATGAATGGGCTGTGTTGGGGTGCCGGAATCATCTGCGCGTCTCTGCTTGGGTTGGTTCTCAGCAACGTTCTCGGGCCCGGGTGAGCGGACGCATCCAGTAGATTTTATGTCCCGTTCCGTTCGCGCCGGATCGTGTGTCGGACCGTGAGTTTTTCGTCGGTAGCCGCACTTTTTGTGGGGACTAGTTCTCGGCACACGAACAATGTGCCCCCGCCCTGCCTTGACCCAATAAGGCGTTGTTTTGGTGCACAGTTACCTCCGCATGTTGATGATACTGTGTCATCTTACTTCTCGCGTAGACTAGCCCCGTAGCCTTCGTTTAGACGAGGATGGGACGATTCCAGCCCTGGTTTAACGGCGACGGCGAAACGACGCGATCGGGCGCGTCGTCATGATACGTCTGCTCCTTCACGAGTTAGATAACGCGATGCTTCGCGTGTCATCTCTGCTGAAACCGTTGCAACCGTCGAACATTGATCAGGCGAGAGGAGGCAATGTGGAGGTGGTTCCTGGGACTTGCGGCAGTGCCCGCCTTTGTGGTTTTAGCGTCTTACAGATATCTCCCGGAGAGTCCGCGCTACTTGAGCGTCGTTGGAAAGCATGAAGACGCCGGCAAGGTATGTGGCCCGGGTCGCCTGCCTCCGGTGGTTCTCCAATTTTTGTTTTTCCGGCCGCTCGCACCGGTTGTGAAGCACGTACAGCAGACTCCGCGCCCGAGCGCACCTTGAACGATATTGGGAGAAAAGCATGCAGGTTCAGTCGTTGTGCGCGAAGCGCCCTTTCGTTCGTCGAATGTGGAAGTTAATTTGACTGCTCTGTCACGCAATTGTCCCGTGCCGTATCATAGGTTTTGGAGGAGGTCGCGAAGATTAATGGAAAGTTGAGTGTGCTCGGCTTAGAGTCATCGGATCGTATGAGCAAGGGGGAAAACGGTCTATTTCATTCTGGACCAGCATCAGACGATTCAACTGGTGAGAGCGAGAGAGAGAGAGAGAATAGCAGGACGGGAGAGGCGAGGGGACTGGGCAGGAGAGGGTACCGTACGAAGCAAGGCGGGCAGCATTGTGTTTTCGGAGGCCATGCGTAGGTCATGCCGCACTTTTTTTTCGTCACCCATGGTGATGCATGCTGCATCAGCATTACGACAGTGGGAACAACCCGCTACGGCAAGAGCCATGCGTCCTTTTTAATGCGGTTTTGAGCCCGATACGATCCATACAAAATCACTGTGATGCCTGACGGTATCCCTCGTCCCTTAGCCCCCTGTTAATAGTGTTGTTCAATCGCTACTCGGCTGGCCGCAAATCTATTGCCTTGCTCAATGACGCAGACCCGCCGAAACCTGTTTTCCGACTGCCCGGGGTTGATGGCGGAGAGCAAAAGAGCGAGTCCATCAATGCATCCAGCGGCGAGTTCTTCGGCCGTAAGGATAAAGCGGAGAACGCGCAGGCGGGGGACGTCCGTGAGCTCTTCCACACGCCGATTCTGCGCAGGGTCACGCTATGCATGTGAGTGGTAAACCGCGACCTGTGGTATGCGACAGCCGACATTGCCTGTTGCACTGCACCCGGAAAGCGTGTCGATTTAAGTTGGCAGGTAGGGGTTGAGCGCACGTCTTGTGAGTGAGGCAGTACAACCCCTCCGCCCCCTTCCCGCAGGTGCAGTTACGGTAACTGTTTCAAATCCCGCTTATTTTTCCACGTCGACTGGTGGAATGACTCAGAACAATATCTATCGTACGAAAATATTGTGACGACTGGGCGGGTGGTCAAGCGTACATGGCGTTTGAACAGTTAAAGTTTGCTACAACCGCCCCGGCTTACCCCGTTAATGTCCCATTTTGTTTTCCCTCCCGGCCGGGCGTCCCTCGTCCCGCTCGGCAACCCGATGCCAACGTGTCTTCTCGTTATTTCTCATGTGGCAGGTGGATGATATGGTTATTTGCGAACCTAAGGTAAGGTGCATTGTCCGCGGTCGATGTCGCCGACTTTGCGTTGTGCTCTCTTTTGTGCGCAACTCCGCCCGAGCACGCGAACGATGGGCATGGCGAAAGCGTGACCGCACATGAATGCGGGTAGTTGGAGGGAGGTGGCATAGGGGAGTTGTTTGTTTCCGTATGTGTCTGCATTCTTAGTTGGAGCAGGGCCATAGACGTCGCTGAGAGCCATGTATATATAGTAGTCTTGCTACTTAGACAAGGCGAGTGCACCACTACCTTGTCGCCGTTGGGTTGCGATCATAACGATTTCTTTCTTCGCGTGCATGCGAGACGAGGATATTTCCGCGAACTTCGTTTGTTACGGTTTTGTTGCCGAGTTGGTCGAAGCCGCTCGTCTCGATCTTTGCCAGTGTTTGAGCAAAAGCCTCAGCAATCCTACCCGCTCTGCTGCACCCAGCTACTACGGCTTGACGTTCGTGCTGCCGAAGTACTACGAAGACATTGGCAGCACAGCAGGCTTCGTGTACATCGTTAGCGCCGTGCTAGGCCTGTTTTTCTCTTCAGGTACGTGACGTACGAAAGGGAAGAGGCGTATATAGGAATGCCAGCAGGTATCATATATAGTGGGTTTGTGGGCCTTGCTAACCACGACAACAACAATAGCATGCGGGCTCGCTTGAGAGCGCAAATCTCGAGCGATGTTAAGATGTGACCGTTTTTGCCACGTGGACAGTGTAAGTATGTGATACATCGTCAAAGGAAAATACTGTACGTGCCTCCACGAACTGTCCCTTTCCACCCTATTACTTGAAAGAAGCGCCACATCCGCCCTCGACTTTTGCCCCCTCCCCCCAGCGGTTTTTCTGGCGTTGTGGCTGTGCTCAGAAGACCGTCTAGGACGCGTGGGTACCCTTAAGTGGTCTTCCCTAGCAACGTCGGTGCTGATCCTGCTCATGGCCCTTTCGTACGGCACCACAGCGCTCTTCGTCCTGTTTTCGATGCTTACGATTCTCGCTATAGGTGAGTACTGCATTATTGTTTAATTTTGTATACTCCGCGCGACGTGCATTGTATACTGGTAGATCGCTTAGTTTGTCGTAACCGCGTTCGATACGCCACGCTAGAGTGCTCTACGTTTTGATGCCACCGGTTTTCTTCCTGGCGGTGAAATGCCCTGCTCGAAGTGCCGACAATAAAACGGTGTTGAAAGGGAGGCATCACACTGAGCGCGGCGCGGGCGATGTGGGCGATGCAACCCCGCGACCACTACGATCACCTGATGATACGAGCACTCTTGATGCTGGATTGTGTGAGTGCACTGTAGAGCTCGTTGGATATCGTGGAGGTCGTCACTGCACTAGACGGTGATGATCGCGCGTCTAGGTGCGACTGTGAATAACGTTTGTGCGTTGACAGCGAAACATGGTTTATTGACACGATGTGTTCCGCAGCTTTTCTCACGCGTGCCCGTGTATGTCACTTCTTTCTTCACAACAACAGCGGTGCCGTCGATTGTCAAATACGTCATTACACCGGAGCTATACACCACCAAGTATCGCGCAGTGGGCCTCGGCAGCGCGAGCGTGTGGACGCGTATTGGAAGTGAGTGCGAAACGTTGGCCGCCTAACCCACGATGCAGTAGCAGCCCCCTCGGTAGCGCTGTGAATTTCTGAGTGTTGCCCTTGGCATTGTTGAGTCAACCTCCAATCGGGCCACCATGTATCCCAGTTTGAGTGGTCGAAACTTATGCCCCCAAGAGGAGCAAGATGTTTTGAGGATCTGCATTCATGTGTCCTCCGCTGTTGACATGTACGCACTTGTTTTTTGGTCTCATTGTGTTTACACCGTTTCTGGATTCGTTCCCATGGCGGGTGTCAGGTATGTTGGCCCCTGTTGTGGCCGAAGTTTTGTACGACAAAGGTCCTGTATGGCCCCTGGCTGTCTTCTGCCCGACAATGATCATCGTGGCCATCTTCGCCGGTGAGTTTTTTTTGTTGGCGGTGCTGCTACGCTTCTCATTGCCCGTCATGGCGCGACAACCGTAGTTATTGTTGTTGCTGCTGTTGTTAATGCTGTCGCATGGACTCGCCGCCGTTATCTAGTCCGCATCAATATTTCCTCGAGTTTTCTCTGTGTTCCCCCTTTTTCGTTTTGCGGGGAAGCTCGTCCTGCTCGCAACATCTTCCATTTCGCGTTTCGCCGGGCTGGTCTGGGCGGCGCGGACCCGTGCGGCCCTGGAGGAAACCACAGCCGTGCTCCTAAATAATCAAAACGCGCGCCACGCATGAGTCCAATGAGCGAGCCCGGGCGGCGCTGGAGGCAAGCACAGCCGTGCGCCTGAAAAAAGAAAACGCGCGCCAAGCATAAGTCCAATGTTCTTGCGATGGTCCGGAGCCGATGTAACCTAGACTGGGTATAATATCATTCCGGGCGTTAACCCTTCACTACTGCAAAAAATATGCCACAATAAATCCAAGCAGTTTGTCCCCAAAAACGTTGTTGGAATTCTAAAGGGGTTAAACCTGCGCAAGAATCGCGGCCGCTTGTAGTATTGCCGCGCGTGGACGAGCCCTCATCAATCCCACACGTATTTGCTTGACAGGTATGATTCCCGTGGAAACCGCTGGCCGTAAGCTGGACGATGACAGCTGGGACCGCGTACGCACAAGCCGTGACAACCATGACCTTGCAGATTGGTTGGGAGAGAGGAGTGACGGCGAGGAGAAATCAGACCCAGAATATAGTGGAGGGTACGAAAGAAAGGTGGCCTCATGATTTTATCACGAGGACCGGTTTCAAGTAGTGGGAGAGGAATTTACCGTTCCCGTCTTTGAATTGTCGGACCGGGGTCAGGCATAGGTTGGGATTAACGCGATAGGCGAGACAGACCACAAGCACCGTCAGGGTAAACCGGAAGCAAATATTTGTTGGAGAGTACTTTGGAATGGTGGCCTAATGAGCTTTTCATAAGGACCGGTTTCAAATCACGGGAGAGGAATTTACCGTCCCCGTCTTAGAACTGTCGGGTCGGGGTCGGGCATAGGTTGGGGTGAACGCGATAGGCAAAACGGACCACAAACACCGTTAGGATACCCCGGAAACAAACTTATGTGGAGGGTACTAAGGAAATATGGCTATTGATCTCATCAGTGGGTACAGTTTCATAGTATAGGAGAGGAATTTTCCTTCCACGTTTTGAGAGTTGTCCGGCCGGGGTCGTGAACAGGCGAGGCCGAGTGCGATAGGCAAAGCAGACCACATGCACCGCTGCCAGCGCAATCCGGCGGCGAGCATGTGTCTACCACATATGTGGACTGATTGTGTTGCTCTTGCACGTACCGGGTGTATGTCAGTCATGACAAGCATCTCGGGTCGAGTGCGCTGAAGCCAAACGAGCCGTAGGCGCAGCAGTGCCCGTTGTAGAAACCAAATTAACTACGCTCAGCCTAAGACATGATGCATCCATGGTAAGGAAGGCACAGTCGCTGAAGAAGTGTTTTTTGGTGCACCCACTTCGTGTGTGTTTAGTTGTTTATTTAGTGGAGATCCGATCATCCTTTGGGTGTCCTTTTCTGCGGATGGGGGGCATACAATCGCAGGGAATATGTTATTTCGGCCTTGGCTTTGTCTTGTTGGCCAAACAGCGGCCGATGATTGGTGACTTTGTTCCAAAGAGTACTGTAATATAATATTTGGTACATTTAAGTATAATTGTGAAAAATAAGGATCTGCACTCTGAAATCGCACTTGGCGCAATGAAGTTGTTGTTTCCTGTACGAAAACCAGAGTCGTGTTTCTCGTACTTGCTACAGTAGGTCGTGTCAGCACCGCTGCTGGGAAGGGTATTTTTCGCTCGGCTGCAGTATGTGTACGCTGTAAATTAGGGCACGACTGCTGTAGGGATGTTCAGCAGACGCGCCGAGGGGACAGGCTGACGGCGGAAGAGAAAACAGCCTAGCTGGTTGATAGTGAACGATTACGTGCCGCGCTGGGGCTGCTTCTTTCACCTCTTTGTCGGACTGGGATACCGAGTTTGTGTCGCAAGGATAATAGTGCCTGGCATGTTACTGCACACGATAGCTGATACAGTAATAGCAACCATGTCAGTTGAGGCCCGGTTTATTACTGAACGAAGCACGCATTGGTGCCCACGTGGTGTCATAGAAAACTACGTGACCAGTTAATTACACGCTTTCGAGGTTTCGCGAGACCTTTAGAACGGACCGACGTTGTCGGGACAAACTGCTTGGAAATTGTGTTGGACAATTTTGCAGCCGTAGAAGTAAATGCTGGTGTCCATACGTAAGAGAAGAGGATCGCCTAATTAAGGCCCACCACGAAAATCAATTGGCAATGTCGAATCGACCAATACCGCCTCAATATCCCAGTCTTGAGCAAGAGGATATAATATACGAGTGTTCGAAGCCAGTTCTCAACTCCGTAAAACGGGAAAATTCTGGAAGTACTGCCAAGAAGCAGAAGAGCTGTTAGGTTAATTGCCATTAGACGGGTAATGGTCGGGGAGGTGGCTATCGAAATATTGTACTCGTGTGGGTTTATGACAAAATGCACGCTATCCCAGCGCGGTGACCATGTCCAAAATAAAAAGAGGACACAGCGAAAATTCGAGCACTGAAAAAAACAAATCAAGTGCTACGCTGACCGATTGTTGGACAGTTGTTATTATATTGCCCTGACGGGCGCCCCCGCTTTTGTGCCCGACCCCCTCGCCGCGAACGTCGGCTTTCCCCTTCGTTACGATGACGCAGTTGGCGTCACCTTGCCTGAGGAGCCGCGCCTGCTCGCGATTAACTTGGTCCGTAGTACCGGCTCGCCGGCTCTCACAGGTCACTACCCCGTCAAAATGCTGCCCCAGCCTGGCCTTCTCTCCGAGGAGGAACACTTCGTCGCTTCCGGGTGACAAGTCCTTTCCCTCGTTGGCGCTGCCGACTTCGAGCCTGGTGGTTCTCTTGGAGTCGCCCACGCCCTGTTGATGCGCGTACCCATCGATGTTTTTCGGAGTGACGGCCGCGTCCCCGTCCTCTGTTCGGCCCCCACAAACGTGTCCCAGGTCTCAGCCGTTTTCGACCCACTCCTCGCAGCTGCTGCAGCCACGGCCTCGCCCTCGACTGCCCTCTGCCCGGGCGTTTTGACTTCCAACCAGCGCGCTTCGTTCCTGCCCGTTTGGGCCCGCCCCCCTCCGTACAACTCACCGCCTATGTCAGTCGCGCTACCATCGACTGGGAGAGACACTGGACTCCGCTCGATTGGAAGCTGGCAGAATTACGTGGGTCATCAATCGTAATCGAAGCTACTACCGTTGAGGCACGAATTTCCGGGTCTTTTTGGACCCCAAGGCGATGGAAAATATTGGCAGAATTGGGGACCATAACGCGCGAGTCCAGCGGTTGCTTGATTACCTCAGCGCACTCGACGACACACTCGAATTCCGCACGGGCAGCGGTGACGGGAACGCCGATTTTGTGTCCCATCCGCCACAACCTGCCGCTGAGCACGCCTGTAGTGGGTCTAGCCAACCCAGCCCCTCGGACGATGGGACTATATACTTAATCCGGGCCTGCGGCCTGTGCACTCCTTCTTCGCCGACCCCTGACAATAGTTTGAGTAGGCTCGCGCCCCGGCCCGATGGTACCGTTTTGGGCGGACTCCTATTCACCTCTTCTTCTTTGTTTCGCGATTTTCGCGCACGCGAGCCACATATGGGGATTGATGGCCTTTCTGCCCCTACGGAGAGATTGGTTGCTCGTGTTTCTGCTTTCGTCACTATCGGCGATCGCCGTCCCGTCCGCGCGGCCATTATTCCTGCCGTCGACACCACCTTCGGTTTGTGCTGTGTCCTTGATGAACTGCACGGGCTCCACAGATGCCCCCACTGCCGCGAGTCAAATATATGCTCAGCAACCTTTTTCGCCAACAAGCCCTACGCAGGGTGCCAACTCCGCTGTTATCGTTGATCCACCCGCGTCTGCTCCGTTGCCCCCTGCCCCCTGGCCATCCGACCCCTCCGCCCCCTCCGGATACTGGTACACTGCCGTCTTTGGGCCGCGTTTCCTCTCGGAAACGCCGACGAATATCTGCCTGCTATTATTGAAAAATATTCCACACAACATGGACAGATCACGACGTAGATACTCTAGGTTCTATGATATATTTGTCGTTATGAGATACCGGTATTGTGCAAGAGTCGTTGCTACACATCGCGGTCGGCAACAACTGCGTAAGAGCCGTGTCTTTCAGATCCCATCCGGCAAATTTGATCTAGATCCTGCAAATAACATACATCACGGAGATATCTACCTCGAAAGATCTAGGTGACGACAAGCTAGTTTTATGCGCAGCATGTATTATTATTGAATAATTTCCGATATAAGAGGAAAAAGTAGAAGAATGTGTGAAATATCTATCTGGAGTTTAGGCGGATACCAGGTATAGACTGAAGGACATACAGGGAGAACGGGATATTATATGGGCTGAAGGAAATATAGGGGAAATCATCGATAGACTCTGTAATAATGCGTTATATACTAAAATCAAGTTGAAAATAATTATTTTTTTCGGTTATTATGGAAGTATAGAACATTCTAATAAAATAAAAAAATCGGTGGCGCTTAAGTTTTTTATATAATTTTGTACTTAAACCAAGTAATTGAAAGTTTTTCATATGGTGTGCACTATTTTTCGTAATTTCGTCATTTTGGGTCCCACACTTTGGCCTATATTTACTCCACTCTGAATAAGAGAGAAATACATTTCATTTATACCACCTTGTGCACAAAATTATCAGCTTTCCGTTTCTCAACTCAAAACTTTTTTAGTCCTATACTGAAATCAAATAAGTAATATTTATTTTTATGGATGCTGGTCAAGTTTATTTTCGATGTTCCATTCATAATTAATTTCGTTTTCATACTCACACTAATAATACTGAAATCAAGTAAATAAAAGTCTCGTCTTGGTCAAGAGATTTCAAGACGAGACTTTTTGTTATCAATAGGGATTTAGCACGCTTTAAGCTTTTTATAAAAAAATTAAAAATACACAACAGCTGTGAGATCTAGGATTTCGTCGAAACTCATCTTTGCAAGCTGT
>JAYJMJ010000166.1:9259591-9274601 GCA_036873875.1 Laminaria ephemera | reverse complement strand
CACTCCAGAGTGACTGGAGCCTGTCCTGTGACCACGGACTTGATTATGAGAGTCAATGTGAGAACAACAACAACAACTGGCCAACTGGCCCACTGCTGTACGCACAACACATACTTGTGGTAAGAGTAGAAGAAGGTAGGTGCAGATCAACCACTCATCAACTGGTCGAACGCACAGCTGGCGTATTTGAAATAATAGTTCGGAGCGACACCTATTTTGGATACGAGTTTAGCCAACACATAATAATTGATCGCATGTCGCACGTCGCTACCAACGAGTAGCCGATCGTCCGTGTGCGATGATCAATCAAGCACTTAACCCCAAGGACATGTGTATGCCTTCGTTCGATGACCTGGCTGCGCAAGTGGCTCGAGCCATCGAGCTATCGGCAGTGCGCGCGACCTCGAACGTCAAAGATTGAAACACATCATCATCAATCAGCAGACTGCTGTCGGAAACATAATGATAATGATATCACCCAGCAGCGTATCATCCCTGATAGCATCACACTGCGCAACGACGCAACGATTCGCTCCTGTGTTGGCTGTCCGCCCTCGCTTGCCACGCCCCCCGACGTAGTCCACGAGGCTTTCCGTCCACGCACAGCTACGCAGCTGCTCTCACCCACGTTCCCACACAAGAAACCACTAACAACGAAGAATGTCTCTCCACAGCAGTCTCCCGATCAAATTTACCGAATGTCTGGCTCGCGAAAACCCCCTGCTTGCTCAGCATTCAAGCAGAACGGACGCTGCCTACGCAGCCATATCCCAATAAATTCAAACTAGTAATAGTCCGTATCACACCTTGAACCTGCAGCGCTGACTCTGCTTGTTGACTACGTGCTTCGCTCGCAGGTCAGCAACTAACTACGAACTACTCGAATCAGGTATAAACTAGGTAAGGTGTGTCTCAAGGCTATCCAACAAAATTGTTACGTTGATCTGATAGGTTTGGCCAAACTTCTTTCGTACGTGTAAAATTTGCATTTTCTCGTGCCTCGATGCAGTTCCCACATTCTCCTGGTAGATCTCTTCTACTGGTCCACTCTCACCGTATTCGGACTCTGTTCTATCTTCGCTCGGGCTGTTGTACATACGGTTCTGATGCTCCGCTTAAAATTTTAAGTACTCCTGGCCTCTCATTGGTCCATTTAACTATTATTCTTACCCCTATTCAAACATCCTCATAAACCTTACTGAAACCCTTGATTTTCCACCTTGAGTAAAGCCTACTGCTATTTTCCTTCAGTAAATCCAAGTAAATTCCAATTTCACAATTCCACCCTATGGGCTATGACCACAGAGTAGTATAACCCTTTTTTTATACTGCCATAGCCGGCCGTCATAGCCCATATAGATCGTACGCAGGAAATCAAGAGTTTTCCATAATATAGAATGGCGTTTTCGTCAAAAAAATAAGTGAAACGGTCGGATTTTGCGTGCCGCTCTTCCGTCTTCCTCGCTCTTCCATTGACGCGGCGGCCTCGTGCAACATCCAACACAATAACAACGTCGTCAGTCGAAGACTATGAACGACGACGAGGAGGCATCCTTGAGTGCCAGCGACGGCGATCAATCTTCGGCAGGCCTAAGCGATGGAGAGCAGGGTGCCAAGGAAATGGGAACAGGAGATCTGACCCCGCCGGAGCTGGGCGATTCGCCACCATTGCTGAACGGGTATTGCCAGACATACATTGTACGGAAACAGGACCAGCAGAGGGATCAGGGGAGGAACCGACAGGTGTGCTTTCGACGATGAGAAGCATGGTAGAGCCCTAAGACTCGCTCTCTCTTGTGTGTGTGGTAGTTAGCCCGTCGCTGGTCTTGTTGTTGGTGTGTCTTTGGTACGTGGCTGTATGCTGTTTACGTTGTTTATGTGACGAGCTCGAACCGTACGTGCGGTCGACGGCACGTAAAGCAGAGCGTCGTACAACAGTATGCATACCTCGTATTAATAGTCGCTCATTCCTCGAAGGTATGATACGGGCACCTGGTACGTACATAGCATACCATGAACACAGCTAGGAAGCGCCAGAGCGCAAGTATGAAAATATGTCTACCTGGTAGGAGAGCTTCCTCGCTCTTGGTTTCCGCTTTTCGCCTCGAAAATCGAGTACGGTTGTGATGTAGTATGTACCAGGTAGTATAATACTCGTTAATAGTGAAGCAGGGTATCGTTCCCTCGAGATGTGTTATCGTACTCATACACGTACGTGGTATGTATGATCTCTTCAGATCTCTACACAGGGTAATGTCGAATCCGTGTCAACGTCCTTACGATAGAGAGCATACCAGGTGCAGTACTGCTCGCGAGTAGTAGAAATCATGTATAGCCGAAGTAGTACGCAGCTTGTAAAATTTGAGTATCGACCATTCAACAACAATTGGTAGAACTCACAGCTAACGTATTTGAAATATATTTTTAATCAAAACTACCAGGTAAACCATCATCCTACCCGCCTGTGTATGTTATGAAAAAGGTGCTCTTTCGGTGCGGCAACTGGTGCTACACGGGAGTAGTGAGCTTTGCGGGGCTGGGCGACGGAGAAGCTATCACGCTGAAAGATATTCCACGGGCAGTGCCGATGTTGCAGCGACAGCAAGATCGACTCAAGTTCTTCTGTTGTGCCGACAGGTGGGCTGGCGTGGTACAGCAGTACCGGCCCTCTGTGATAAGAAACCAGGATACTTCGAAGTATTGATTTTAGGCTAGATGTCTTATTTCAGAAAGGGTTGTCCGACACTAACTTCAGTATAACAGCCAGCTGTCGAATTTCTTAGTTACCCGTAAATTTTAGGCTAGGTTTCTTATGGAGCTCTTTCTTACGAGAGGGCCTGTAGTGTATGGGTGTTTCTTCTCTCTTCTCTGTTTTACCTCCAACCAGCCCCAAGGCCTCATGTTTTATTGGCCTAGCCCGCGCATATGATACTGCTCGAGGCTAGTTCGGAGTCAGCTGCCTGATCCCTCGCAAACATCCATGTCCCGTGAGGTTTATGTGTATTGTGTACCTCAGGACCCGATCAAACAAGATTATCTGACAATGTTTTGGGCACTCATACTATTTTGGGTCACAGGGCTTTAGCGTACAGGCTGTCTGCCCTGACTATGTATGCATTGTGCGGAAGGGTTTATAGGTTCCGGCGTTTTCTGCACTACCTGGTATTACTTTGTACCGTACAGAGTACCGGTATCATCGTCGATCTTGATCTTTGCCCAGAATTACATGCCGCAGGATCGTCCCTGTTTCTATTTGTACGTGATGAAGTTTCTCTAGGCCCCCCCTTCGAATCGTACTGCACAAAAGGTCGTACAACTGCGGGCATGTGTCGTGTCTATCGATAATTTCGGGAGTGTTTATGAGTGATCGATGTTGAAGCTAATCTGCACATTAGAGGATGGCAAACATAATAATATTATTCGGGGCAAAGCTGATCTTCCGAGGGTACCATACTCTAAAGAGGTATACAGGGTGTTATTTTTCTTCGCAGTGGTTCTGGCGTTCTGGCCAACTCGCCTACAGTATGTCGACCAAAAAACGTGTCCGTTGCTGGAGCAGCGACAAGCGATACGCCATTCCCATCGTTTTCAATTGACAATCGTCTTTTTGTACAACAAAACCTGGTATGGGTTCGCGTCACACTGCTGTACAGAGGGGGGTACCCAATAGTGCCGGTTGAATAGTTGATTTCTATAGCGCCGGTGAAATCGCTTGACACGACTGGGACTCTGTATGGTAACTCTCTTAAAGCAACCCTATTCCCAATAGTGCCGGTGCCCTGAATAGTGCCGGAATTGGGCGATGCGCATTATCGTGTTTTTCGCGGTCGCCCGTGGGCGCGCCCATGGTATCCCGCGGACACCCGCGGGCGCCCATGGTCGCTCCCACGGGCGACAGCGACATCCCAACTTAGTTCTCATGGGAACTCGCGGGCGCCCGTGAGAGGTACCGCGGGCGCCCGTCAGTAATCCCGCGGTATCCTGCGGGTGTTCCCATCATGAGGCTTCCCGTACGATGTCCCATGTTTATTCCCGCGATATCTCCCATGGGTCTCTTCATGGGTGCCTGCGGTAGTTGCCATGGGCGCCCGCGGTCGGAATATCTCAATCTTAACCCTAACTGTGTGTACGCAACATACTCCAGGTTAAGAAGCATTAGTCCCACGTGACAGGGTTCGTATGAAATGTTTTCACCCTAACCCTAACCCTCACCCTAACCCTGAGACATGTTGGGTGCCCGCGCGGGCGCCCGCGGGAATGCCCGCGAGAACTACCGTGGGATACCGCGGGTTCCCGCGGATTTCAAGCTGGGGCTTTGCGGGTGCCCGTGGGACCCCGCGGAATACCGCGGGAGCTCCCGTGGTCACCCGCATGGGATGTCGCGAGATACCTTGGTACATCGCGGGATACCATGTGGGCGCCCGCGGGAGCCCCTGGGACTTCCCGCGGGCGCCCGCGCAAAAGCCAAATATTGTGACATATTGCGGTCTATTGGGCTGGCACATACCGGCATTATTGGGAGCCCCCCCTGTACTACAAATACATGATTTGTGGGTTCGACAAGGCCGATGCTCCGCTTTGCAAGCTTCGTGACATTTCATCGCGAGTTGCGGACTTCAAGCTTAACTTTTCAGATCTTGAATCATACAGTAACTCTCGGAATTTAGCGTCGTTCCTCGGACCAGTCCTGGAAGTGAACAGTCTCCCATTTACTATTATTGCAAAACATACCCTGTTCTAATTCCACGTATTTTTTTCTTTCAAAAAGTTGATTTATAATCTGAAGATTTCTCAGTCCGAAACTGTCTAATATTTACACGTTGGTCGCGCGTGACAACAAAACCTCAGGGTGCCGTTGGACTCCGTTTACCGAATGCCGGTACAAATCCTTGCGGAGGCGCAGGAGTTTGTGGCGCAAGAGTTGGCATCTTCCAGAACGGCACATGAGCTCACTAAGTGGAGCGGGGCGTTTCACTGGATAGACGATGACTCCTCCGCCTCGACGTACTTCGAGCTGCAGGCCGCGCTTCCCCCTTGCATGGACGGGTGAGAACTAGGCTTGGATTTTTTCGGAGCATAAATTTTAGCATAATTTTCCCTTTTTGGGGCGTTTTGGCATAAAAGCATAATTGAGCATAAACTCGAGCATACTAGGTATTTGGAAGCATAATCCTAAAAAAACGGAGCATAAAGGGGCATAAAACAGGCAAGTTCCCGACAAAGACCATAATCGGCGGTATAAAAATGGGCGACTCCTCAAAAACATCTACAAAAAAATCAATTTGTTTTTGGGTAAATTCAGCCAAGGATGCACCTGCCGTGTTGGTAGCCATGCATGCTGGAAATCGGATGCACACTCATAGCAGCAGCAAGCCGGCAGTGTGCCCTGACAACGATACACTATGAGTAATATTTTCGCGTTCGGGGGTCAAGAATATCTGAAAAAAGCGGGCATAAAAGCATAAATAGAGTAATTTCCGGCATAATTTGGGATATGTTAAGCTTAATAGTGTAAAAACCAGCATTAACTGGGCAGAATAATATTGAAAAATACCGGCCGAAGAACTCAAAGCCTAGTGAGAACTCCAAGAAAATCATGCGATTTTATTTACGAAGCAGAGTCATGAATTGATCTCTCGGATAAGGCTTACAGTAGGTTTTCATTAATTAGCCTCAGGACGAGGGCGCCCCTGAAAAAGATAAACCGACACACCATAAACCAGAGGTCAGGATGGAAAGCCAACCGGAGCGTCGTGATTGATCACAAGACGAAATTAAAAAACAACATTTTTTGGATCTTTATTTTCACTTGGTTGGTTTTAGAGTACCCCCCCCCTGTTTGTGTAGCGAAAACAAACCTGCGGTGTGTCAACTTTTTTGTTTCGGGCGCCCCTGCCCCTGCTCAGGAGAAGGTTTTCTTGTGATCCAAAGAAACTCGGTAGACGGATGTTGTACGCTATGCCTCCGCGTGCGGTGTTTAGAGCAGCCGAAACGCATCGAATATGAGTTTTAATATTTTTTCTCGGTGAAATTGATGCGATGCCTTTTCACTCTGGGCACGTCAATGTGCGAGATTCTCTGCCGTCCGCCCTTACCAGCTTGCCTCGCCGAACCCCCCGCTCCATTAGTAGCAGTAACCAGTTTACGGAAATGTTGCCCAATTGTTCAGTTCGGGGTCCAAGACATGCAGTATAGCGTCCGTCTGAAGGGTTGCCCCCAATCCTAACCCCCGCCTTTTCTGAAAGGATCGCGTTGGTGGCGTGCAAGACGTACGCACGTGGGCTGGTCTTCATAACGGTGTACCAGGAGAACTCCTTCTACATAGTCATGCAGGAAGGAGAGGGTGATCAGGTGCGAACCTTTTCGTCGGCAATGTGTTCAGGAGCGACACAAAACAACAGTAACGTAACCCCAAGCCAGAGCCAAAGCCAACCCATAAGCTAGAGCATCGGTGCTCCTTTCCTGTGTGGAAAAGCCATTGCTCTCTACGGCTAGATGCGAAGGTTTTACCTATCTGAGCTACCGGGGTAACAATATCGATCGATTACCCAGCCTAGAGTAAGCCTTATAACACAAAGACCGTGCGAAAAACGACTGGATGTACCGTTCCGTTCTCATGCCATTGAAATGTGACGCATGCCCCCCACGCCTGCCACGCCCATCGGTCGCGCTAGGATAGGCCCTATTGGACATCCGATTTCCGGACGTTTCTCACCACGGGCAGGGGCTCCACCTGAGATCCTACAATGACGCAAGATGCCCGTGGCGGAAGCTTACCCTTTGGCACGCCATCAAACCATGTGAGTTTGCCGACTCTGACATCACGTACAGAGGAACAGCTCGGAACGAATTATAGAATTCATCTGGCACCCCTAATGGTTTGAAGCCCCGAACGCATGGTGGAGTTAACCTGGCAGCTGTATTAGTTTGCAACTCCTGACGAGGTGAAGGAAGAAAGTAGGGGCATCACAATTATGGACAATCAGGTTACGGTGCCGCCCACCCCACGCATCTCTCGCCCGTGTCGCTCCCAAACTCTCCCAAAACGGATATCGACAATCGCTTTGTGACGATCAGCGGCCGCGAGTCAGGCGGCGGAGGCAGAGGCGGAAGCGGCACGCGGGAGCTGTCGGTCTCCGGCAAAGCCGCAGACCACAAACCTCACATCGACGACCTACATGCAGACTTACGTCATCATGAAGCCTACGGGGACAGAAACATTCGGCACCAACGACGCTTACCGGGATGTCCTGTTCAGGTAGGAGTATACACTAAACAGAACAAACGTAGACATCTACCTACTGAAGACAAATTATAGGATGGTGCTAGTTTTTACGGGGGGGAAGGCAACGAGTGAGGGCAGCAGGACGTCTCTGCACTATGCTTCTTTGATACAAAAAAAAGGGCGAACAGAAGCGATTCCTGGGCTCGAACTCACGTCCACAAGTTCAAAATTGCACCCAGGCTACATGACCAAATATCCAAAAATTGCTTATTTTTCTGTACAGAAAGGTGTATTTAGTTCGCGTTTCCTATCGAAACCGACACTGCGTTTTCTACGAAACCGACACTCATTTATTTCTTCTATCGTCTAATCCACAAGAAACGTTAACTTCTCCGAAAAATTCACGTTTCATACAACAATCAATGCGTGAACTATCGATTTCCACCGAAACCCGTCGGATGATAATTTCCGCCTCCGATTGCGGACGTTCCAATTGACTGTAGTGTTAAGAGTAGGTAGCATTTCTCTTGTCCATTTACGTGTTCAGTCGCGGATCATAGCTCTCCTCCATATACATTGCCGTCGGAGGTACAAGCAGGTACCGACACTGACTGCCGCGGGCGTCCGGACCGTGAGAATCCTCCTCTGCCTGCTTCTGCCTGCTGGCTCAACCCCTTTAGAACTGCCCCCACGTTTAGAGGGGTAAATTACTTGGAGTTAGTATGGGTCATTTTTGCAGTGGTAAAAGGGCTAAGAGTCGCCATTAACGCAAGGGAAGGACATTCGTCGCAGTCGAAATTGCAAAGCTGTTGTGGAGCTACAGGGTGTCCATTCAACGCCAACCGACAATTGTTGCCGTCGGACTAAATATCTGCTATCGCTGTTGCTGTGGGACTAGGTTCGGGAGCTGGTGTTACAGCGGGACGGTGCAGCTGACGCCTACCCTTTCGCTGGCGGATATTCCACACGTCATCCCGGCCCTGCGCATGCAGCAGGCCAAGCTCGACTTTATGTGCGACGTTGCCAAGGTGAGGTTGACCTTGCACCACCAGACGCGTCGCGAGTGTTGTCTCTGTTGGTTACCTCGGGATCGAGTCGCCTGGTCAATGAAATCCTCCTTGGCCGGTTGTTTGTTCCGTAGACTACGTTGTACCTGCATCGGGCGGCTTCCCTTCGCATTTGTTGTCGCGCATCTCCGTCTGGTTTTCGGCGTACGATCCGTCGCCGTGCCCGAGGGTTGCAATCACCCCGGCGTCCGCAAAAAACAGATCTAGCTCCTGAATGGTGATAACGAAAAGCTCGCGGTACAATAACGGTATGCGCGGCTTGGCCACGGAACATCAAACACAAGCCCCGTAAAGACGACGGACCAACCACTCGACCTCGTTGCTTCACCTTATGTCATCCCCTCCTTCGACCGCCAACGCCTATCTAGCTCTCGCACTTGTTAATCATTTTACCTCTGCAAAAATTATCCTACTCTGACTCCAAGCAATTTGTCCCCAAGAACGTGGGTGCAGTTCTAAAGGGGATATCCGTGTTGGTGATTTTCGTCGCAGATGCCATCGAAGTCACCGTTTGCTGCCCCGTTGGAGCGCATGCTACGACTGATGCCTCTTATGGAGGAGCAAGTGGCGGCGTCGGAGGAGGTGTTGGCTGAGCTTTTGGAGAAGCTCTCGGACATGGTGAGGCAGACAGGAGGCACGGCTTAACCCTTTTAGAATTGGTACCCGCGTTTTCGGGACAACATACTTGAAAATAGTGTTAATGATTGGTCCAGAAGTAAAAGGGTTACGGTTGGATTGAGCGGGCGGGGCTGATGAGCTTTGGAGCGGTAAATAGAAAAATATTTTTACCGGAAGCGTGCTCGTGCCGTTGTCTTTTGGTCGGCCTCCGTATCGTTTTGGCCTGGCATCCTTCGAGTTCCTAGTCCCAGTGCGTGTGTGCCAAGATGAACATGAAAATGACAAGGACGTGCTAACGTCGTGTCGCCGGATGGGGCGGGAACCCCTCTATCTGCCGCGAGGATCTGCCGCGAGGAGGGCCTGATCTATCCATCGATAGCGTGGCCTAGCATGGGGTACAAACTCCAGAATTATATGTCCAAGGTGCTGAGAAGAATAAAACATGCGTTTCACCAACAACGCATGGGGGTAATGAGTTGGCGTTCTGTATTCGAAGCTCAATTTCGGCGCCAAACGTCGTATACCGGGTATATGCGTAAAGACGAACTGTTCCAGGTGGTTCTGTCGCGCATTGAAATTCCACGAAGCTCACAAATCACTACTAAAAAGAAGCGCACTGTATTTATTCGTGGCAGGGGCTGGAGGACAGCGTGTCGTCTTGGTTCGACGGCGACAGCATGCAAAGTTTCTTCGAGTTTCAGGTGAGGAGGGTGATGCCTTAGCCTCGTCGACTATTTTTGAAAGGTGTGGAATTTGGCGGGCGCAAACACCTGTTCGGGTGGTATACAAGATGACCCTTTTCTGTGTATTCCGCGTGCTTTGTCTTTCCTTGCTTATTTTGACGCAAAAAAGTGTGGATATAAGTGTGGATATAGCGCTCTGTGAGATAACGCTCGTCGGGTCAGAAAATATTTCCGTTCATTGCTGTGGCACCTCATCGACGCCCTCAACAACAAGTCCACGGTGAAACCATCCGCCACCAGCAAGAAAACGTGATCCACCGGTGCGTCGATCGTTCACTCTGTCAACAACGCTAGAAAAATCGGGACATAAACGGGGCAAGCGAAACCCACTAAAGAGACAGGCATCGCTAACAGCAAAGCGGGTATGCGAGTTCTCGACGGGCACTTATCTAGCAAAAATGGGTCTCCCCTCTGTCGACACATCGAGCTAACCATGACGCACCCGAGTTGCGAGTTTGGCCTCCAAAACTGTCTACGCATCCGTCGCCAAGGGCGCGCCAATCGCTCGCCTTCTTCAGCATGCTCTTCGTCGTCACTCTCTATGCCTCCTCTGATAGCGTCTAGATGACAACCCTAGGGTAACGTCAACCAGGCGGTTGTTTTGGTTGATTGGTCGGGTGGTTGGTTGGTTGGTTGGTGTATTGGTTGGGTTGGGTTGGGTTGGGTTAGGTTGTTGGTTTGTTGGTTGGTTAAACGTAGTCCGTCCGCTTACCTGCGCTTCTTGGCCTCAGCCTTCCGCCCCCCCTCACCCGATACGATGCACTCGAAATGATCTTGCTCCGCGTAGACGGCACCGACGGCAGATACTAAGGAGGTGTTCCGTGGGGTGGACCTGGTCGCTTGCAAGTCTTACTCTGCTCGGGGAGTGGTTACGATCGGGATGTGGTTCGGCGACTCCTACTTCATCGTTCTAGGAGAGGGGGGCGAAGAGCAGCCGCTGCTAGATTCTAGGTGCGATACGACTAGGACGTGTTATGTGCATGGCACGGCAAGCCATTGCTGTAGGTTGTGCAGAGTGCCCGCGGTGAAGGTGAAGACTGAGGAGAGGTCACATGTTTGGACCGTTTTAGAGTTTCTTCGCCTTCTGGTGTGTGTGGGGTGCGTACTTGCACAGATGGTTGTGCTTGAAACTGTGCCGTAAACCTGGCGGCTTCTTTTCATCTTGCAACAGTAGTAGTGACGCCAAAAAACCGCATGTCAGCGCATCATTTCGTCCAAGGATTGGTAGGGTGGTACGCCCCTCGAATATAACTTAACTTTAGCACTTTATGACCCGCCTCGCCTTCTGGAATGCTGTAGCCGTAGCGTGCGTGAGAATTATTGGAGGCAAAGCTGTCCCCATCCGGCGGTTGCTTGCAACAGCGTGAACGTGACATATGTTGTGCTGTCCGCAACTCCTCCACCTGTCTCAAGGTTCCCGAACGTATCGGCAAAGGGGAGAGGGTACCAGATCCGCGCAATGGCAAACGGGGTGGACGGGTGGGAGGAGCTGAGGAAGGTGTCAGTGTGGCAGACGGCGGCAGCGCTGCAGATGGAAATGGAAGCGAAGATGATCAAGGCAAGAATCAGTAGGGGAAATAAAAATCGCCTAGAAATGTTCCGTCTCAAATAGTTGCGCGCAGGGTGCCCGTACGCGCCCACTGCCTGCCGTAGAGAAAGCTGTCTGCTGTTAACGACGTATCAGGCCGTTGCAGTTGGAAACTGAGAGAAGAACACCAATTATATACGGGGGGCAATGTAGTGCTGATAGGCAGCCTCCGCTCTTGCAGTATCTGCATTTTCCAATCTGGGTTCATCAGACATCAAGGCTCCTGATATTCGTGCTCACATTTGTTTCGCGACGAAATCCGGATGATGCTGCGACATTAAAACAACCCCACAAGAGACCGGCCACCGACAAAACATCATAACTTAGACAGTAGCGTGCAAGCGGTGCTCCACTCGTCTGCGAGAGACCCGTTATACCGAGGCAAGCACGAGAGTAAACACATGCGACCCGCTCCGTTGTCATTTTTTCTTGGCCTCTTAATTTCCTTCCCAAACCGTTGCCGACTGCCCATACAGGCCGGGGAAAAAGAGACCGCAGAGAGGGGTGCGTCAGGTGGGGACGGGGGCGTGGACGGCAGCGGGCGCAAAGCCGTTTCGTCGGAACTGGCTAAAACGGCAATGGAACGTACTGCCGAGTCGGGGTCTTGGGCAAGTGGAGGGGCACGCGGTGAAACAGTTGGTCGGGACGGAGGGAGTGGCGGGGGGTTCGCAGCAGGTGAAGTGCCGTGGGTGCTCGGATGTGGCACGCCACCATATCAATCTAATTTCTCAGGAGGAAAATGACTCCAACCCAGAAGAAGAATTACCACAATTGGCTGCGTGGCAAAAGTTTGTAGCTATACCCGAATTGGCTCCGAGCGACAATGTAGCTATCCTCTTTTCTGAAATTCGTTTTACCTCGCATTCGATTTCGTGCTCTTTGGTGCAGCGCAGCTGTTGCGTAAGCTTAGCGATTGTATGTTCTACTGTGCATCTGGTATATTGGGAGCGCGCGCACACAATTGTGGTACGATAAGGTGCACCGTTGACGGGCAGGTGGCCAACGCAACACCGGGGTATGCTACCCTTGCTGAGCACGATGCCTTTTGTGCCCACACGTAACGCCCGTAAGATCACGCATTTCCAAGTTTGAGTCTGTCGCTGTAGTAAAGCAC
The DNA here is from genome assembly GCA_036873875.1 of Laminaria ephemera. Lineage (NCBI taxonomy): Eukaryota > Phaeophyceae > Laminariales > Laminariaceae > Laminaria > Laminaria ephemera. The sequence continues at coordinate 9,262,246 of JAYJMJ010000166.1, read as the reverse complement.
CCGTTCATCGGTTTAACAGCGGCATCTCTCTGTACATCCCACCCTGAGCACAGATTTGCGCCTCTGGAAAAAGCGTGTTGTTTCGCAGGAGAAACCAGCTGTGCTTGTCTAATCCCCCTGCCTGTGGTCGCACACCTTCCCCCGATACCAAACACTTATGCGTAGCCTTGGCAGGCGTGACTGGGGGGGGTAGAGTACAAGCGGAGCCGAAGGATTCGAGTATGGGACACCTCGGGGTGGGCGGAACTTTGAGGACAGGGGGGGCGGAGGCAGGCGCTAGGGGTAATGATGGGCCGGAGATGGGGGCGGGGAGGAAAGAGGCCAAGAGGCTAGGGGAAAGTGGCGAACGGGAACCCGTAGGTGAGTTGTATTTGGGTGAAAGAAGAAGGCTTTCAATTACGTGCCTGATTTTGGTGTTAGGGTTCAACCAATGCGATCCATTGCAGCGGTTCGCAATGACGGTAGCTATATGCTACGGCCTATCGTGATACACGCCGTCGAACACCGTGGCAATTTTTTCATTCGTTTGCTTTCTTGGAGGAAGTTCCGAACAAGAGCCTGGGATGACATTTACCGACGTCGTGACACTGATGTGTGAGAATTTTCGAGTCCAGCCTATATAATGGAAACTCCGACAATACGCACATTGCCCGCCTTGTAGAGGCCCACCTTGTAGAAGAAGAAGCCTCACGCGAACGGGTTAGCGGGGGCAAGTTCCGCCCAGTACGTGAACATGTACAGCAAGGTTTTCCATAAATTCTCACCAGCGGAGATAGTCATTGAATCTGGGTGTCGCCGATGAGATCCATACTTCCCAGCCTCTATTCCCGCTTCTTACTACATCTTCAACAATCAAGCGCAAGTGCAATGGTGGCTGCACAGACCTTGGCCCAGAGTTCGTAGAGAAAAATCGTTGAAATATGCTCTACTGTAAACTATGTCTCTATCCCTAACCCGAACCGCCTGGGAAATTTCTCGGGATGGAGACGAAACGAAGAGTTAGTGTGGACTATCAATCATTTCGTCGAAGCTGGTCCAAGTCGTAAACATTACTGAGTTCGCACCATACCGGCGTGGCGGCCCGATGTTTTTCCGCTATCCATGATGCTTCGAACAAGGGAGCAAGCTTAGCGCAGGCCCCTCAACCGTCACTGTACCCCGTTTTAACCTCCTCAGACGCCAAGGTTGTAGGAGCGGATGGCGCCGAAGGCCATCACGCCGCGGCGAAAGCCTTGACCAGCACCAAGGTAGGGCGGACGGTACAGAGGGGTAGGGCGTACGATGCAAAAGAACGCGTGAGAGGAAATGGTAAAGCTTATCTGACGAAGTACGACAACCGCACCCACCTGCTCTCGGACCGTTAATTCTGGTTATACTTATAGATTTTTCTGTGTACGCAGAGCAATTTGAACGGGTCCCTTCATGGGGAATCAGTGGGAAGTCTAGGCGGTTCGTGACAGAGATTCTATAGGACACAAGACAAATTCTTACGCATCGAACGCGGAAGTAAGCCACGACTTCACTGAGGTACTCTAACAATGTAAGAGTGCATGTTGAGGCGGTAGTATAGCAGAAAGCAAGACAACAGGAGACTCTTCATGCTTCTGGAAAAACCTTTCAACCTACTCAGAATTTTCCGACGCAGGTCGTCGGCAAGACTGACTGTCAGCAGCATCGTACTGGGGCGTTTCCAAGTGAACCTCTTCCGAGTACTTATTTCTCCTCTTGCAGACTAGGTATTGCTCCTTTATCAGAGTCTGTTGTTTCTTTTTTCCTATCTCCGCGCAAATTGCTCGTCTCCAAAGCGTTTTCCAGAAAAGACCGAGGGTTAACGCTGTGAGTGTCGTGTGTCACACCTTTCATCTTCCCGCAGGTTGCCCTTCCACACCACTTGACGCCTATGGCCGGTTTAGAGGACAAACTCAAGAAAATGCGCACGGACATGCAGCACGAGAGTGGGAGCGCACCTTGGGACGCGTTCGGCAGACCCCGGACTGCCCTCCTCGGGGCCAAGCCGCATAAATAGGGACGACTTGGCGAGGAGCACGTCTGTCTGTGGGCGTGTTGTCATTGCGGGGGGCTTAATATGTCCCTCAGGGAGGACTCGCCAGAGTTTATTTTACTTTGAGATTTAGTGTGTTGTGCTTTCCGGCGATGTTTTCGCCAACCCTCTTATCATCGCTGTACGCGAGAGAACGATCACGAGGTAATACGCAAGTTAGAAAACAACAAATACGTTCGTTTCGCGGGCGGGGGGACGGGGGGTTGTACTATTAATACACGCATCGCTGAATACTTTGAGCCGGTCTCGAGTTGTCGGTAATATATGGCGGTCCGAACGCAACGTACAACGCAGAAATGTAGTCGGCCGTCGTTGCGCGGGTTACCGTCTGATAGTGTGATTATGCTTAATGTTTTCCAGGGGGAGCGTGTTGTGCAAACCATCGTATTTAGTTCATTTTTATTTTCATGAAGCTGACCCTGTCTTGCAACTACGAACTACTCGTGATAGATTTTATCGACGTGTTAATAACAATGCGAGAAACGCAAAACAACAGCAACCAACCGCAGCCGCAACAACAAAAAACATCGTTGGCGCCGACCTCGGTTGCGTTGACAATAAGATTCGTTCCGTCGAGGCGCGGGGGGGCGGGG
>JAYJMJ010000166.1:9209290-9221942 GCA_036873875.1 Laminaria ephemera | reverse complement strand
TACCTAGGGCGATTTCGGTCCATAATCATTCTGCGCACTGATACTATATAACCCGTATGGAGGGGGACAAAAGCTGAAAATGACATCTGGTATTTCGTTCATTGAAACTATCCCAACCCTCGTTTTTATAAAAAAATATTTCAAATACGTCAACTGTGAGTTCTACCAATTGAATGGTCGATACTCAACTTTTTTACAAGCTGCGTACTACTTCGGCCGCGCGTTTGTATAGATATATTCCTCCTTGAGGATATAGGTCAGTGGCTCCCCTGGATGCTGCCAGGGTCAACAGGACAATTTTACCTAGGGCGATTTTGCTCGGCCGTTGGTCTTCGGCATGTGGACTTCAAATCCAGATGTTACGAAGGGAATAGGTATCGACAGTTACAGTTACAACAGCAGTACTAGTAGTACTTGGTGATTGGTGATTTAGCTATTGGCCAATAGCGTATTTACAGCTACCTGCACGAAATTCCTGTTCGAGTAAAAACGCCAAATAAATATGTATGGCGAGAATCCTACAGAGTCGTCAGTCGTCGGCACGTAGACTACGTACTGTACGTAGACGGAGAAGCAGCACAACAACTGTTAACAGCAACACAGCAACGTCAGGTTGCTCGGGTTGTTGGGTTGTTGTTTCAGGCTCTACAGCCGTAGGGCTAGAGTCAAAGCTAGACCTGTAGCTCTACGTTAGTAGTTAGCACTGGCATTACTTGCGGGCTCGGCACGCGCGCTGTACGCTGCGGCGTCCTTGATCAGACATGCGAGGCAGCCGCATCTTGCTTTTATTACCTGTCGTATCGCCGGTGCTTTCTACGCCGGCGTTTCAGTACACCTCCAACGTCACTTGCAACTTCACGTTCTCCGATGGAAACCAGCCCAACTTCCTTCTCCCCGAGGCTGGGCCTAACAGCCCGGGCGACCAACAGCTGAACGACGGCAACCCCATCATCACGTTGGCACGTGAGTGAAACAACGCACTACTGGTATACTGCTATGACAGTGCATCAAATTGAAGAAAAGGCGCCGCGATCTATGTATGACATGATACTCGTATCCTGTCAAATGTTGGTATTGATATGGACGGGCGAAAAATGCTGTTGTGTGATACGAGTACGCACGGTTATGTATCTTGCAGTCCTCTCTCTAAAAGGATTGCCGCACGTAGTGCTTATGGCGTTCTTATGGTTTCCGTCCGTTGCCCCAGGCCAAAGAGCAGACTCCAAACGTCTTTGGCGCATCAGACGCTACTACGGTCACCAACAATGTGTCGTTGTCAGCAATCCGCGTTGGGTGTGCTCCAAAGTCTCAAACGGCGATACGATGCCGAGGAACTACGCAAAACTCCGTTACGTATCATAGTCGGACGACGAGTATCGTACATGGTACCCGGTAGGTAATAGGTACCTGGTACCTGGTAAAAGCGTTTCGTTTATTCCTATGGAAGACGATTACACCGCCAATAACAATACGCTCTTCTCTTCGTTTCACCTTGTGGGAGCTAGCGGACAATAACGACGTGGAAGGCTGCAATGGCGAATCAGCTGCGTTCAAGATCGGCGACAGCGTCTGGAACTCCACCTTCATCGGCAACGATGGCGACGAGTACGACCTTGACGTCTTCTACGCCACCTACGACGAGGAGCTATGGGTCCGCACGCTCCAGGCAATTTAAAGTAGAAGTCCATGTACTGTTAACACACTCGTATGAGTTGTATGCGCAGAGCGTGCGAGGTTCGGGTATTTTTGCCTCTTGCCACCTCATTGTGGCCAAACCTGGTACGGCTGGAGGCCCTGACGATGCCGCTTGTATTCTCGGTCGAACGCATCCGCCCCACCAGGCAGGAAACGTCATGTTCATACCATTCTGAATGTAAATATAAGGAACTTTATACTTTCAAATTAATACCCAAACGGTCCTTACAGTTCTGCCCAGAGTGGCATCACGGAAGTCGCACGCACTCGCCGAACATGGGAGGGTAAATATGTTCACATGTCACTTTCGTCTCCGTGTATCCTTTACTAATTTTGTTTGTCTCCAGCCCCACATGGACCCAAGCCTGTACGAGGCGTTGAACAACACCATCGTTCGGCTGAACATCACGTGCAGCGGTGACTGGTCTAGCTGCATCGAGTTCACCACCAACTTCACCGACGCCACGCCATACAACACCACCGCCCCCTACACCTTCAACGACACCTGCTATCACGGCTTCTCCACTGGCGAGCGCGTTCCGACCGTAAAAGTGCCTCCGGCGTCCCCTGTGGGCCCCACAAGCGGGTCTTCGCTAGGCTCTAACTACACCATCATCTTGGCTGGAAAGGCCGACCAAGGGCTTCCTTGGTCGGAAGCGTTTGAGACCAGTGGGGAAGAGAAAGACGACGAATTCTGGAGCGAGTGGTGGGACACAACACACAAACGATACGGAGGACGTGTCAGCTCTAGTGGTGACGATGGTAGGTGTCCAAAATCAGCTAGGCAGGACGTGCTATATGTGATGCTCTGTCACGCTCGTTGCATTTTTGAACGTCCAAGTGTCGACTTGGTTCATGCCCCGCATATGCTACAGCTTATTCCCCCACCAATAAAGAAGTGTGTGTTGCTACCACTACTCTGGCACGGTTATGTTAACTCCATTCTTTTTTGTGGAATATGTCGACATGCCGAGAGACAAGATTGGTGTACCGTAAAAAACGGAGAGAACGCACGGATCGGCGGTTTCGCACGGATCGGAGAGAACGCACAGGCGCGCGCAAAAAAAGCGAGAACGGAGCGATTTAATTGCGTTTCCGCACAGGGATCGTCGAGTTCGCACAGGGGTACGTCCCCCCCCCCCCCCCTCCTGACTCCAGGAAACACCCACTTCGGGTGTGAAGTTGCGTGCTACCGCGAGTGGCTCCGGGACATTATTGAGCTTCAACATGAAAAAATACGTTTTGTCACAGTGCCTTTATATCGCTGTAGGTGTATCATCGGGGCTCCACTACTTTATGCATGGGACCGTGGCGGTGCACACGTAGAAATGTAAGTTGTTTTCATCCAGTATAGCACGGACCGGAGAGAACGCACAGGGGGTGCTTAAAAAAGACAAGAACGAAATGATTTAATTCGATTTGCGCACAGGGATCGGTGATATCGCCGGGTCGGAGAGAACGCACAGGTGTGCGCCAAAAAGGCAAGAACGAAATGATTTAAAAACAATCGCACAGGGGTGCGTTCTCTCCGCTCTTGACGGTACCAAGCGGCATGTGCTCCAGCCCCCGCCAGGTCGTTTTGGCATATCTCGCGTTTTAAGGTTGAGGTCCAAACGATGGTTTGGTGGGAATGTGTCGAGGACAAAGCAAGGGACCCAACGCGCCATCCACGATCCTGTGTTCGCACAAGAACTCAGAAATCTCCACCAGATATAGATGTAGTCTCTCGTTAATAAAATATGCATCTCAAGTGCTTTCAACAATAGTGTTCGCACGTAGGCATGATATACTCGTTAAAGCAAAGCGACGAATTGTTGTATTTGACGATGCTTACCGCTTGAAGCATTGACCGCATCTGTACCGAACACGGATAGATGCAGTCCCCACCAGTCACTTCTCCAAGCTCTCGCACCCGTTTCGTTTCGACCGCCATCGTGACAGACTATGATCTCCGTCGGTTCCTGTTCCGTTCCGACCACCACCATGACAGATTATGATCGGCGTCGGTTAACTCTTGACGATGAGTCGGACTGCACAGGCAGCACTTCCGAAGTGTGGGATGCTAACACAGGGGAGTGGGTGTCCACGTTTTTCACGTTCGACGAACAAACGCACGACATAGACATGTTCTACATGCAGGAGGTGGACGGAATGAACGAGCTGTGGGTCACAGAGATCGAGGAGTGGATGGCTCCTAGCCTTTACAACCAGCTGCAGTTCAACTACGTCAAGCTGACTCTCGATTGCCCCTCGTCCACCAAGGTCGATTCTTGTGTCATTTTCGAGCCACGGTGAGAGCGGTTAATCGATTCCATGCTCGGCACCCTCGAAGTCGCAAGGAAAAACGCACTATTAATAATAATCGGTTTAGCACTGCACTCCACACAATATTGTGCAGCCAGCAAAGCACGAAGTGTTCAATAATATCGGTGTTCGCTGCTTCGGGGCAGGTTCTGGGTGTGCATGCTGCCTGGATAAAGGGATACATCGATGACGAGTATGAAAGCTATTGTAAAACCAACAAAACTCTTTCCAGGTAGCAAAATTCCTCCAACAGGTGAGGCTCTTTTAGTGGAGGCACTGTTACCTCCGCTTTCTGCCGCCGCCTCCGACTACTGGCGGTAGCGATTTCCTATCCAACGCCGCCACGACCGCTGCCGCTACCTGCCGGCAGATTCACCAACTGGTCTCCGGACATCGAAGGCTCAATGGCGGGCTACAGGTTTTCCTCCCCAGCCGTACCGACCTTCGATGTACCTGAGGCCGTTCCGAACTCGCCTGGGGAGGAGCTCTTGACGTCCGACAACACGATCGTCCAAAAGACGGGGGAAGCACCCGAGACGAACTGCAACGGAGATCAGGCGCAGTACTACGGGGAGGACGGCTACTGGTATAGCAACGTGAGAGCGGGGGGACTAAGTTCCGTAAAAGTTGCTGTTGATTGTGCTTTGGTGCTTGGTACGGATATGGATATGGTTGACGGTAATAGGGAGTTCCACTGGTAGTTTCGGATTATGGTAGAGGGGAATACACGGCGGAATTATTGTCTGTCTATTTTGCCGGCACTCTCCTGTGAGCACTCTACGCTGTGTACCCAGGACGAGTCATCATAATATATACCTGATACACGTTTTATCTGTTCATCCCCCGGGACCTCCATCAACCCAGCTTCAATCCGAACAGCAGATAAACCTATTGAGACTCCATCACCTTTAGGAAACAGTTACATTTAATACCTGTTGTGAAGAAGGACTAACATTGTTCGGTTTCCGTTAATTGGGCATCAGTAAAGCCGCATACCAGCACCCCTCATCGCGGTGTGTATGAGAATGCAATTATGAGAATGCAATTATGCTGTAACTCGTCGTGCCGCGCAAACGTGTAAACAGCGGCCGTTACGCCTACTCGTGCTGTTGGTACTTTCCGTAAGGTAAAGCTTAACATTGACGTCTTAATGACCTTATTAACACCCCCCACTGCCCCGTCTCGAAAGGGATGCGTGGTCAATGGTCAAGTGACTAATGCAAGCAACAAATGAGTACGCCCCCCCCCCCCGCGCCCACTAACGCTGTGCTCTATCCCTAATGAGCAGTTTATTGGGTCCGATGGAGAGACCTACGCGCTGGATCACATATTTTACCCCTTGGAGGCGAATTTGTACGCGGCAACGATACAGTCGGTCTGGGAACCCAACCTTCGAGCTATACTGAAAAAGAGGACCATCCGGATCCGTGTGTGGTGCACAAATGACGAAAACGCAGAGTATCTCTTTTTCCGAGTCAGCGGCGAATCGGCGTCGTGCGATGAGATCGATGGTCTATGCGAGGTATGATGGGCGACGAATGCTATTACTATTATTATGACTATCATTATTATAATTAAGGACTTCCTTTGTATGTTGACTGTATGACTGTAACAAGCGCTACACATTGCCAGATGGCAAATGGAATAATAAGAAAATTATAGTTATTATTCTTGTTCTTATTATGTTTGCCATCCTCGAATGTGCAGCATGAGATTCAACGTCGATCGCTCATAAACATTTCCAGAAAGTAGAACAAAATCATGGGAAACTCGTAACAAAGGATCTACCTCCCTTCCGTACCTACTTCCGGCTTAGTATCGCTCTAATCCACCTGCTGTTAATAGGGCGCACGTACCTATGACCATTCATGGGGTGTCCTTTAAGAGTCAATTTGTCGGGTTTCGCCTGCCCCAGCACGTCGTCGAGCACGTCATCGAACGCTTTGTCTCGCACCAACATTTTGCCGCTCCTCAGAAAGCATCGCCGGGTACCTATTACTTATGCACAACGCCAGGTGCAAATTATTTACGCTTGCGCTGCCTAGTCATCTTGCAGGAAAAAAAAGGCGCACTCCCCTTCAGGCTAGTGCTACAGAACAACATTATTCTCTTTAGGTTGCCTTCACCCCCCCCCAATGATTTTGAACGGGAGGCAAAGCAAGAACAGATTCCATGGCCGGTCGGCCAAAGCCCGCATGACACTATGCATACGTGCTCGTTGCGTGCTTCGAGCGTCTCTCTTTGTATATGTGGGGGGGGCTTCTTGTCAGTTCTTCTACTCTTCGCGGTGGCTATGTGTACACCGGCGGTGCCCCTTCAGAACATTCGCCGCCATGACGATCTGGTGGGAACACTCGTTTGTGTTGTAACTTCACGACTACCGCTGCACGCAGGAGACTTTAAGCAATGCATCGGCGGTGAAATATTCTGAAGTACTGCATATAGAGTTAGAGCTACAGTATTAGTGACAAATAGCATCAATCGCTATCAGTTTTCAGGTGGAAAATCGACGTCGTCGTCGCCACCCCCCCACTCTCCTACTCCCTCAATACTCTACGCGCTGCGAGCCGCTTTAGCCGTTCGCACTTCACACTATCAGTTGATACCTGGTATCTGGTATATAGTAGCTGTTCTACAGTAGTATGAAGATATGCACGGGCGTTGTTCAATGTGTGCATGCTCTTCTCGACTAAGGTAATTGCGCGGGCTTAAGTCTCGCTCAAGAAGCATGCCGGGGGTAACCGGCATCAAGTCTGGCCGCTTTGGCGCGCTGATCATGGCGTAGTGCAGCTATCCGAGCACCACCGACAGTGGCGCGACATGCGGCAGCTTCCCCACGTCCCACTATTCGAGAACATGGTACTTGAGCAGCTCGGTAACCTTGCGTTAATTATGCCGTAGAGAATAGCTCTGCTGGCTCTCATCACACTTGCAAAAAAATGTATGCTGTACTTGTTGTACTACGTTGCACGCCATGATACTACTCCTGCTGCACGCCATGATCGGGCAACAGAATCGTTACCTGCTTAGACTCTAACGTGTTCAGCGCACCAACTAACATTAGTAAACTCTCCCTGCGACCTTGTTGCCGCAAACGTTAACCATCCCCGACTTCCTCTCATGCTGTCGTAATGACTTATCTAATAACAGGAATCAACCGCAGATGATGATTTTGACGGCACGGCTAGTACAATCCCGATGTTCGGCAAAAGTTTCATGGTGCTGCTCGCGGCGTACTCCTGGTGGCTGTTCTCGTCAGCTGGATAAATCAGGCTTGCCAATCTTGCCGGTCTCGTCTACGGCTCGCATGCATTATGACAGTGCTTCAAATGATCCCGCCTACGAGGGGTAGTTATAGATACTAGCGACGTGGGAATTTTGAGTGAACGGAGCGATTGGCCCTAGAGGGCCAGTAAATAAGTGTGCTTGCGGCAGCAGACGAAATGCGACGCTGGGGTAGCACCGTAAGTCCTTCGCCCCCTTCTCCCCGTCGCTAAGCGAGCTCGAGCATGCCTGCGGCCGTCTACCTCAAGAGGCAGCCGACCATCCACGCCTGCGAGCGGTTTCGCACACAAACTAGTTTATCATGCGTCGGTAGTTCCTGGGAACACCCCTATAGATCTTGACGATTTTACGTCCTCCTACGGTAGTCATGAGTCGGTAGCATTTGGGGACACCCCTGAAGATAGTGGCGAATTGCATCCTCCTACGTACGGCATCTAGCCCTCTGTAACGGCGTTTCGTACGACCCGACCGAAGCGAACGTCAACACGGGCGCTTGACGACAACTGCTTCGAAATCAAGCGCTCCGTTGAAATTTGGCGCGAGGCGTGCCAGGACTGTCACCTCGGCTACTTGAATTACAAACGCCAGGGAGGTGCTGAACGTGTTCGGTGCTAGTGAAGAAGTGCTGGGAACGCCAGACAGAGCGGACAATAAAAAGGCGAGGTAGGGGGCGAGGCCGGTCATCGGGAGCGGCGGTCTGTTCTGTGGCCTCGGGCTAGAATAAGGGACGGACTGGCGAGTGAATACAGCATGCAATAGCGTATAGAAATGAGCACGACTACAGTAGTAGAACTGGACTCGCCCGCCGAAAAGCGGAGCAGATCTAAATGCACACGTTTAAGCGTATCCGAGCGTTCTGAACGCGGGTTTTGTGTGATAAAATGAGCATCTTAGCATGGGTGGCTCGTACCTCAGCCCGTGATGACGCATACGCCGCATTATCGACCTGGCGACCGGTTCATGTTGGACCCGTGAACGCCCCTCCATCAAACGAATGGATATCCGACCATTGCTGTCTCTAGAAGCAAACACTCGTCAAAGGTACAACAATTACGCTCACTGAGCGTTGAGCACAACGCCGAGGATATGCTAACCCAAACGTTTGCGCTCTACCCACGCCTACCACAACGTTGTGCTTCACGGAAGAGCATTAACGCAAAACATCACAAAAGTAAAGAGGGTGTTGGAATTGCATGCATCGAAGATCAGCATGTAACCTCGACTGCTTACATTAGTATAAGTTCAACCGGTTACACCACATAAAAAGCTGCAGTATATTATCCTGCATATCTGGTATAGCTCTATAGCATGTCGTGGTCAATGTATGGCGCTGTAGTAGCATCATTAAACGGCAGCTCATTGTGGCGTGGGATCTGCCGTAGAAATACGGAGGGGAAGTGCGTCTGTCTCCAGTCTCTCCACCTCCTGTACAGGTTGCTAGTCCAACGTGCGTAGGAATCAAGGGAACCATCTCTCAATTGCCGTCAAAGTCTGCCGCACGAAATCCAACAGGTTATGAGCCTCGATTCTCGTTCGGCTCGAGAAGAGAAGAAACAAAGGGAATACGAGCGAGCATAGATAGGTCTGTGACACGCGACACAACAAGTCGTTTGCCCCGAATCAGAAGATCACATATCGCGGCTGTAGTAAAAGTCACGAATATCTGGGCGGTCAGAGAAGGTACCGTAGACCACAGTGTTGTGGCCGGTGGTTATGTTCTACTGTCGACTTTCGCAGTACCCAATGAACTTGAAAAAAAAACAGAAAAGCATATCCACCTGCAATGAGGATTACACCACCGTGTTGGGAATCTAAACCGTTCACACCTGAGCTACTGCATGATGCTTTACTTTGGTCTGAGTCCATGGCAAAATTATACTTTGTAAGTGCTGCTGCGTTTTGCTCTTCTGTGCATTATTTGCTTTCGGTTCTTAATTTGGTTGAAGTGTTTGCAGTTTGCAGTGTTTATTCCAGAAAATAATCGGACGGACCGACACATTTTGATCGGACTGGCACATTTGGACTTTCCGCAACAGAACCCCAGGAAACTGGGGGATCGTAAAATGTAGTCAGACCTGTAAGCGGTGCAAGGCATGCCTCCTGATGACCTGACAAGGTTCCTCGTTTGGAAATCATATGTCAGAAAATATGAAAGCAGTCGAGAGATGATTCCCTTGCGGCGCGAAGGTCGAGCGTTGCCCCCGCGTGATTGTTGTGATGCCGCGTTCACTTTCAGCAGTAGCATATCACCGACGATTGATTGTGTACCACGACAACAGGGCAACTACTTGCGACATCTTGTGGACAAGGTGCAGGGCAAGCAAGCGAACACAAGAGCTGGTTGCGAAGCACAGCAAATGCCAGTAATGTTATCAATCAAAGTACTGTAGCTACTAACAAGTGGGGTATGGCAAAAAATGTGCCATACACAGGCATGTGACGTGGGGGCGACGCGCTGGTGAACACCTGATTTCTAGAAGTCCCCAAAAAACACGTTAAGGTAAAATATGCATGGAAAATCGTATATTTCTGGTCCGGTGAGACCGGACACTTGAAGAAAGCAAAGCGTGAGTCCCATAGGAACTCCCTAAGATACAAATTGCAGCCCTGGGTAATACTGCAATTTAAGCGACGCTAACTTCAAATAATACGCATGCCCTCTGCAACACGCGCGCAGTACTGCGGCTATTCAGCGCCACGTACGCAACCACTTACAGAAGCCGGGCTCGCCATTGCCGACGTACGTTGAACTACTACCTGTACTATTACTAAACGTTCATCCCTCCACGATTCTATGGGAGATCCAAACGAGACACGAAACCATCATCTACTAACTCTACAATCAATTGGCCAAGACGCGCCATACATATGCAGCATGGTGTACTACAGCATTGCAACACGCCTACGACATTGGAACGTCTCTTATGCTACTCGTACGACTATAGAGTCGATCGTGATACCTAACCGGTCAGCCGCAGCGTTCGTTGATCTGAACCAACGTGTGCGTACACGAGCCCGGCCGGAATGAGGACGGCAAAAGCAGCGCTCCCTCGGCATGTCAAGCATGATCTGCATGAACCCGCCAGAGAAGAACACCAACACGATCTGAAGTACGCGACAGCTTACTATGTACGGCCGTGTTGGCCTGGTATATCACACATTATAACTTTGAATAGAGAACGTATCAAAAGTCCACATCGTGGCCCTAGCCGGGACGCGGATAGACTACTCTGAAATGAGCATCTTCGTACCGGAGATTCGTATCGCATATTTCGAAACCTAAGTGCCGCCATACTAACCAGGTGACCATTTCGTTTTGGACCGGTCTACCTTCGTTCATTAAACAGAACAAAAAGCAACAGGTACTAAGCTAAGACCGGTCAAAGGCATACAATGTACTCTATACGACAACAACGCTCTCCGACCATTAGGCAAAACGTCGGGAAACTGCGCACCGAAAAGGGTGCGCTCTAAAAAACTCTTGTTATGAAGTGTAACGGAACACCGTTGCAACAAAAGCTGCGTGGAGATACACAAAACACTACCCCGTTATATACCGGAGTGCGTACGTGTCATGAGCTCTGTGCACTCATGCGTCGCTCCTCTATCTGCGCGTCTTCAAAATGTCCCGGAAACCCTCCACGGTTACGGTACTGCACGAAAACACACAATCCGAATCACAACGAGTAGTTCACAAACAAGCGTCACGCTCCCGGCTGTTCAGCCAGCACAAAAGTATTTCCCATTGATCTAGTACCCTTCCCACGGGGGTTCTTTCCACTACTAGTACGTCAGACCCATATACATTATACTTGTTCGGGCAGCCGCCCAGTGCCTGAACGAGCCCTTGGATTCCCAGACGGGTTTCTCGCGGCCTGCTTGCAACTTACACGCGTTGCCGATAATCGGTTGGCCGCACAAAATAACGGCTCAGTTGATTGACCTACTGGCGGACTCGGCCAACCGGACCTGCATCGTCGGGAACGTGCGAACAGGCAAGGCTCAAGCGTTTGATACGGCGTCGAGTTTCGGTAGGAAACGTGAATACAACGATACGAGTGGCAAAAAAAGAGCAAGGGCGAGACAAAACAAACAAATATGTCTGTCCACCTATATCGATATACAGGCACACGCGGGCGGTGTACTCCACGCACAGTCACACTGACCCAAGGCAAGCAAGCTGTATTGTTCTGGCTCTGCCACGACCAACCCCGGCCTTCACTTGGTCTCCGTCGACGTCGAATCTATGTGCGCAAGTCAATGCGCGGAGGACGTTTAACCCTTTTGAGGCCCATGCAGAGCGACCAAAAAAACAATGCGATTTTATCAAGCGTCGAGTGTGAGCTTGCAGCAAGCAGCACAAGTATCATCATGCTGCTGCGCGAGTGTCGTACAGCTCCTCGCATGATACTTCGGAAATACCCCCTGCCCCGGCAGCCCTGGCTATCACACATCGTGTGGCTTATTATGCTGTAATCGTCATTTTGTTTCGACACGTTGTTTTCCCTCTCAGCCCCAAAGGGACTAACGCCATTGATGGATATGACATTCGTTCTCACCTGGACTTGTTATTTCTTGGTCCTGTCGTTGAGGGCAAGCGACGCTGCCCGGTCGCCGATCATCATGGCCATCGCCTGTATCGGGGTCGACGGGATGCGCGGGGCAACTGAGGCATTTGCCACCCTCAACCCGGAAACGCCTTGCACCCTGTAAGGCAAGAGCAATCACGAGTGCGAGAAACAACTCCGCGTTATAGTGGCGCGCACTCGCAGCCACGCTTGCTCACACGCAACCTCCCAATGCAGTGCATACATCGTTCGAATCACGCCTTCAAATTGTTACACTGGCGTGTATATTATAGGAAATCTACATTCTATGGGCCCTTCCTTTCGCTGGCGAGGGCCACCACCACCGAACGGTCCTGGCCGAGAAACATCGTCATCAAACTTAAATGTGACATTCAAATTGCAACAACCATCGCTTCTACGTCCGACTTGTTTGAACTTCGCGCCCATCCGGTTCAGTGGGTAGCATCCCGCCCGGCCGATAACTAAGCTTGACCTGAGACTGTCGGCGGAGACGACGGAATCTCCCGCTCCTTTCCCCATCCGGCAGGTTCCGATCGGGTGGTAGAATGGCAAGCTGTGGTCTCGGGCGTACAATAAAAAAGCTTTCATCATCGCTGCCGAAGTTGTATCTGACGACCCATTACGAAACAAGAAAGCGTCGGGTTAGTCGTGTATCGGCCTAGATTGAAGGCTACGTTTTGATGAAGGAAATCATCTACCAACGGAACAAGGGTCACCCAACCTCTGGTTGTCGTCACAACCACTCCCTCCTATACCAGCTACCCTGTACAAGTAGCTAC
>JAYJMJ010000166.1:9176175-9188849 GCA_036873875.1 Laminaria ephemera | reverse complement strand
GCTCCGTCCCGGCATTGTAGGGATGCGAGGGTCAATGGTCATATGACTACGGCTATGCATGAAATGAGTACACCCCTGCCGCAGACTTGGCCATGATAGAAGGACAAGGTTGGCAGGCGTTCTATCTATGTGATAGGGCGAGTACGTGAAGTATGGACACGCTCGGTACTCATCAAAAAAACATATTTACGCCGGTATACTTGGTATCTGGTACAGTACCTGGTATGTTTTTTTAAGTGATTAAAAAGACTCCTCAGCTGTGAGGGATCGAGAATTTCGTCGAAACTCATCTTTGCAAGCTACGTGTGATACTTCGGTCGCGCGCTACGGGTTTTATGACCTCGTGAAGGATACGTTTTGGGGCATCCTCGTCCTTGTGACGGCAGTGAACGGGGCGGTAGCACATGGATAAACTCGTGACGGAGTCGATTTAAGAGGTGGTTGTTGCCCGAGGTATCCCTGCCCTGCTCGCGCTGACTGATGTTTGCCTTGCTTAGATCGCCTCTGCTGTGTTGCTTTTCTGTTTCGTGATTGTGCTTGTTTCGTATCTCCAATAGTTACGTCGTGTTTTGTTTTTAGCAGTTCATCATGTTGAAGAGTTCAGTAATTGAGCTTATGAGAGAGCTTATTCAGCTACGAGCGTGTTTCGTGCTTCGTTGTTGATATCCTATCCTACCGGAAATGTTGCGCAACTAACTCACCATAACCGTCCGAGGTTTCACTCATCCGGGGTTCAAAACAAAAGAAGGCACGAAAGGCGGGGGGTGAAAACAACCCAGGCCGCTCAAAATTAAACAACCAAGCCTTTCGTTTCCTGGCTGGGATTTACTTCATTAATGAGTTCAAGTCTCAAATAATCATTCAACGCCCGGATCATACGTACTCGTCCAGGAATGCCGCATAGCTAAATAGAGAGATTTCGTGCCCGCAGTTTTCTGATTGGCCAATTTTTAGTATAGCACTGCTCTGATTCGCGGGAAACCCTTGGATGACATTACGTGACGGCATTCCATGTGGCATAACGTTGTCTCAAGAGGTTTCTCGCACGATGAAGTCCCGGTAGCGTCCCCCTTAGGCGTCGGCACAACCTCCTCAACGAGGAACCTTCCCTTCTTGCTGGAGCCGAACACCCTTTGTCTCTCCGCCATTTCCCCCACACACGGCAGATGCCTGGACGTTCCAGGCAGGCAGCGCCCGACAGCACCTCACTTCTTCCCAGCCACTGCTTGAACGCATGGCAGCGCTGATGCAGTTGCCGCCCGCCTCGGTGGCGGAGGAGGCGACAGCGGCCGTCACCGGAGGGGATCATCTAACAGGAGTCGCGGAGACTGGTAGCACCGAGGAAGCTTCGAGAGGTGGGAGTAACGGGCGGGAATCGCAAACCGTTGGCGTCTGTCCAGGGAGAGAGGGGGGGGTGTTAGAGGGAGTTCTGTCGGCACTGCCGACGTTCTCGAGGAGGTACGGCCTGGGGAGCGCTGGTCGATACGCTTGTTTCGTGAACGATGAACTGGGCAGCGCTCTCCGTCACAGCGAAAGCCCCAACTGCCAGGTGAGTCTTATCTTGTGCTTTGAAGGCTGTGCGTTTTCGTTTCGCTCTGGCTAGGGGGCATGGTTCGTGCACTTCGCAGTCAGTTGCATAGTTGCGCAACCGGAAACCGTTGGTCGGGTGCCCCGAGAATGTCGCACTTAGTCACACGAACTCTTATCAAGACACGGGGTAGCCAATCATTCAATGTGCGGGAAGTTTCACCTGCATGGTCTCATCGCAAGAGAAAGACCAGCATATCCGATCAGAACGAAAATCATAACTGGAACAACCAACAAACCTGTCGTTCCCATTCACCCCCAATCGCTGCCTTTCACGATTCACCTTTGTACATAGATGGCCCCTTTCCTGTTCAGCGGGCCCGGCGGAGTCATGGCGTTCTCCGTCCTCTGGCCGTTACGGCGACTACTACCCACGGAGGAGGCTACGGTGGATCTCTTGTGGTCGACAGCGTGGGCAGGAGCGAGCGGGGCGGCCCGTGCATGTTTAGTTCGAGGGCTGGGTCTGCCGCAATCGGTGGGGATTCCAAGCGACGGACTTTGCTTGCGTACTGCGGCAGTGGTATTTTATCTTTACTGTATTAGTGACCACCGGCCGTTACGTTTTCTTTCGTTCCGTAGAGCCGTTGATGATGATCGACGCATCGTTCTTTTGAAGGCTGGTTGCCGGACGCGGCGGCGTGGGACTCCCAGCCCCTCACATAGCTACGGTTCAGCACCAACTCGGGTTTTTGCGAGGAAAACCTTGTGTTATCGAGTCTAATCCTGTCCCTGGTTGAAATCTTGTCTCAAGAATTATCGCACTTGCCTTGCTCTCTCTTTTACAGAATCTACCGCACCGGCTACCGGAAGACTGCCAGTCCGTAACCCTACCCAGAACCCGCCTCGCCAAACGGCAACGCCTCATGGACTCCTGGGCGCTGGAAAACCGCGCTCGGAAGGCGGTCACCGCCCCCCCCGCCGCCCCCGCCGCTATCCCATCTGGTAACACTCCTGCAGCGTCGCGATTAGTTTCCGACAGCAGGGAAAACAACCACAATGTTGTTTCTGAGGTCGACGCACCCTTACCGATGCCCCCCGGAGGTCCTCGTTCTCCCCGTCTTGGTGTGGCGCCCGCGGCCTCCGCTGCTTCTGCGAAAGTCGGGCGGGACAGCGAGAGCCCGTTGACAGTGTGGACGGACTTACCGTACCTCTGCAACGGTGTGACGGGGTTGACGCGTTCAGAGTTCCGCGTGCTTGAAAGCGGTGCGTCTCCTCGGGGCGCCGACGTGTTGTGGGCTTCCCGCTCGATCGATCGGAATTTTGAGACCGCCATGGGGTGAGCAGGCTCGGTTTTGGTGGATGTTTGTTTTTGTCGTCGCTTTTTGAGAAAAACAATGACGTTACGCTGTCTACTTTGTAGGCTTCTTGTCAAGTAGAATTACGAGCTCGCCTGCGCCGAAGAATATCATAGCTTGACTTCGGCATTGTCAGTCTAGCCCAGATACGCCCCCCCCCCCTCGTTTGTCTTTGTCGAGTTGCACCCGTTCGTGCTTGCCGCGTGCCTTTTGCGCGGTATGTCTATGTCAGCCGGTTTACCTGTGTCAGCCTTCGTCGATGTAGTCGTCAATACAGTCACTATTCGTACATCGGTTGGATCCCAAGTCACAATATACACCACATGAAGTCTCCTGTGTGGTGCTCGCGAGCACGGGTCCGCGGTTTGGTTCTGCTCAACTTCGGCAAATCATGGATCGATCGAAAGCTCGCTCGCCTCAGGCGGGTCGAAATGGGGGCAGAGCTGGGTGTGCTACTGTTATAGCCACGACATTTTTCTCACACCGGCGTCGTTAATTTTCTCATTGTCGTGGCACCCTAACTGCTCGGAAAGATGCACAAGCATACTGCAGGAGCCAGCCAACGAACCCCGCCGGTCAAAGGTAGCCATGGCGGACATTTTGCCAACGGGATATGTACATAAAATACTCACCCGTCTGTTTGTCCATCCGCTGTCCGTTCTTTTTATTTGCGTTCTCGCGGCGGCGCAGCGGCTTGCTGCCGGGGCAGCTGGTGAATCAGTTTCCGTACGAGGCCGCACTGGTCATCAAGAGCCACCTCGCGAGGACTATCCAAAGGGAGTTTGGCAGCGGCAGCCCCGAGGGGGACATGATGCAGCCGACGTTTGACTTACAGGCGCGATATACATGCACTCTCCCATCGTGCGAGCCCGGTGGCTTCTTTGCAACCCATGCAGGCTTTCGGTAAAGAAAACATTGTGCTCTGTGAGACGGTGATTTTAAGCGAATGCTCCGTAAGATGTGGGCCTCGCGAGGGGTGCTGCTGCGCTACGCAGGAAGGTCTGTTTGTACGTGGAGCAGTGGATTTAACCCTCCGCTGTTCGGACAATGGTTCCACGAATCCCCCCCACCCCCACCCCCGCACCCATCCCTTGCGCCTGTTCCCTGCCGGCTTCTATTATTTGTGTGCAACCCCCCCATCTCGGTTTTGTTGGGATCCACCAGGCCGAGGACGACGCGCTCGCCTTCATCGCCGAGTTTCGTCGTAGGTGCCACGACGGTTTAGACAATATTTGGATCGTCAAGCCTATCGGTGAGACTCTCGTCGAATGATAAACAACCTTAACCTTGACCAGTGCCAAAATGTTCCCCCTCTAGTTCCAAGTGGTTTTTCCCCAGAGTGGGGTTGCAGTTCTTGAAGGATTAAGCGATGTGGACCGTGTGAAGTTGTCGGCCTGCGAAGTTGGTGGTGCATATTTTACCGTTGCTTGGTCCTTTGCTTGTTTGTTTGTTGGGGGACCCCGCACGTCGAATATTCCAAGAAAAGGGTACAGTCAGTTGCATTGCCTTGGTTGACGTTCACGAAACATCGTGAGGCTATCTCATGCTTCGTATACGTAATACGAGTTGCTAGTCTGCTGAAACGGAGCAGCGAGTTCGGGTGGTGTGGTGAAACACGTGTCAGGGTTAATACTATGCCGTGCTTAGGACTGCGTCCAGTAGAGCAGCATGGCTTGTGTGCGACCCCCCTACTCCCTCTCCCCCGTGTTATACCCCTGTTCGCATTGTTTCATTTTGGCGAGACCTTGATTTCTGTCCTTCGCTTCGGACCCTGTGGGATACTGTGGAGGGGTAAGGGGAAAACGCGTCAGTGAGACCAGTAGCAGTCTACTCGGCGATGCAGGGGGGCCGCGGCATATACCCTATCGAGTGACGGCCAAGAACACAATATCTCCCCCCTTTGACGCTACTTCTTATGTCTCGTGGTGGTATACGTTCCGAAGGCTTGGCGAGAAGCATGGACACCACGGTTACGGGAGCACTGGCAGGAGTTCTTCGCGCGGCGGACACCGGGCCCAAGGTCGGCTTGATGTGCCACTAGCAGTAGAACTGCTTCTATGATGGGCTTGCCTACCGCAAAGCACCTACCGCAAACGACGTTTGTCGATGCCTCCAGTGCTAGATCCTGCTCCACGATCGGTTTGGAGGGCTCAGGTCCGGATGGGATAAGGTCGGCGTTGTATAAGGGTGCCAAGTGGGAACGGTGTCGCGAGCGCTTGGTGCTGCGTGCGCCCCTCTGTCTGTGTCACGCTGCTGTTGATGTTGCGCTTCGGATTACGTAATGCTGTTGACGATGCGAATCAGGACGAAACGTTTCGAGGTTCGCTGGATGCCGCAATCGCCCTGACTGTGAGGGTTCAGCTTTGAGCAACGATTCGATATCACGAGCCATGTTCCCCACCTTGAACGCGTGGCGGACAAAACAGCGCAAAAACATTTCCGGGCGTTTAGAGACTCTCCATGGCTCGCGATATGCGTTCTGCTGTGCTCGAGTCCGGCACGCCTACCTCGAGTGACGGTTATGTAGCCTGCCCTGCCTTCGCCAATAGGTGTCTCGTCATCGTAGAAAGCCAACTCAACCGCGTTTGCCGCGTATTCACCCAAGCCTGTGCCTCGTGCGCGCTTCTCTCTGCCCCATCCTCTGCAAACGCGTCACTGCTGCATCGTTGTGGAAACAGGTCGCTCAGCTGTACATTTCCCGGCCGTTACTCTGGAAAGATCGCAAGTTCGATCTTCGCATCGTAGCCCTCCTGGTCTCCTCGAAACCTCTAGAGCTCTACGTGCACAACTGCTATTGGCCGAGGGTCGCCGAACGGCCCCACGAAACGGAGCGAGAATCGTCGCTCGAAGACCCCAGGGTGTCCCTCACGGCGACGCATCTTGTCGGGGAAAACGCCGTGGGGGAGGCTTGTCACCCTCACTACGAGGTGAGCCGCCTTCCGTGATTATTTTCGGTGCTGACGTCCGGACGGCGACCTAGTCAGCGTTTCCGAAATGAATTGCATACTAGAATATTTTGTTTTTTGTCGAAGTACTGACCTATTTAATCCTGCAGGTCATCCCTATTGTCGGGTCGTAGGGTCTCACAAACACCTACCAGGTATTGCTGTAGCTCTACAGCAGTGCGGATTTGCACTTTTTCAGTGCTGATTTCAGCAGATGCAAACCCTAACCCTAAACCCTAGCCCTAACCCCAACCCAAACCTGCTTTGAACCCGCCCACCTTCGTCACTACCTTCGTCAAGTGCTTGGCTACGTCACGAACAAACGGTTGGTTGGGGTTGGTTGAGGTGTACGCGGTGTTTACCCTCAGCACATGAAGCAACCGTGCACCACACGCTTTTGAAGAAAGTGATATTCTTCAGACTTCAGGCTGCATACGCCCGAGTTAGGGCACTAGACATAACAACTAACTTCGTATAGCACTCCATGTGTTGCTGGAGGCAGTCAGGGAGGAATAGTTACGAGTATAAGGCCGCAAGTTCAACACCCATGCGCACGACGTCCCTGTGATTTGTTCCCTGGCGCGCCATCTTACTGCGTGTATGGCACATGAACCAAGCGTTCGTGGGTCGCGCTCTTTGAGAGGACGACACACCGATGGCGGACAACCAGCCTCCTACCTCCGCCATAGGCACTTTCCCTGCAGTATTTGTTCTCCCCGCCTACGTCAAGACTGTCATCTGCTCTAGAGGCTTGCCATAGACGCACTGAAGATGGTCTATTCCTCCCGGCGATGGCACGCTAAGCTCCACGCTCTTGTACCGGGAAGTTATTCCTCTGTCACAACGCACACCCCCCTTCCCCACCCACTCAAATGTCAAATTTCCTTCCATGCCAGGATTTCGCGCGAGATATGCAGGGTGTGATACCGGAACGGCATCCAGGATCCACCTGGGAAGGCGTGTTAGTCAAGACGAGGTAGGGTGCTGCTCCTATTCCATTGTATGCCGCCTTTTACGGTTTCTCTTGAAAGCTAACTCAAATATCGCGCCACGCTGGACGTGTCATTGTCATCGTGAAACGGATTTTCCCCCCTTTCTTTCTACTAGCAATAGTTTTGTTTTTTCTATTAATGGTTAGCGAATGCTTCATGATTTTATTTCTGGTCCGACTCCAGCGCAAAGCAGTGGGCCTCCGGGCGTTGCTTGCCGCGCCCATCAACACCCTCGCCGGAATTGCGCATCGGGTGCATCCCTGTGTAACGTGTGTACCGGCAGATGTGCCAGTGTAGACATACGTACCCCTTGCGGGCTGTATGCTCGAGCCCCTTTTTTGAGGGGTAGAGTCCAGTATAAAACAAAGGCTTTGCTTTTCATGTTGTCCCGTTGCCACGAGTCGCAGCCATGCGTACCCCTTACGGGCTGTATGTCCGATCCCCTATTTTGGGAGGTAGGGTCCACTAATAAACAAGAAATTGATGTATACTCGAGCCTCTTTTGGACGATGAAGTCCTCTAATTATATTTTATTTTTCATGTGGTCCCGTTGCCACGAACCGCAGATCGATGATCGCGTCCGTGTTCCAGGCGGCGGCAAGACAGCAGCCTGGGATGGCCTCCCCTCGAGCGCGGGCAATGTACGGTTGCGACGTGATGGTCACCGAGGATCTGGAGCCGCGACTGTTGGAAATTACGTTTTGCCCGGCGAACCTGGCGGCGTCTCCTGCCTGGCCGGTGAGGAGTAAGGAGGGGAAGCAGCTCTGAAGAGGGAGAGATTGAGAAAGAAAACTACTATATAAAAATATATAGGGCTGTGGGTTGGCTAACTATAAGTCGCCGACTAGTTTTAGTTAGCTAGGGATGACAGCTAGTTCTTCTTGGAGATGACTTGCAGAGTTCTGCGCGTTTGTACCTGATTGGTGCGTTTGTGGCTCGCAGCGTGTATTCTATCGAGAAAGACTTGTTTGGCTTACTTTGCCACCCGACTATTAACTACCAGTAGCGTTTAAGTCCCGCCAATTCATAGCCCTATTATTAGCATTAAGTTCGCGCAGCAATGCGCATGTGCGAGTACTCTTCGTCCGCGTCAGGCTTGAAATACCGCCAGTGTAACGCCTGCTTACTCTCGGAGCCTTAGTCTTTCTTATCCAGACCGTTCACGGTGAGACTAACCAAAATATTTAGTTGATGAACCGGTAGTCCCGAGTACGAGTGAGTATGATCATTTTGTTGAAGCACGAAGCTTGTTTGAGCCTCAGTTTCTCTATTTTAATCACGGCTGAAACAATGCCCTGTGTCCATGCTCTCGTTCCGGTGCTGCGCGGTAGGTCCAACAACCGGAGTTCCTCAACGAAGCGTTCGGGTGCCTCTTCTTAGGGGAACAGAAAAACGTCACGCGCTTGTCGTGAGGAGTGCAACACCATAGACCCACGGTCGCATGTTACGGCCCTTTTTGTGAGGAGTGCAATATGACAAGACTCTCGGTCGCACGTGGCAGCGCTTTCGCTGCGGCTTTGTTGTTGTGCAGATTGAAGACAGAGGCCGAGCCAGCACGCTCTCACGTCCCTTCGCCAAGCGTGTGCCCTACCTGTCCGTCTTTTTTAAGAAAAACCCTTTTTAACACTGAACCCACGTTTTTGGGGAAAAGCACTTGGAATTGGACTTGGATCACTTTTGCAGTGTAGTAAACGGGTTAACACATTTGTTCGTCGTCTTCAGTTTCCTCTTTTTCTTCTGCCTTCCATGTTTTGTTTTTTTTCGTGGGCCACGATGCGGTCAGCAGCAAGCAGTAGATGCGATTGACTTGGTCGAAGATCTGATCGCGACAACGTCACCTTTCTTGCAGGCAGGTAGCCGCGAATACACGTCGTTCGCTTTCCGCACAATAAAAAAACGAAGAGTCTTCGCTGAGGCAGCCTTCTGCTGGTCGTAGCTGGGCAACGTAGGATACTCGTACGAAATTTGGGGCGAGCATACTTAACGACATATCGTCAGGAATAAGTTGAGGGGGAAAATGAGTAGGTTTAGAGGTTCTGTGGTTTAAGACGCACGCACGCTTTTATTATTGGGCTGGTAGATACCTTTTTTCGGGGCTAAGCCCCTCCAAAGGAATAGACTACTGGTACTTTTATTCTACCCACTGGGTCCAGACAAGAGGACGCGAATATGTGCTTGCTGGGGAAGAGCAGTGCTGTTGGATCTTTACCCGGGAGGTCGGTGGAACACGTGCCCGCTCTCCAAGCCGTGGGATCTCCATGAGCCCCCCGGCTCCTTCCTTCTGTGAGGAACCTTACAGCAACCTCTTTAAAACTCCACCCACGTTTTTTTGGGGACAAACTACTTGGGATTAGTGTGGGATAATTTTGCAATGCTGAAAGGGGAACTGCACGCACGTTTGTGGGGACAAATCACTGACGCGTGCTACGATACGACGTAGCACGTTTTGGCTGAAACGTTTTCTGAATGACGGAGCTCCTTAACCCAAAATCGTCGGAATATTTCATTCCTTTTTTGGGGGGGGAAATGTGTTTCGTGGTGTACCTAGGCCAAAGGAGCAGTTCATCGGGGAGCACTTTTATTTTTCCTCAAAATCAGTTTTTTTTTGGGAGAGGTATAGAGCTCCTCAAGTGAGGAGCCCCAGAAAAAAACGGGTGCACCTCTAGCGTAGTATGTGTCCACTTGGAACTGCTGCTGTGTAGTGCGAGATACTTCACGCAGCTCTAAAAGGGCTAACGTACGTTACCACCTTGCCTTAACCCTTGTAGAAATGACACATTCTACGATAGAGGTGCACCAGCCTTTTTCTGAGGCTCGATCACTCGAGGAGTTCTGTGCTTCACCCGCACACTAATTTGCGGTGAACTAAAAGCGCAACCAGATGAACAAACAAACCCCAAGGCATAGGTATACAAAAAAAATCAGACTCCAAACAAGAACGGCACCCCGACGATTTTGGGTTAAGGAGCCCCGTCATTCAGAAACAAAAAAAAAAACCAAAAAAAGTGCTACCTCTATCGTAGCCCGCGTCACAAAAAAAAAACACATGCTACGATAGAGGTTGCACTTTCTGGATTTTTTGTTCCTGAGTGACGGCGCTCCTTAACCCAAAAAAAATCGCCCCGAGTGTCGCTCATTTTTTTCAATCTGATTTTTTTTTGTATACGTATACCTAAGCCATGGGTTTGTTTGTTCATCGGGTTTGCACTTTCGTTTTTTTTTATTCAGAATCAAGTTTTTGTGGGCGAGGTTCAGAGCTCCTCAAGCGAAGAGCCTCAGAAAAAAACGGGTGCATCTCTATCGTCGCACGTGTCGCCGTCGAATTGCAAACATTATCCCACACTATGACGCGCGCTACAATATAACAGGTAGCACTATTTACGGGGGACCATAGTAATCAGGACCTACGATATACACAAAAACCCTATACATTACCCTATTTTTACTAATCATATTTGGTCCTAATTACTATGTACCCCCGTAAAATAGCACTTTTTGGATTTTTTTTGTTTTCTGAATGACGGCGCTCCTTAAAAACCCAAAATGGTCGGAAAATGTCCGTTCTTTTTTTTTGTTTGTTTTCAATCTGATTTTTTTTTTTTTTTGTATACCTAAGCCATATAGGTTTGTTCATCGGGTTGCACTTTCGGTTTAATCAAAATCGGTTTGCGGGTGAGGTTCAGAGCTCCTCAAGTGAGGAGCCTCAGAAAAAAACTGGTTCACCTCTATAGTATCACGTGTCCTATTTCCAAGTCATTTTGTACCCAAAAACGCAGGTGTAGTTCTAAAAGGGTTATTAACCCTTCTGGGACCCAGGAACGACCGAAGCGTACAGAAACGCGGTCTCACAGGCCGTCTAGGGTGAGCCATATGCCGTATGAGTAGCATCATGATGCGAGCGTGTCGTACAAGTCCTCCCTGCAGTGTAGTTCCGGTACTCAGCAATATTAATGCATGTGTCATCCCCTGGCCCAGCAGCGGCAGGTTGCTACGTGTGGCGGCCTCTATGCTGCAATCGTCATTTTCGTAAAGGAAACAGAACATCAGCCGTCATTTTTTTTTGTCGCGTTTTATTCTGAAGTCTCCTTCAAAACTGCACCCACGTTTTTGGGGACAAAATACTTGGAACTAGTGTGGGATAATTTTTGCAGTGCGACAAGAGTTATTGACAACAGAGGAGACCGAAGCCCCCGTTCACGCTCCGACGAGACCGACCGCTCGACATTTGGAGACCGTCAGCCCCGCACTCCAAGGGAACCGTCAAAGGTGTCCGACAGCTATTTGCCCGCACGATACCATTGCCGCTTCACACCTGCAGTCGTCTGCGGTACGACAACGCGCTGCTTTGGGTCAAAACCCCAACCTTTGCAGCGGCTTAGATGTGAGCTGTGTACTGGCGCCTTCTCCGGCGCGCCACGCACATGGACCTCGTGCAGTATCGAATGAAGCAACGGAAGGGGTCGTGCAAATATTGCGCGTACACACATTTTTTTAATTTCCTGCAGCCTATAAGTTCTCGGGTGATCTCTCCGGCAGGGTAGCTGGTGCAGGGAGCAAGACAATTGCGTCACAGCAGTACCCCAGTTGTTCCGGTCGCTCTCGACGCTATCTAAGGCGCCCCACACATGCAAGAAACTATCGAGAGCCTCCCCCGACCAAGGCTCCAAACAAAACTATTAATAAATGTAACAGCTATAATTGTTGCAACGATATGGTAGTGAAACAAGGAGGGGGTGGGCGGGGGCAGAGGATCCACCGGCAGGAAACAAGGCGGAGCGTCTGCTGCTCCGCCTGGACAGCCGCTCCGTGTGTGGCTACCTACCCGCATTGAACCCTATTTTGCGTGGCTGCCAACTCTTTTGGCAAAAAAAAACTCCGCCTGCTCGAGTTGAATTTACGATGTGGCAAGCAGTGTCGAGTGAAGCTCACGCATTTCGCGGAGCCGAAAAATCCTAACAGAACATTAATCAGAGCACGGCTAGTACAGCAAGGCCGCACGCTGAATAGAACACTCATCAGAGCATCGCTTTAGTA
This sequence comes from Laminaria ephemera, assembly GCA_036873875.1. Classification (NCBI taxonomy): domain Eukaryota; class Phaeophyceae; order Laminariales; family Laminariaceae; genus Laminaria; species Laminaria ephemera. The sequence continues at coordinate 9,176,996 of JAYJMJ010000166.1, read as the reverse complement.
CAGCAAGGCGGAAACGCCGAATAGAACACTAATCAGAGCACCGCTTTGGTACAGCACGACAGCAACGCCGAATAGAACACTAATCAGAGCACCGCTATAGTACAGCAAGACCATACATGCCCTTTTCTGAAAGAGCTTTCGACGAGTGCACGAGGAACCACCTCTCCCCTGGCAGCGAGGTGGACTGGCTGCGACACACAACTCGTCGGCAAGGGGTGAACAATTTCCTACGCCGCTGCCTCCACAAGCGTCCCCACAAAAGCACCCAGACGTTTAGCTCCTGTCCGGAAAAGACCACAGCCGGGCCCGCGAATCGCCCTGTGCTGTCGTTGCCAGGTATCTCCCGTCCTTGGAAGCCTGCAAGGAGAGCAGCGGCGAAGGGCATTGAGCTCGCGCTGAAACTGACAAACCACATTATTGATAGTGGCGTTTGCGATGGTTACAGGATGCCTACGAGGGCGTCTACATATCGAGCCCCGCTTCGCCCGAAGCAGCGTGTAACGTCTTATTTTTGTGGCGGTGTGTAACCTGTCAGATCCGTTTCTCTACCAAACCGCGAAGCGCCTGGTCAAATGAACCGGCATGAGCGTGCATTTTTCTCCCAAACTTTGCTGGAGAGCACCTCGTCGATGAAAGCCTCGCGATTATCACGTCCGCAGAGCCTCTACAGCAAAACTTTTAGTCGCTCGAACGACAACTCGGAGGTTAGTTATCACGGTCAAATGCCTAATACGCATGCAACCGAGAGCCTCGCCCACTCGTCTATGGTCACACGACTACGGCCATGCATGAAATGAGTACACCCCCACCCCCCCCTCCAT
>JAYJMJ010000166.1:9157657-9175477 GCA_036873875.1 Laminaria ephemera | reverse complement strand
TACTACTTCCATTTTCTACCACTATATAGTCAAGAATGGAGCTTTCTCCCTTTTGTATGCATTGTCTAGTCCATTCTAGCCCTGGCCTATTTGCTCTATAGTTCAACGTCTTCATCTCATTGTTCTGAAGGAACTTCAACATCTCTGCCCCGTTTTCATTATTTGTTACTTCTCCATACTGCCCAATGTTCTCGTTCGGGTTGCTTGCTTTCCCAATTCTTGAATTAAAATCTCCTACTAATACTACTCCTAGTCTTTTACATTTCTGCATGTCTACTGCTACCTCTCCGAACTTCCTCTGTGTCTCTTTTACCGTACTCTTCGACTCTGGGGGCATATAGATGTTTCCTAAAAAAAATATTTCGCTCCTCGCTCCCCTGGCACCCTGTGAAGTTTCGGGGGGGCGCCTACTCGGGTCGACTCTTGCTGCTGAAGGAGTATGACTCAGATAAAACACCGGAGGCCGCGCAAGACGCGCGAGAGGCCGCACTCGCGACTTCATGCCGGCGCTCCCAGTGTGGCAAACCAACGCAACGCATTCGGAAATCCTTTCGCTCCCACTCAAACCAAACAATTAGCCGCCAAGAAACGGCAGAGGCCTGAGCCATTCGCGCGTCACCTTTGCAATCACCGACAGTCATATATGTATATACCTGGTATATACCGGTATATTTTTATTATTTTCTCTAAAAGTATATTTTAGATTTTTTTCGAAAACGAGACAAGAGACGAATTGTTTTCCACGCACCATGTCCCGTCGACCGAGGCCGTCACGACCCTCGTCGACTCTGGGCTGAAAGACACCCCGTGGACCGCCTTCGTGTGCCCCCCCGACAGCGTCATGGCTCTCGCCACTTGAGTGAACTCGCCGTCCTTGTTCCTGCTAACTTCCAGCACCTTCACCTGTCAAGGCAGACGCGCAAGACCGTCGGGCGACAACAAAAGGAGATAAGCAAAACGACCAGGAAGCCAACAACAACAAAAAAAGATCGAGCGGGGCCGGCCGTGTTGTGACGGGGAGTTTCAGCGCATCCGTGCCTACAGTCACGGAAGGTACAGCGTCATTTTATTAAACTATTACGAAGTACGTCAGCTGTGAGTTCGACCGATTGAGTGGTCAATACTCAGCTTTGCAAGCTGCGTGATATGTCGGCCGCGCGTGTGTTATATTTATAATTTATATTGATGTGCGATAGAATCATAAGAGGTTCCGGGCGTCTGATTGATCCCAGCGCCGCGTGACTGAAATGGCGCGGCAACGATCGAACGCCGCCAGAATAAGGGCGTGCTCGTGACGACAAGGCGAGCATGAGCTACAGCACGGAGTTATTCACCTCCGGCATTCCAGCCCCGACAGCGAGGAACCTGTTGTCCGGCGAGGCTTCCATGGTGTAGTTCGTGATCTGCGCGGGAGTAGCAAAACGACATTTTAGGGTCGAACTAAGGAAAAGCAACGTAGACAAATTGACAAAACACGCGAGAAAATGAACCAAATCTCTGCAGGCTTCTCTTTCAAGGTGCGACCAAAGCCCCAACCCGCCCGAATATGGCGGATTTGAAGGGAATAGGTGGCCCTCCTCGGTTCTCAACACAGCGGCGAGACCACGCACCCTAGGAATAACGGGTTGGCCCTGCCACGACAAATTGACACGACGACTCAAGCAAATGTCACATCAAAAGCAAGCTGAACCTCCGCTATGTTCACGATGGGCATCAGCCGCACCACCATCTCCCTCCAACTAGCGCGCATCCCCCGCGGAACCGAACGTGGTTGCCCAACCCAACCATCGATGGCGAAGCGAAAGTCACCTGGTTGGTGTCCAGCGTCGCCATGCAGTCGCCCTTGGGATTCATGAACCGTATGCCCGTCTCGGGCGACCCGCATGCGCAAGTGACCACCACCATCCACTGCAAAAGAAGAGAAGGGCGGCCAAAGGAACACAGGTTGTTAGTGATCGTGTCATCAAAGAACAAAACATGAAAGCTGATTACCGCGCGCCAGTGCAGGAGGCCACATTCCACTACCCGAAAACCAAAAAACATGCGAACGGTTGCGCATTTATATACGCCCCTTGGTCCACCGTAGACGATGCCCATAATAAACCAAGCTCGTCCTCGCGACGTGGACACACTTCATATACCACGCTACCTGCAAGCGCCAACCAAACATTGCGCTACAAGTGACAACGCCTGCTGCCTTCTTCCATTTCACGAGTAAAACTGTGCGTAAATCAAGGCAACACCGGCCGCAGACCACCCGAAATTCAGCCGTAGCGCGCCAACGTGTTTCACACTCTCGAACCGTTCTGATTGTCAAGACGCTACGGTCGACCCACCCTGTCGACGTCTAGCAGCACGATCTTCGTCACTGGCTCCTCGTGCCCGGACGGGAACGTTTTCATCAGCTCCGGCTTGACACCGGCCGTAGTCTCTTTCTCTGTCGGGATCATGTAGAAACAAATCTCCTACGACGCGAAAGCGGGTGGGGAGGTTTCCACACATGCAGGCATGCATGCATGCAAGCGACAACGACAGTGGCGGCGGCGGCGGCGGGGGCTTCTTTGAGAGTAGTCAACGGCAACACGTGCTGCGTGGTGCACAACAGGTCAGCTACCTGCGGTGCCGGGCGACCGATGCTCAGCTATTGAGGTGACAGCGTGTCGGGTAAGAGAATAGGGACCCCCAAAAAACGGAGCTATCGTGGGAAATGACACCTTTCGGCGAGGTAGCTCCGTGCGGCACCTTGATGCCAGTAGAACTCATCCAGGCCACCGTCTAAAGGTCACTCGTCTTGGAATGTGCAGCAACGATGAAGACGCGTTCGACATAAAAAACGCGTTGCAGAACAGGTCTACTCAGTGCGACACACCCAAACCCCAAAAAGGAAAGGTAAGCCCTACTGTTCAGCGCGTCTCGCCTGCGCACGGCGTCGAAACGTCGAACCAGTGAAGGCCTTTCGTCCAATTAAATAAACTGAGAGCCAACATATTTACGCCATGGACACGTCTGCCCAATAGCTCTACGCCTCAGAAAAATTATGATTATATGCTCTCTTTGGTGTTGTGACTTGGATGCGGGAGGACAGCCGAAAACGGGTTTCCTTAATGGCGTTTTTTATGCCGACTAAACAACTCCTCACCCTGTTTTTCGCAGTGGCGCAGACCAGTCGCTTGCTGTTGTCGCTGAAAGCTAGAGCCGTGACATGGTCCAGCTCTACGCCGATGCGGAAGTAACGAGGGGAAGGCTCTTTGATGGTGCCCCTGATAAAAGGGGGGTATGTTAGGAGGTCCATACAGTGGGAAGGGGGACAAGGAAGGGCATAGGGAAAAGTCGCACGACAAACGACGTGAGCGCATGAACATGCCACCTTTACGGTGGAAACTTGCAGTGGATAATATATCGAGACCGGGGACGAAGACACGCGCGCCGCGAAGCGCAATCTGTCAGTGCTTCGCACTCGAGCTCTTTACATGTTCCTCAATACGTCCCGAAGTATGTATGCATACACCTTTTGTGCATAACGTTTCAGAAAGTAGGAACACAGCGGTTCTACGCGGTCAGTTTCGCAAGGTCCGCCGCTGGCCCGGCCCGCATGCCCGTCACAAACAGACTATCCTGCCCAAGGCGCTTCTACGCAATGGTGGGTCACGGAACAAGCAGCCTGGGACGCACGGCCACGCGCGACGTACATCATACAGCCACGCGTGTGCGTGCACCGCTTAACCGCGTAATGATCTCACAGGAAAACGATGCGAATGGTTCGGTCTTCCGCAGCCGTCGCGACGAAGCGACCGTCATTGCTGAACGCCACCGCGGTCACCTGGACAGAAGCACCCCAGCGGAAAAAACAGGCCCGCGCGGTAAAGTGAAGCGATCGGACAACATACATTATACCACAGCGTAAGAAATACGCGGGGTGGCGGTCCGGGGCGCGGAAAGAGCGGGGGAGGCGGCGAATAAAAAAACAAAAAAACAATTGTGGGAGTGTATGTGCCAACGGCGATGGCGCTGTTGGCGCGGGACTGCCACATAGCGCGCATGCGTCACACATCCAAACCGTGGCTCTGGAAGCGGAGGGTGATCGCCGTCGCCATCGCTCGTACTACGAAGGTGCGCCAGAGCGTGTGCGCTACGGCACCAGCCGGCCGGCCTCGTGCCCGCAAACGGCCGCAGAAGCCGCCCCACCACCTCACACCTGGAACTCCGGCTCGGGTGGATGGCCTAGGAAACAAACGCGACTAAACTCCACGCGCGCGCGGTATCACGAAGGGGGGTCGGGGATCGGAGATTCACTTTGCCAGCTCGGCGGTACATTATTATCAGCTCCACGTGTCAACCTCTCGTCCAACGCGGTGCCAAGGCATGGATTCAAGCCTACACCGCCACGTGGACACCGGCACAGCAGAACTGGCGGAATCAGACCAACAATACCACCACCAGTGAGTTACAGCCGACGCACCTGAGCGGTGTGTCCCTTGAGCTCTCTCACGAGGAGATGCGAAGGCGGCCCATCCCAACTCTTTGTTTTCGTACGTTTCGAGGGGCACGGCAGATGGGAGGAAGGAAAGGTCCGGGCAGGAAAATTAGTTGCGCTCGACTTCGCAGGGAGAGAGAACATGTGACAAGCGCTAGAGCGGTTGTTCTGTTGATCACTCGGTCGTGGCAGTTCGTAATGTAGCTCTTGCCTCGCCCTAATGTCTTCTGACAAGAGGGGACGAGTACTTCCTCATAAAAATGAACAGTAACGCCTCCATAACAAACAGAGGGATACTGGGATACCATAACAGTTGCGCGAGAAAGCGGAACCAGTTACCCAGCACTGGATACGACGACAGAAGTTGCATCCACAACGGACAGGTCGAGCGCGGGGGTCAACGACAGTCGCGAACCACGAGGAGGGAGATCTGAACCCTTAGCACTATATTATCTTTCGTCCCTCGCTCGTCTGTTCGCCGCGCGCCCATGCCCTCTCTGGCGCGCTTCCATTTCGCTCTCTCGGATATCCTCGCGCCCCTCCCTCCCTCCCTCCCGCCACTTGTGGTGTCTGCCTCTCTTGCAAATTAAGTTCTCACCGAATCGGGCTTGGCGCCGCCTGCGGCCTTCTTTATCACCACCGCCTTCCCTGCCGGCTTCTTTTTCTTCTTCTTCGTGAACTGCCGGTTTTGATCCATACGAGGCAAGCGAATAATGGCATGTGCGTCGATTTATAAAACCAACACAAAGTTAAGAGGGGGGGAAAGCCTCCCTGCAGCGGACAAGCGCGAATCAGCGCGAACCTAAAAGAGGCCACGACTTGCACGATAGAGGCCTGGGGGTTGCACGGCACCACCCGAAAGCTGCGGGCGGTCGATTAGACCGCACAACAAGTACCTCTCAAATCTCAGCTGCATGGGCCTACGGGGAGTGGTTGAAGGCTCTGCTGTGTGTCTGTGTTGCGACAGCATAAAAGTGCTGAACATAAATGCACGGTATTAATAAAACTCTCAGGAAGCCGATCGTGGTATCATGCAAGCACGACCAGAAGGCGCAAAGACGAGGACGAGATGCCTGCTCTTCAGAATAAAGAATCATCGACGCGGGCCGGCTTTTCCCTGATAGCCATCTCGACGCCGGGCGCATGTTGGGTGCCCACGCATGAAAGGCTTCAAGATACGCTGGACCAGGTGCACACACTGGCTGCTGAGATCGCAGAGCTGAGATTTGATGCGTCAATTTACCCCACTTGCTTGACGCTCCTTGCGCATAGTTTGCTCGAAAAAACATAAAAATGATTACCGGATGACATGAACGAGTACACAATTTGGAGAGATACTTGTACAACAAGAGAAGAAGTGACGAGTACTCCCAGCAATTGACTCGCAGAGGTTGCACCTGGGTACGCGGAAGAATACAGTAGAGCAGGCTGGCCGGCCAACAGCAAGGCAGGTACCAGGCATGCAACACTGCAAACGTGCAAAATGATCCTGCCATGATGGAGGTTGCTTGCCGCATCTCCCCTCTATGGGGACTGCAACCACTTACGTACACATTCACGGCCAGGGCATGGCAGGCTGCCTCCGGTCTTGGCGCGTGGGGTGTTCGAGTGTGGGGTATTGTTGGGGTATTATTATTGACGAAAAGCCCAGGTGTGTGATTACGCCGCACACAGCAGAATAGAAGAGTTCAAAGATGACTACTTGGCACTTGGCATGCACGAGGACTGCTGAATACTATCTGTGGAGCTCTCGATATTGCGGATCATTGTGCGCACCGCATGCATACCAGAGAGAGAGTGCAGCGAAAAGACTCACCCCGTCGAGTCCAGCGAGAGGGTTGCTATCGGCACTCTTGTCATCTGCCTCGTCCGGTTCCTCGCTCAAATCATGGTCAACATAGAGCGTCCACCAGACGATAGCAAGGCTTCCAACGAAGAATCCGAGAAACAACCAGAATGCTAATATCGCCATGCTCACGACGATCTCTCTACTCGCTCGCTCAAGCTCATGCACTGCTGACAGGCCGTATGGAAGGAGGTAGCGCTGCACTCAGCTGAGCAGCGGCAGCACAACGAAGCTTGCGATTTGCGATACACCAATATCTCGAATTTCCCCGGATATGATAGGCAAATAAATTGTGTGGAACTCCCACCTCATCCCACCCCCGGGAGCAGAAAACGGTTTCCACGAGGGACTTGTTGTTGACACACGAGAGGCCCGCACTCGTGGCGTGACGATCTACCGCGAGGGAGCCGCCGGAGAGTGGCAGTGCACTCTTGGCACGCCCTGGGTGATACACGAAGGTACTGAAATCTCCCTGCGAATCGTCGTTCATTTGTTTGTCCCTGCGCTCTATTTTTCGTGTAGGACACGGCCGTATTCCATAGTACTGCGAGTACTTGTAGTGAAGATTAGAAATACCTGGTACCCTGGTAATAATCATCGCGCCGCTGTTCCGAGGCCGAATTGCTTCTGCTCGCGCCCCCGCTGGGCGTGCCACCCGTGGCCTCGAGGCGCCCGCCTCTCGTGGAGGGCGGAGGCTCGCGCCGCGCTTGCAACGATACGAGAATAATCATCATTTTGAGTTGATTATTGATGTTTTGATACTTGTAGGACAGGTTTGTTGTGAGATGCTTCAATTCCACCCTTCTGGAGGTTGTATAATGTACGCTCATAGCAGTTGATCCGCCGTGCGCCGTCGCGAGCCAGGGTGGCCCGGCCGGCACCTTGCTATGCATGCGGGCAGGTCCCATCGCATTTGGTTCGATATAACTTAGGGCCCCCACTCTTGTTCCACGGCATTGCGCCATTGGCCAATCAGCAAGGCGACTCATGTCTGTCAGGTCTATCCTCTCAACTCTCAAAAAGCAAAAAATAAAAATGAAAAGAAGACCGCAAAAACAAAAAAAAATCCAAAATCAAATCAAATGCGTTCTCATTTCTCGAGTCGTCTTTTGTCTTTTTGTCTTTTTTGTCATTTTCGCCGCTTGTCCCTTCCGCCGCTCGTTTCTTGCTCCCTGCGCCGAAAGAAGTCGGCGGCGACGTGGAATCCGTCTAACACCCGCGCCCAGCCCATGTTTTTGTTTTGTTTTTCACCGATCACACTTTCACCTCACAAACGTTTTGGCCCGGAAAACATTTGCCCTGCTCGAACCCACCAGCAGCCTCTCGTGGGGCGGCAGGCCAGGGAACGAAAATTATTTGGCCGCCCCTGTGGTGAGGATCCTTATTTTGCACCACACTCTGGAGCTCTGGGTATATAACCCAATCGAACACGTGGAAAAGAACAGCTGAACACGAACAGCAGCAGCAGCGGCGGCGGCGGCGGCAGCAGCAGCAGCAGCAGCGATAACGGCAACAACAGCAAAATCAGAAAAATCAGCAGGATCAGCAGCAGCAACAGCAGGATCAGCAGCGGCAGCAGCGTCAACAGCAGCAGCAGCAGCCGCAGCCGCAGCCACCGCAGCAGCAACAGCAACAGCAACAGCAGCAGTATCATCAGCAGCAGCAGCAGCAGCAGCAGCAGCAGTAGCAGCAGTGCCACCATCTGATCACCTGGTGCGATCATATTCAACATGTCATCAGTGGAAAACAACGACTCGGGAGGCAGCGCACAGCCCCCGCCACGACCACCGCCATCAGCACTACCCAACGCGCAGCCTCGCCAATCAGAATCAGAGGGCGTTGGCAGCGGTGATGACCACAGGGGAGAGAACGGACCGTGCCCCCCCCCCACCGAGGTGGCGGATGTCCAGGTCTCAATAGCGGGTGGGGAGGACTCCCCCGTTGAAGCTAGCACGGGAAGCAGCCCTGACAGCACGGAGAGCATGGGCGACACGAGGCTATCGCAGGGAGGCGGCGGGGTTGGGGGTGGCGGAAGTAGCGGGCCGCTGGAGGAGCAGGACGAGGACGAAGAGGACGAGGAAGACGATGAGGAGGAGGAAGAGGAGGAGGAGGAAGATGACACTGATGGGTTGTGCTTCTGCACATGCCTTTACGCCATTGTTTAATGCCGACTTCAAGTTTCACCTCAACGTTAAACACGCTATTTAGTATACAAAAACGAACGACACACTGTGCGTCATGAGCACGATCCAAACCATATTCTGAAGGGAACCAGTACGTACATGTTACTAGGCAGCATGTTACTAGGCAGCATGCTTGCTGGTACGGGCCCACGTACCCAATTCTGACTAAACCATCCAGGTTCGAAACGTACGTACGTCAGGGGGTATGACCGATTATGGGCACACCTCAAGGTGTTGCAACTGAAATACGTGCAACACCAATACTCGTTCCTAAAATTAGCCAGAAGCAATCCCGTAAGCAAGTGAAAGAGCTTCTTTATGCACACGTTTAGCGGCCCAACTCTACCCTGCTAAACAATGTGAGATGGACAAGTGTTTCGCCTTTCACTATCTGCCGTTTTGGTTTATCTCATTGAGACCCACACATGCTGTGAATACCAATCTTGTTTTCGTTTCTCAATTTCTCGTTGTTGGCCCAGGACGAGAGGACGCTCAAATTTCTTGTGACAGTCCCACAAAGGTGGCGTCTGTTTTGGGCGATACGGTCAATTGGAATTAGCTTCTATTTGGCGCTGGTCGCGATTGCCTACATGCGAGACGCCTCGGCATTGCTGGAGGGAGGCCAATACTTTGTCGAAGGTGTCATGCCTAACTGGGTGTCGTGGGTAATCAGTCCGGTTGCCGTAATTTGGTGCTCCTTTCGTTTGAGTTCCAATCTACTGCATGTTTGCGAATTCTTTGAAGCTGGCGAAACCGCCGAACCAGTACCAGGCAATGTTATCCTCTTGAGGACTTTAATGGGTTTACGGGCAGCAATAAAGGGTGCACGTGATAGTTTTCGTGCAGAGCCTTGCTTTCATATGTTTCGGGCCGCGTGGCTTTCTCAGGGGATCGGTACCTTGTGGTTCTATAACGTTGTCGGTCCTCCTTTCGCGTTCTACTATCCTCCGAATTCATCTACAACTGATGAGTACCATGTAGGCATATCGCACAAAAAAGACACCCTGATAACTATAAACCCCGTGCTTGCCACAGTCCTTGCAATGAAGTAACTGAACATATTTGTATAAAGCCAACAAATTGCTATTGCCATTCCCGAACCACGACCTTTCACGGTGATCAATGGGTCAGACGAATCAGGGGTCAACCGTACATATTCTCCCGTCCCTTCTCTGCTGGTAGTGTGGGGTACTGGATATTAGGTCGTGTCATTTCAGGCACTGCTGACGTCTTCTTGGCAAAGACGTAAATCGACTAATGCACAATTTGCTCTAACGGTTGTTTCTTGCGCGATTATTCCGTGTTTTAGCGTCGCCGGTGTCTTCGTGGTCTGTGACACAGACTTCTTAGGAAATGGACTTGGCGCATTTGTTCATCTTCCCATCGGAATCATGAATAACCGGCGGTCTGTCGTGTTTTGGTCTCTGGCGACAGTTGTTCGCGACGTCGTAATGCTATGGATGTATTGTTGTCTTTTTTGACGTTGGACCAAGGCTAATGCCGGCGTCAACCCAAGTATACAATTGAGACCATATCAACATCAGTGGCACCTCGTAGCAAGTGAGTAAGATGAGCGAGAGCCGCAATGTGTCTCACGTCGAAACCAAGGAGGTCATTGGTGTAGAAGGTGTTCACGCCTTTCACAAGATGTGTGTTGCAGACTGATTACAGTGGCAAGTGGGACGACTTCTGTCCTGCCACCGTTCGGCGACAAGCTTACACTACTAATAAGCGTCACACGATGGTTGGCCGTATGTCCTTGACAACTTGGTTGATGGACAAGTTGTAAAGACGGTTCCATTTGGCCATTTTCGCTTATAAATAACGAGGTAAGTGCGAAAATTCAACTTGAAAAACTTCAGGACCGGGTGGATGAGGTCGTTTGGTAGGCGCGGGGTTTGTAATTCTCGATGGGGCGCAAAATCACTACCTGGTACATAGTATGGACCGGTTTTGCTCTGCTGCGATTGATTGATGGTATTTTGGGCTTACGCTTCACTTTGTTGAATGGCGCACTACACACGTCTGATATGTGTGACCTCATGCAAGACGTATGTGCTTTGAGTTCCGTTACGCTTTTGTCAATACCTGGGTTCTCTATCTAGCTGGTTACCTTTCTCAAGAATCGTAGGCAGTGTAGACGTATATAATTATGAGCGTACGCGTCCTTCGTGATTATTCTACGGAAGTGTCTGTGGCAGGGGCAACGAGTTCATTCAGGAAAAACAATATACCTGGTACATGATAATGATTGGCAAGCGCGACCGGCACAATGATGGAACATACAAGTATTCCGTGTAGCACAGCAGTTGCGGATAGGAAGTCTTGGCCCCAAAACCTCGTCGACCTTTACCAGCAATTGCCGACACCTATTGCTGTAGGTAGGTCCTTACGGTATTCAGTACCATACATGGATCATATGTAATATCTAGCAACGGAACGCGCATCTTTGCTAAGCTGAAAGCAGATGGAATACTGTTTTTCTCGACCCGATTATCGCTCTTCTTCTCGGTTATTCTCATCAATCTTACGAAGACAGAATATATGCTCTCGCGGCGCCGGGAAGCGAACGGAACGTGTATATTTGAATACGGTAGCAGTGCCCTCATGGGGCACTGTCCGCGCCATAAGCAACACCAGAGAAAACACACATGTATATCGTCTGGAGCGTTAAACCACGACGTCTTTCAATAACACTGTCGTCGACCACGCTGCCTGTTCCGGTTGTTGATGATGGCGTATCGTCCGTAAATATGGTTTTACGAAGAGACCCATACCCTAGGCCATGAGTATCAGAATGCCTCTGGTGATCCATGTTTCGTGCACCGTGGTGAAGCACCAGCTCGGTACCGCCACGACAGAATATCACGAGAAGCAGGAGGTCGACCTCCATAGACTTTTTCTCCTCGTTCTATATGAGAGTGAATAAAAAAGTTCTGCGCTGTGTTCATTCATGGCCAACCTTTCAATCAACGGGGCTTCATACTCCAGAAGCCAACGGTCCTATATTATAGTGGCCTGGCGACTACACACAATATACCACAATGCGTCGCTTGTACGAACACGGTAGTACGTATGCGACCTGTATATAGCTCTGGTCGCTCACTTTCTCGTGGTTCGAGAGAAAATAAATCTAACAGAGAAAAACCCAATGCGCGGGTTGATCAAAGGAAATTGCAGGAGAAGAATGAAACAAAAACACAAAACAAATATGATTAGTAGATATCAACAACGACAGCAACATTGACTTACCGAAAGTGGGAGAATAAAGCTGCCAAAACTGGTAGATTCGGCGATCGTCCAGGCGCCCATAGTTTCCGCGGCAATAATACCGCTACAGATTCCATAGAGGGGGGAGACCGAGTAGGATCACTGCCGTCGTCACCACCGTAAGACACGCCAGTGCCGCCACCCTGGCAGGGCGGGATGTCAACAAGCGCCTTATCGCGATAACTCATTATGTTGCATCAGTTTTTCCACCGCTGAAACCTATTTCGCTCTCTCCGCAGGGACCCAAGCGGAAGCCTTAATAGCAGCAAAAGAAGCAGCAGCAATAGTCACTCTCATTACGGTCACACCAGGTAATAGTACGTCGCCGGTCTGACAATCACATTTCCCGCAAGAACGAGAGTAAGTGAGTCCCAGAAGTGGACTACCAACTTCAAACATATACCGCGAGTTAGGGGCCTCATTGAACGGTTAGAGCGGAAGGGGCGAGGCATTGGAACGCGCATGGGCTGTACGTGCAGACGTAGCCGTTATTGTCGCCGCCTATGGGCTACGGCGCGCCTGAAAAACACGCCAAAACGTTTCCCGAAGCCATTACGCTGTGTTATCGAGACCTGGCGTACATATGGGGTATAATGCGCTTCGTCACATGGCGGCGCCAACAAATGCTCTATCTGTCGTGTTCCCGTGCGCCGCAGTGATAGGACACACCATCTGAAACAACCTAGGTTCACCCGGTCAAAGGTTGGCAAGAACCCCGCGAATGTTGTTACTTCCGCTCCCCACTGTTTGAGGAATATCTCAGACAAGCGCCCGATGCCTAAGATGTATTTCTACGAGGAAGAAGGGGTGGATACAACATCGTTGAAGTTTTATTGTTGTCTGACTGGCCAGTTGGCCACAGCTACGTAGCCATCTATTGTGGCCAAGCTAAGGAATTTTGCAAGCCACATTCTAGCCAGTTATATAACAGGATTAATAGCCGCGGTTGCGCGGAAAAGGTGAAGTAGTTGTTCGAGGGAGTTGAAGAACGCTATTGATTCCGTATGAGATGTTTGATATTAATACCGTCGTATGCAGCAATTGTGAAGGCGGTGGCGAAACCCACAGGCGAGCAAACCGGTAACGAGGCAGTAGGGTCACGACGCATATGAAGAATATTGAGTAAGTTAATGAACTAACCGCCGCACCATGTTGATCTATCCAGCTTACTGGCATCCAAGATGTCGTCGGCTCGGACAATGTCCCTCCAAGGAAGGCAATGGCACCCTACCTGCAGTACCATACTGTCGCGTATGCTAGCTACGAATTGAATACCAGGAGTATTTCGAAACATTCCGTGATCGTTTTGACAAACTAATATAATTCGCTACTTTGGCAGAGGAAGGCTTGAACGGGAGGTTTACATGCATGAGCTTGCATGAGCTGTCGGAAGACCCCTGTTCGAATCTACCTGTTATAGCGCTTAGAGGAACATACGCGGTCATGAAATATCTTCCTCTCCGTGAAGCCAAGACGTTTAACGGTCATAATGCAACAGTAAGGACTTCTAAATACCAACAAACTGGCGAGCTAAGACAAGGGATACACAATTGGAAAAACGACTTCCGACCAACGGGGCTCGTTCACTGGGAAACTGCCTTATGTTGTTGAAATGGTTTGCTATAATTATTTCAACCTGTTGGAGATGGGATTGCTCATCGATTTTCATAGGCGTTCACGATCACAGCTCGGTTTTGGTTTCGGTACGGGCCGCCTCGAATGAGGAGATGCAGAACAACAGGGAGTATCCGTATAGTAGTGCGAGTACAAGGACAGATACGAGCGTGGGAATGGCACCGTTTTCGTCTCAATCCCTCGAACATGAGGAGACCGTTAAGTTCCCAAACCTCGTCCATGAGAAAAGACAATAAGAGAACCATCGAACTGTCGGATCATGCAATGATTACAATGTACCAGTTACCAATCATAGGGCAATACAAAATACAGTAACCGTAGGAACAAGCGATTGTTGTTGTTCTTGAAGCTGATTACCAGCCTGTTAGGCGGCTTTGGCGCAACCGCTGCCCGCCGTACAGTGGCAAGCATCCAAAGCCCAAACGAAGTCAGACTCAAAGAATTACCGCCTGTCCTGCCAACCTCCCACGCGTTACATTCCACAAAGGTACATGACAACGTGAATGCGTTCGATACAGCGAAACCTAAAGCAGTAGACAAATAATATTTTGACCAAACGACAATCCAGCTGGGGAAATACACTGCATAAACTAAGACAGTCGGTGAGTAGGATTGGCGCGTAAGGGCCTCGGTCTTCGTCTGGTGTAACCGCAGAAAATATCTGAATTAAATCCCAACCTGCGCTTGGAGAGTCTTGGTTGGAAATGTAGAGACACCAAGACTACGCCGAGCGTAGGACAGTTAGGGCCACCTATTTCCGTTGATCGGGGCCACGCGCTCGAGAGGCTGTCCTGCTGCTTTGCAAGTGCTAAGTTTTGCTGAGTTCGTTTTTCGCCCAATACACCCCCATTGACGGTTATATTAGGGTGCTTGGTATGGGATTGGGGCTGCCACACCTCCCGTGGCCTTGGTAGTGACATGCTGTGCCGGCAGTATTCGCGATGTTGCACACTAAAAAAATATTTAATATCCTAACCGGCTCGTTCTAAAACAATAACAACGCTTGTCCATCTCGCCTGCTATCCGCGTGCATTCTCCGGGCTAAAATACCCTTATAAGCGGAATAGTTGCGTCTTCACGACCCCGTCATGTCCGGAACCCACGACCAACGAACCCTCACTTCTCAATTTTATATGATATTCAACTCACGTGGGTGAGGCTGGAACGAACGTGGTAATACTCGCGTCACACTTTTGACATATAAATATACGCGTGGTGTACAGGTCCAGAGCTCATCTTGCGGTAAGGGCATTGAAATCAACCTGCTAAAAGGGTTTAGCGTCGAGTGTCGTATGCACAAAATACACGAAATATGTCGGCGCTGAATCTATCCAGAGAAGTTCTTCGCTTCTACCGCTGCCTCACTTGAAATACTCCTCAATGTCGGAGATAAACCCAAATATCAGGCATTCGTTGTGTGAGGAATTTTGTCTCGGCGTCATATGCGATGGCGATTGCACACATTTTCCGTCTGCAGTCTTGCAAGCGAAGGAGTTATCATTGGTAGTTGTTGAGTCGTGATCTCGAATAGCGATGACATCCTACACACAAATAGTTGAAAACGCGAAACACAGATGACATAATCCAACATTCGACCCTACGCTTGATTCTCAATATGTCGACCATATGCTTGATATAAGCTGCAAATGTCGTTCGTATCATGTTTCGGTCGTCCACCAAACAATTACCAGCCAAAACAAAGATGGTACAACAACGTCACCTATAATTGCTACAGTGGTTGAGGGGTTTCAACCGCATCCACCAACATGCCGAGACTAGGCAAACACGTTTACTACCGATGTAGCACAAACTCCAACACCCCATCCAATTATCAAACAACAAAAACGTTAACCTGAACACCCTTCCCACCCCGGGCTACGCTCGTTCCCTACAAAGTACTAAGGTGGCTCTGCAATCACTGTGACGCTGGGATGCTTCGATATAACGACCGTCAACACCTTTTTGGAGGCCCGATGGCCGTAATCGCGTCTTCAAACCGTGAAACGAGCGTTTTCATCGGTTACCAGTTTGCTGTGGTCTTCACTGATCACAGTCGAAGAAGGAGGGAAAATATTGACAATCATATAACCCGATTTGCCGACTATATACAACCAAATAGGGACGATCTGAGCAAGCAGCATCCCCTGAATGACGTCAAACTACGGTTGTCCTTTGATCGATATTATACTATTGTTTTGAGTGCAACTACACCTAAAATGGTCGCTTCAACGGCTAAACCTAGTGCTGTCTTAAGTACGCTTGCGAATACTTCACAGCAGCGCTCGCGAAGACCCTGGTTTGTGGAACTCAGTAGAACGACGGCACCGTCAACGCCGCCAAAAGAAGCATCCAAATGAAACATATGGGCCACTTATCTAGAAGGCAACTATCCCCCTGTCACTTTGCCGCACAATTGCCGATGTACATTATTGCCATGAGTGCAAGAGCCAACCTGACCCCCATAAATGTTGTACAGCCCAACCAATTCCGCCTTTTTAGAGGAACCGTAAAATAAATGCAGCGCCTTCTCCTCCTGAACAAACAACACCAGCTCCTCCACGAACGGAAGTAACACAACTTAGTCTACATTGTTTCATATTTTCGTCTCTACTAGCGTTTGCAGCCATTTGTCTCACACCAAGGATTAAATAGACATCATCCTACCCACGATGATTGCTTCAAAATCGTACGACGGGGCCGCTGAGCCTGCGCTGGAAACACCACAATTGTTTGACTGCTGAACACGGCACCTTCGTTTTGGAAAGATCACACCCTCGCAAATTATCCTGAAATAAAGCAAGCTCAGGCGAGCATGGAGCCTCAACCCGTGTGTGATAGAAAGAGACGGCGTGTCAACTGTTTCACACTAGTTGCGCAACACTTGGCGCATACTACGGTATCGGTATACCTAGAGTTTCTAATGGTCATTAAGATGTGCAGCTGTGTTCCAAACGCCAGGTCGGAGTTAAATTATCATGTCACTGGCCACCTGACGAACAGTTGCATTATCTAGGAACAACAGTACAAAACGAACGATAGGGTTGAATCTCAATGAACAATCCGAAGACAACGGGTAGTTTCTGAGTGAAAGAGACTGATCAATTACGTACAAACGATCTGACCAAAAAGTGCTACCCCTATGGCAGCTCATCACAATTGCTTTGGGTTGGACAAAATAATCGGACTACTATAAACATGGCTCGCAAAATAAGCAGTTCGAGCTTCCCTGCCAGTTGCGGTAGTAGATGGGCTGGCCTTCCTGCCTCCTTGATGGTGGGCGTTCAATGCTGTTCATTATATACTACTACTGTACTTCGAGCGTTTCGAATGTTGGTACTACGGATACTTCTTGTACAGGGGATTCGGTAAGGATTTTATGTTGTTGTTGTTGTGATTGTTACTACATTAAACTCTCATAATCAAGTCCGTGGTCACAGGGCAGGCTTTAAATACAGTCTGGGCCCGCTGTGAAGAAGCATCAATTTGGCATCCAGGCCCAAAGTCCCTTTACGGGTGGCCTCACGAGCTACACTTCCTAATGACGGGTTGTCATTTTTCCCGTAAAACATCAACCTTCTTTTTAGGTTCTGTGTTTATTTGCATTGGTTTAAGGATTTGTACCGCGAGAACCACATCTTACGCGGTCAATGACCATTGAAAAGCATCTCTCGAAGGTGTTGACCTCTCAAGTCGTGCGTTTTGTCGTCATGGGAGATGAAACTGCTGGTGCCGTACTTATGCTGTGAGAATGTTTTGTCGTAACCAAGTCTTCTGATTGATAACCCTGCCGGCAACTATTACCCTTAAAAGGTACCAGGTACCCTTTACCATCAGTAATTACCCGTAGTACTCCGAGTATTCGTAGAAAAAGCACTGGAAACCAAACAGGAAACCCTAACGTACTGTTGTACCGGTAGCATATGACAGGCACCGGGCCTACACATGAGGAAAGTTTTGTTGGGACAATATGGACTTCACTTGATAATAGACTGCAGTCCCGAACTTTCCCAGGACAGTTCCACCAATGAAATACGAGTTTTGTAGGGATTTTGTTGGGACATGGGTCGGTGATTGGCTGGCGATCGCGCCGCAGGCGGCTGAGAGGTGCTGGGAGCTGGCTGGGAGGCGGCGGGCTCGTGCAAGAGAGACCAGCAGACAACAGACAGTCACTACCGCTACGAGACCACCACCGCCACGGGACCACCACGGCTACGGGAGGCCCAACACCATGCTGGTGTGGCGGTATGCCTCCGCCGTAGTATGGCTAATTGCGTTTCTCTCAGCCTGCGATCAGCAAGCTCGTTTCCGTCGTTCTGATGCCTGGCGCCTGCCTGTCGCAGCGGGAAACATGGTAGCGTACCACACCAGGGCTATAATGTGGCTAGCTCCGTATATCGCCATGGGGTGTATGC
>JAYJMJ010000166.1:9135740-9148981 GCA_036873875.1 Laminaria ephemera | reverse complement strand
AACTGCCGAGAGCGCTTTATAGCGTGGGTAAGCACAATTCGACGCGAGTCGACGAGGGAAGAAAGTGCTGAATTATTGCCGCGATAAAAACGAAGGCGCGTACCGTAGTGGGGAGGGGGGAGAAGAGCCTGCTAAGTGGCCTCGGATCTGAGTTACGACTAGGGAGGGAGAAGGAGAAATAAAAAATGCCAAGATAATAGATGGCATGAGTAAAACAACATGGGGGAAAAAAAGTGCCGTCAACCGACATCTTTGCTCGGTACTGCTTCGTTTCCTTGCTGCAAGACTTTTAAATGTGATGATTCACGTCTCTCGTTCCCCTCTCTCGTTGTATGCTGTACTTCGAAGTATACTATTAATAGTAGAGAGGTAAATGAGAGCAAGAGTGCCTCGTATATACTTGCAGTAGGCCGTGTGCGTTCCACAGCAGCAGCAGTACAGCAGCAGGCAGCAGTGTGTGATATATTTCTTCCAGGGTATCTCGTTGTACAGCAAACAAGATTTTAAAAAAGAAAAGAAAAAAAAATGGCATCCCCGCTCTTCCTAGGCTCTGCATCTCTATAGAAAATCCCCACAGTTCGAAATTGGAAAAAATTAGCTTCCTTTGGAGATGGTCAAGACGAGTCTATGCCTCCGACGTGCCCAGTGTACAACGAAGAGGGCGCCCATCCGCCTCCCCGCTGGGATCGAAGGTGCTAGCACGCATCCCTCAACATCCCTCCTGGATGGCTCTGCTGCCGTGCTGTGTTTCGCTGGCAATGGATGGCGGAGATGCTTGGATATGTGCTGATATATCTAAAAAGTTGGATTTTTGATCACGCGAGGATCGCAGGTAGGGCCGAGCTGCTGTCAAAGCTTCCCTTACGCGCTACCTCACGGCATGGACCTCAGGTGCGCCCAAAGGAAATGGTATTCCTGGCGGGGGTCCGTCGGCGTGAATCCTCCGCCGGCGGTGTAGCTCGCTGGCGTAATGCTCTGACTGTGTCGTCGCTGGGCTCTGGCCCTCCCGCGCAGAATACGAAAAAATCAAATCGGAAAAAACCCCCCAAAAAATCCCGCCGCATCCAAACCACAGCAGACCATGCCCCCCAAAACCACCACAACCCGGCGACCGCGGGCAGCCCGAGACGGCGTGCAACGAAACAAGTCTTACGAGTTAGCGTAAACTCGGCCGCGTCTGTAGACCCAGAGTTTATGGAATATCGACTTCGTACAGCTCTCGCAATCAGTGATCTAAGCCGCCGGCAGACAGACAGTACACAGCAGACAGGCAGACAGACGGACAGACAGACAGACAGACAGACAAACTAAATAATGGAAGTGTACGCACCCCGCTATGAAAAGGCTTTTTTTGCCTTGTAAGACAAAAAAACGGTCTCAGTCGCTTCGCTCCTTCGTTCTTGACTCATTATGATCAAGATAAATCGCCCTCCCCCGGGGGACAGCACGAAAAAACGATGTCACCCGAATAGTAAGTATATCATCTGCGGTATTCCGTTCCGCCCCACTGCGACTTGTATGCAATGAGCAGTGCGCACCCGGTGTTGTTTTGGGGTACTCTCGAGTCTTTGGACCCTTTCGTTTGGTGTCAGAGGGCCAGTCCCCCTACTCCTCGTCACGACTACTCCCCGACGAAGGGTGCAAGCATCCCCAAATTTTGTCCGTCCTTTGCTTCATGTGTGCTTGCTCGTGGATGCTGTTGAGACCCGACATCGCTGGTTGTTGAGCGCGAGGTACGCGGCGGTGGGGAAGCGAGCTACACACGAGTCTGTGGCGGATGTGTCGAGAACACTGTTTTTTGGAAGAAACCCCCGGGGCGTTTTCTCCCCGGGACCTTTTTTTTTTTGGCGAAGTCCCCCCTACCTTTTTGTTCTCCCCGGGGACAACGTTTTATTGCAAAAAAAACGCTCGCCCCAGGGGTCGTTGACAGAGGATATTACGGTACGCCCTTGTAATACTGCTTGTACTTGCACTCTTTATGTGTATTTATGTTGTGATATAGATTTATTCTTTCTTTCTTTTTCTCCCCGTTTCTTGTTCGTTTTTCTTCTCTTCGACTCTTCCCTCTTTCTGGTTTGCGTGCATTCCTTGCCTTTATGTATTTCTCATTCGGTGCTACGCATCGGGTCGTCTGCCCTGCCCTGCCATGTCTTGTCTGTCTGTCTGTCTGTCTGTCTCTGTCTGACAATCGCAACAGCAACAAGGCTGTGTGCGCGGCCACACCGGAGCTGCTGTGGACCCTTCTGCGCGAACCGAGCGTCGCGAAGCACAAGTCGCACGAAGCGGTGACCAATTTCTTCGCCCTCATGCTGCGCCGGGCGTCCTCCAGCACGGTGGCAGGGGGGTCGGGGTACCACCACCACCACAAGTTTTTGGGACAGTGAGTTGTTAAGAGTTGCCTGCTGCCGCTGCCGCTTGCCGCGGTGGTGAGCGCTGCGGTTAACGCTGCGGTTCGCGCTGCGGTTCGCGCTGCGGTTCGTGCGGCGGTTTACGCTGCGGTTTGCGCTGTGGTTAGCAATGCGGTTAGCAATGCGGTTAGCAATGCGGTTAGCAATGCGGTTAGCAATGCGTTACCGCTGCGGTTCGTGCTACGGTTCGCGCTACGGTTCGCGGTGCGGTTCGCGCTGCGGTTCGCGCTGCAGTTCGCGCTGCGGTTCGCGCTGCGGTTTGCACTGCGGTTCGCGCTGCGGTTCGCGCTGCGGTTTGCACTGCGGTTCGCGCGGCGGTTCGCGCGGCGGTTGGCGCCGCGGTTGGCGCCGCGGTGAGCGCTGCGGTTCGCGCGGCGGTTGACGCAGACAAGTACCGGCGGAGGGATATTTGCTGTTGTTGCTGTTGTTGTGTTTTTCTCGTTCATGTTCTTGTTACATAATGTGATTGTTCTTGATATTGTTGTTGTTTTTGTTCTCGTCGATGTTGTTGTCGTTGTCGTCGTCGTTGGCACTGTCGTTGTCGTTGTACGCAACACCAGATGCGTTGATTTCCTCCGGGAAAAGGCCGACTGCGTCCCCCCAGACGGCGTCCTCAGCGAGACGGAGGAGGCTGCCGTGTCGCGCTCCCTCGAGCTCGTCCGCTTCCTGCTGGAGAGCTTTCATGTGGTGAGTCGTTCCCCCTTTTGCGCAAAGCTGGGGTTGGGGCTAGGGTTAAGAGCTAGGATAAGGGTTAGGGTTTCGAAAAGATAAGCGGTTTGTTTCGATGTTTCGCAGAGATTTGCAGCTAGGTGTCGACTGGGAGTGGGGTGTAGTGCGGTGCAGGGTAGAGGTGGTGTCGGGGGGGGGCTGTGCTGGTGCTGGCATGGCAGGGGTTTGGTGGGGGGGTGAGAGGCGTTCGGTGCCCCGTGCTAGGTGAGCCACGCCGACCCGAAGCGATGGTAGATGGAGAGGACAAGCAGGAGGCGCTTTTTGTTCATGTGTTGTGGTGTGGCGTGGCGTGGCGTGGCGTGGCGTGGTGTGGTGTGGTGTGGTGTGGTGTGGTGTGGTGTGGTGTGGTGTGGTGTGGTGTGGTGTGGTGTGACGTGGTGTGGTGTGGTGTGGTGTGGCTCGCCTCGGCGGCCCCTTCGCGACTCTTCCATATGACAACTCGCTATGTCTTCATCAAACCTCGGCGACCGCGGTTTTGTTTCACATTTTTCCGTTTTTTTCTTCGTATCAGTCCGTTTTTGTTGCATATTTGTCCTTTTCTGTTGCATATTCGTCCATTGTTGTGCGATACTCGTCCATTTTTTGTTGCACACATATCCGTTCTTGTTGAATATCTGTTCATTTTTGTTGCCTACTTCTCCATTTTTGTTATCTATTAACGCGTTTTTCGTTGCATATATTTTGTCCGTCGCCAGCCTCGCATTGTGTGCTACGACCCACAGCGCGAAACGCGCGGGTGGGACGGGCCCGGCGCATACGAATGGGACGAGCGACCCGACGAAACCGATATTACCAACGCCACCAACATTACCGACGGCCCCACCAATGGTGTCAGCCCTGACTCCACAACCCCCACCGCCACAGAAAACGGAGGGGACAATGATACCGCCAAGACCGGCGACAAGGCAGCCACAGAAGACGGGGGAGCTAATGCTACGGGGAAAACCAGCGGCTTTAAAGCATCATCATCGGGCAGGAAAGGGACCCGACCGAGAGGAATTTCCGTGCGCGATCCAGAGAGAGCGTCCCCTGTTTTTCGGGAAGGGTCCTCGGGGTTTATGCCCCATGGTCAGACCAATGTGCGGCGGTTTCCGGAGGTACCCGTGAGCGCACTTGATGGAGCGTTGGTGCGCGAAGAAGGCGAAGGGGGGGACAGCGACGGCGGGGAGGTTGTAGGGGGAAGCGGGAGCTCGTCCGTGAACAGGGCCCATGCAGAAAAAAAAAAGCCTAAAAAGGTGAAGATAAGCGAAAGGGGAGAAAATTGGGCCGTACAATCGTACGTTTCGGCAGCCGAGTTAAGTTGACACGACATATACATACGTGGAAGTGTAGCGAGCTTAAGCTTTAACTTTTACCCATCCGCCGGAGGACTAAAAAGAAAGTCTGTGTACTTTGTTCGCAAGCGATCATCGTTTTGCAGATTTTCGAGGAGTTTGCTTTCACAAATTGAATCAAGTTCTCGCGATGATATATGGCGGACGCGCGGTCGATCGCTTGTGGTCGCCGAGAATGTTTCAAGAAGGCTTAAACGACGGAATGATGCAGCATCCGGGGCATAGTCGCATTAGCCTTAGGAACAGCGCAAATTGTCGTTTTATTGGATTGACGACGACGCACCCAGAAGGAACGGATTGAGCATGTCACGAGCGTCGACGCGGGGACATTGCCATGCTACGGCAGGCCTTCACACTGATTTTTCTGAGGCTCCTTACTTGAGAAGCTCTCTTTACCCCACCCAAAAACCGATTTCGAAAAACTAAAAGTGCAACCCGATGAACAATCCCGCGGCCTAGGTATGTAACGAATCGTATTGCATATCATTCAACGATATTAGGTAGTTCCTTGGACACATGCTGCGATAGAGAGGTGTAGTACCATTATTTTTTTTCTCGAACTCCCCGCTTGAGGAGCTCTAAACCTCACCCAAGACCTGATATTGAGAGGAATGAAAAAAAACGCAACCCGAATGAACAGACCTAAAGGCCTAGGTATACAAACAAAAAAAATCATGTTGCAAAACAGGAACGACATTCCGACGATTTTCGGGTTAAGGAGCCCCGTCATTCAGAAACAAAAAAAAAGAGGTCAAAAAGTGCTACCTTTATCGTGTCACAAATGGTATCCGAACGGTATTGGGTAGTTCTCTCGGTTGAGAAGTCCAGTGAGTCAATTTTTTTTGGGACGCGTGCAACGATAGAAGCAGCAGGTTTTTTTGGCAGAAACGGCTTCTGAATGACGGGGGGCTCCTTAACCCAAAATCATCGGAATTTCGTTCTCTTTTTGGAAAATGAGTTTCGTTGCATACCTAGGCCATGGGATTGTTCATCGGGTACCACTTTTAATTTTTTGCCCCAAATTCAGTTTTTGGGTAGAGGTATAGAGCTCCTCAAGTGAGGAGCCTCAGAAAAAAAAACGGTTCACCTCTACGTAGCATGTGTCACGGCGTGGGACTTTTGCTTGGATGTCCAATCCGCTCGATTGGTCTGTCCAAGCTGCACCGTGTCTTTACCAGTGCGATAGAATATCTACCACATGTAAGTAAGCAAGTCGTCGTTTTTTTTGTTTTTTTTGTTTTTTTGCGTTGTAACAAGTTGTGCAGTCTTCTCAAGCTCGGGGGATGAAACTGCATGGCCCTCGTGCAATGACCGCAACGGTGGTCCCGCTGAACTCGCCTACACGACAAAGAACTCGCCAATTACGACGATTAACTACCTGGAGTCCCGAACGACAGATGCTCGGTGCCATAGGGGTAGCGCATTTAGAACAATTTGTTTCTGATTGACAGGGCTCCTTAACCCTCTTAGCACTAGAACGCTATACGAGGGCCCATGAAATGGGCCCAAATTTATGTGGTGTTACCTGGTTTTAGAGGAATGCTCTTTGAGTGGACTTTGAATGCCCCGTTTACCACGCCAAAAGCTTTGAAAAGTGATGCCCCGTCTGCTGTGGTGGGCCCAAAGAGTCCGGGCTCTTTTTGACATAGTCGTAGTTGATCATTTTTTTATTGCGGTTTCCGAGTGGGTGCTAAGAGGGTTAACTAAGAAACTAGCCAATATCGTTGGAACAACGTTTTGTGTTTTCCAATATTTACCGTAGCGTTGAATACCTACAGTAGGGCATGGGATTGTTCGTCGGCATACATATTCATTGAAAAAAAAGCCACTGCTGGGTGAGGTGCAGAGCGCCTCAAGCTAGGGGCCTCAGAAAAAGTTTGGTGGACTTCTACCGTAGCTTGCGTCAATACCTGCGGCACTCCGCCGCCCCCTTCTTGCCTCGCATGTTTTACCGTGCTGCGGCCGCGGGCAATGAAGCCGTGGATGTTTTGAACGATACCTGCAGCACTCCGTCGCCCTCATATTTTCACGTGCTCTTCCCTGCTGCTGCTGCTGCTGCTGCTGCTGCTGCTGCCGCGGAAAATGAAGCTGTGGATGTTCCTGCAGCCGGAGAAGGTGTACCAGCCAGCTGTGGCCACGGAGGGTTGGGACGGCCCTGGGGCGTATGTCACCGAGAAGTAAGGAAAACGCGCGTCACCCGTTCGCTGTAAAACGTCAGATCATATGTTTGACATGGCATGGCCATCCCCTTACGGTATTTTTCGTTGTATATCTCTGCCTCATGGGTTGCGAACACTGTACGGTCATGGAGAGTAAGAAGCATACGCACGGAAGGCCTAAGAAAACTAAAGTTATTTGTAAATCACTCCGGTCTTAAACATTGGCATAGCCAAGAGGCGACTGACGTCACCCACCTTCGAAATCAACGGTCCAGATAATTCCAATTCATTGAAAATATCCGAAATCACTTGTTTAGACAATTCCAATTAATCGACAGCATTCAAAATCAATTGTTTGCTTGGAGGGAGGAAGTGAAGAGGGAAGAGCTGCAGAAAGAGCGAGACGGCGGGGACTCTCTCCTTGCTACGGCCGATAGCAGTATTAGGCAGCATTACCACACAACCTTCTGCACGTTGAAACATACGGGCAGCAGTCACAAACCAGCCACTTATTATATGGACAGCGGGTTGTCGCTTGATACTTCTTCGGAAGCGCATGGGGAGGAGGCCTTGGCCCTTGTAGCTGGAGGGAGCAGGGCCAGGAGAACACGGAGGTACAACTAGTATTTTAGCTGTTGGTTGTTGGACACATTGTTTTACGCTTGTGCTTTTCGCGCTTTTCATTTTCGGTCATTTCAACATCTGTTTGATATGTTATTAATAACGCTACACATTGTCGGATGGAAAACGAACTAATAATTGTTTTGACACATCCTATTAATCGACAGCTATGTATCTTCCTCTGTACCCGCCTCGGCTGTTCTCCCTCCCGGTACGCCCTCGCGGGTATCATACACGTGAAATTCTATGTCGCGGAGTAGCGGCACGGCCATGAAACAAGCAATTGACAGCATCCGAAATCAAATGTTTATACAATTCCAACTGATCGGCGGCTGTGTATTTTCCTCTATCCCCCCTCGGCCATCCTCCCCCCCGACACGCCCTCGCGGATATCATACACGTGAAAATCTATCGTGGAGTAGCGACACGGCCATGAAACAATTACTTGGCAACAGTTTAGGCAAGTCCATTCAATCGACAGCTATGTACCTTGCTCTCTCCCCCTCGGCTGCCCTCCCTCGCTTTATGCCCTCGCGGATATCATACGTGAAAGTCTATATCGCGGAGTAGTGGCACGGCCATGAAAGTTAAGTTCTAAAATCAGCAGTCCGGGCAATTCCATTAAATTGACAACGTCCGAAATCAATTATTTGTACAATTTCAATTAATCGACAGCTATGTATTTTTATAATGCTCTACCCCCTCGGCTGTTCTCCTCGCCGGCACGCCCTCGCGGGTATCATACACGCGAAAATCTATCGCGGGAGTAGTGGCACGGCCGTGAAAGTTAAGTTTTACGATCAACCGTCCGGACAAATTCCATTGATTTCACAGCATCCGAAATCAACCATTCAGGCATTTCCAACTAATCGACAGCTATGCATATTTATATTCCTCTACCCCCTTGGCTGTTCTCCCCGCCGGTACGCCCTTGCGGACATCCTACACGTGAAAATCGTTTACGCGGAGTAGCGGCACGGCCATGAAGGTTAAGGAGCCCGGTCGAGTGTCTCCTGCTTTCCGGGACGGGGCAAGAAGGCAGGGGACTACGCGGCGGAAGAGAGACGTCTCGGTCTGCCCGCTGTATCCTAGGGGGGATCCAGGCACCGCAGGTATTTCACATGCCACGTCCGCTGCCGCCGAAGTGAGAAAAGTTAGGTTAGGGTTAGGGTTAGGATTAGGGTAAGAAGGAAAAAGTCGGTAGAGTGATTTCTGACAGCAACCCATGCATCAACCTTTTTTGCTGCGCGACAGGAAAAACATAGCACTGAAATTGCTCCGACTTGAACATATTCTCGGTGTGTACCAAATACGTTGGGCGGTCCGCCAGAGTGCGTCGAAACCAGATTTTTTTTGCCATTTTTTTATGAGTTAGTTCTGTCGGCGATCGTGGTCGCTTTCAACGGATAGATCTATGAGAGGTCATAAAATCAAGCGCACAATACTAAACAAAACAACATTCCACACACCAGACAGATCACGACCTGCCTGACCCAGATCGTACACATCAGTGGGTTGGGACACATGTATATATCATGCATATCCTACAGATCAACATATGAAAAACGTGTACAGATCACACAGATCGTACCAGATCAGAGTACAGAGTGCTTACAATTCCCGGGCACACATGATAACACGACCACACCCTGTAGATCACTACTACGGAAACATGTACAGATCGTTCAGATCCTGTAGCCCAGCCCCGTCGATACTTGTAACGATGATGCAGATCCGTGCAGACGATCTGTGTAATCTGTATGGTGATCTGATCTGTCCGACGCGCAACGCGTTCTACGAAAGGGGTGCACCATTTTTTTTCTCAAGCTCCTCACTTGAGGAGATCCCTATCTCGCCGAAAAAATGACTTTTGAGAAAAAATGTACACTTAATCGGATAAAGCATCCCATCGCCTGGGCACAGAACGAAAAACAGTGTAAAAAACAAATGGGATTCCAACGATACATGTAGTTGTTCAGTTGAGGAGCTCCGTCAGCGAGATAACGTTTGGTCGCAATGCGCTATCCCTACCGTACCGACGAGGCCGAACTTTACGCGCGTCCTGATTCCTGATCCGCCCGCCCCCCCTGTCCGTTTTCCGCTTTTGATGCCGTTGGGTACAGTACAGGAGACCCAATGAGAAACAGGGTAACAAGAAAGGCATGCTGAGATTTACACAAACATAAGAAATCCGGTGGCCGTTATACTGAAGTTCGTGTAGAACGTACCCTCTCTCAAATATGAAACTCAGCTTGGGTCAGTTTTTACGCTTCTTAGTAGGTGTCCTGTGCTGTGTATGCGTGAAACTAAACTTGGAAGGATCTAAGCATACGCTTGCCCAACGTGTCCGAATTTTTCGCGCGGCCCTCGTCCGTGCGTGCTCCGCTTTTCGTGCTTATGGGTACGACAAAAACAAACACAAAGGGACCTGATCATACGCTTGGTCAACGTGACCGAACTGTACGCGCGTCCTGACTCGCCCTGCCCCCCGTCCGTGCCCCACTTTTCGCGCCTATGGGTATACAAAAAAAAACACATTTTCGTGCATATGGGTACGAATAAAAAACAACAAAAAAAGGATCGGCTTCCAGCAACGGGGAAGAAGAAGAAGAAGAGTGTCTGGACGCCCAGAAACTTCTAGCCGAGTTGGTTGCTTCGTATCCGGAGTTTGTGCGTCCCGAGCCGAAGGCAAGCAAGCGCCTGCAGATTTTCACCGCTTTTCGATACAGTAGTTGGACTTATATAAGGCGATATAGTGCGAAGGCATTTTGGTCGCCCTATGTCGAGAGCCCGCCCTATTCGTATAGGCAGTTGTATGCAGAGTTACAGTCGTGCCAACCGATTTCAACCGCCCTATATCGAGTGGTCGCCTTATTCTAATCGCCTTATATAGGCCCCACTACTGTATTTGATTGAAATGTTTTAACCCTGATGTGATAAGCTGGCGGGCCGTGAGGAGAAGCAGTGAGTGGCGTAGCGGGACCTTGGTGCGTAGATCGTTCGTTTCTGAGCACGAGGTGCGTCCGGGTTTGATTCCTATTATTTCACTTTTTCTTGCGCGAAAATGGCTCGAGGCTCTTGACTTCCCGCGAGAGATTCGTTCATACCCGAACGAAGTATATGTTTTATTGGCCTGTTGGATAGCTTCAGGACGCGACCATCGCCAAACGCTGTTAATTGCTATAAGGCTTAGTTTGGGTAGGCAATTGTTGATTAACCTTTTACCAGTGGTCAAACGGACTAACACCCCACTAATACCTTAACAAATGGCGTCAACGGCAGGACGACAATCGAAACAAGCTAATAACCAAACCAAACCTCAAACCCGACCCAAGACCAGAAAATACATCAACAATAAACTTTTTACGATTTTCCCCCATGCAATTGTTTGGTTAACCTTTTACCAGTGGTCAAACGGACTATTAATAATACCCCACTAATACCCCTAACACGACCCTCTTGGGAAGTTCAGAAGAGAAAAGCGTCGAAAAAAGTGTGACGATTTTACGAACAGCTTTTGCCACACAAGGAAGGCCGGGCAGCAGAGATAGGGGGTGTATCCGAAGCGGAGCATAAGACCCGTGCTATGATAGAAATAGCGCTTTTTGGCTGAAAAAAAAAAAGTTTTTCTGAATGACGGGAGCTCCTTTAAACCCCGAATCGTCGGAATTTCAATTCTTATTTTTTTTTTTTAAATGTGTGTCGTTGTATACCTAGGCCATGGGATTGTTCGTCGGGAAGCACTTTTTAATTTTCTCCGAAATCAGTTTTTTGTTTTTGAGTGAGGTACGAATAGAGCTCCTCAAGTAAAGAGCCGCAGAAATAGAATGGTGCGCCTTTGCCGCAGCATGCATGTACGACACCACGCGCGCAGCATGATGGTGTTTGTACCACTGCACGCTCTTCCTGGAAGGTTGGTAATACCGCACGTGTCGCTTTTTGGGGTCGCTATGCCCAAAGGAGTTAAGGGAGAAATGGAGGCGTGTGCGTACAGGGGAAAGCGGGGAGGGGGAGGGTCGCTAGAATCAGTGCCTTCATTACCACCATTTCCTGCTAACGTCTGTAGGCAGCAAGGATCGCGGCAAAACACTATATCATTGCGTGGTACACTGCTGTAGCGTGAGACACTGCTATACCACCATTTTTTTGCAACTGTTGTCGTCAGGACACGAGGGGAAGTGTCAATAAACCCAACTTTCGCGAGCATTGCCCAGTCCTCACCACTTAATTTTACCTTGTTTGGCGTCAATCTAAGCGCCGCGAGCATCTCCCAACCTTCACCACGTTTTTGCATTTTAATTGGCTTTGGCGCGCCTCTCGCCCCTCTTCTTCCGTCCCCGGTCCAATAATCCACCCAAACCCGCCCGCCGATCGACAAACAACGAAACCAGACCATTGCGCATGACGTTCGAAATAGGCCAGCGCGGCCAGGGGCCTGCTTCTTATCAGTTACAGATCGATTCGACGCCGCTGGGTCGTACTCCGAGGCATCACCGAATACCTCCGCATGGCTGGGGCCTGGTGCCGCTGACAGTAGCCGCGGCCCCGGTGGGGGTGGGTTTGTGGGACCCGTGGAGAGATACGATCTTGTGAGCGCCCGACAGCAACCATCGACATGTGAGGTTCGTTCCTGTACACTACAGGACACCTATTAATAGTAACAAACAGGATATTAAGAAAAGCATGTGTCGGTATTGGAATGGTGCTACGGGTAGGGGGGGGCATCTTAAGTTTTTTTTTTTCAGCCGTCCGGAGCCACTCGGAAGAGTGACTACCCTACATTTGTTTGCGGTCTTCCAGCTTTTTATGCTTTTTTTTTTGTTTTGCGATATGCACCGCCTTGGGATTCTTGTCACTTGCGCTGCGCCAACAAAACAAAAAAATCCTGTTTGGAGAGAAACAATGAGTTACTCGCCCGAGTGGCCTAAACGCGGTAGTGAAAAATGATAGTATAACATCCCCCTACCGTAGGTCTAGTCATTTTACAGGAATGTAAGAAATCCGGCAGCCGTTACACTGAAGTTAGCGTAGAACGCACCCTTTCCCTGAGCCGGTGTTTCTGTTTTTTTATTTTGGTGTCCTGTACTGCTGTACCCCGTTGCCCATAACATGTTTTTTTGCGCTCGAGGGTATGACCCGCGAAAAAAAACAGGAAACGGCACCATACTCCTAGAAAGGTCGGAATGAAAAACAAGCCACAGACCAAAACAAAGGGGTAGGAAATTCAGAATTAAGAAAACAGTTGTTTTTCATTTTTTTTTTACGTCGTGTTATTAATAGTATGAACCCCCCCCCCCGGTCTCAGTCTCAGAAATAAGGCCAACGATGAATAAAAGGATAAAACGGCGAATGGAAGTGCAAAAAATTATTGGGGTGTTCTCCAGTTAAGCCGTCCCTCCAGGTCAGATGTTGGTGCCCAGAAGTGCCCCTTCTATCGCAGAATGGCTCTTTCATAGTTAAGGTTTTCCGCGATGCGGGGCGCGTGTACGGGAGCTGGTACGAGAGAAGAGGGGGGGCTGTGCTGTGCTCGAACGATGTCCTTCATCTCCTACCAGCTGTCGAGTCGAACAAGCGCCCCCGGAAATAAGAACACCCAGGGAAACAAAAAGTAAATATGCCTTTGCACGCACGTACCGATAGTCTATATATTGTATTAGGGTAAAAGTGTTGGGGTGAAATAACTAGTTCACAGTTCTTTTTACATGAAATATTTTCCATATTCGAGGGAGACGATACAAGTAACATTAACAAGCTGGCGCCGTGTCCAATAACCCCTGGCCAATTTTTTTATGCAATATATGGAAAAAACGTAAATGAGCGCCCAAATGTTGGAGGTGTCTTTAATACTAATACTTCGTAAGAGTATTTGGACGGGGCTCCGTCTTGAACTGGATGCGTGGTCAATGGTCAAAAGACAAAGGTAAGCAACAAATGAATCCGGGGGGGGGGGGGGGGGGGGGGGGGGGGGGGGGGGGGGGGGGGGGGGGGGG
>JAYJMJ010000166.1:9076172-9088973 GCA_036873875.1 Laminaria ephemera | reverse complement strand
TTTTTTTTTTGCTCATCCCATCTATTATCTTCGCACTTTTTCTTTCTCCTTCTCCCTCCCTAGTCGTAACTCAGATCAGGGGTCACTTACCAGGCTCTTCTCCCCCCTCCCCACTACGGTACGCGCCTTCATTTTAACACTGAGCACAACTCGTGCGAAGTGTGATATCTTAGTATTTTTCTTCAAAATCTGTTCGGTAGGGCTGCGAGTTGGCCAGGTAAACCGGTTTGTTCCTTACGGGTTTTTCCGGAGTTAAGCGCAACTCGTGTGATATCGTGTATTTTTCTTCAAACCCTGTTTCGGTGCGGGTAAGTATTGGGTTTGGTCGGGTGATCGCCGATTTGCACGTGTCCAGAAGCGTTGACCCGGACAATACAAACTCTGGGGGCTGTGCCTCAACCGATGCGACCCAACCTTGCGAAAATCATGGATTGTGTTCCCTCGGTGGCCCGTTGGTGTAGTTGAGCCGCGTGGGGATTTTGTTTTATGAAAGAGGCATATAACCTCAGCCGCCGGCATAAAATGAACTGAGGGTTTATTTCCGAATCGCCAACAAGGGAAACACCACCAGAGCTGGTATAACTAATAAGCAAAACTCCCCGGGAATTAATGCAGGGTCAACATGAGTTTTTTTTTTTTTTTCCTGAGGGTTGCCTCCTCCTCCTCCTCCTCCTCCTCCTCCGACTGCGAGAAGCCCTTCACGAACAAAGAGTATGCTTCGAGGTAGACCCGACCCATACTACGGAAGCGGCGCACCAAGTTTTTCTGCGGCTCCTCGCTTTTGTGGAGCTCTATGCCCCACCCAACCTGGGTTTGAGAGAAGGCGATGAAAGTGCCACGCAATTAACAACCCCATCGCGATTGACAATCTCATGGCCTAAGTGTGTAGCGAACGGGATTGTAAAACACAAAAGACATTCCACCGACATTGGGAAACTTGTCAGTTTTGAGGAGCCCCGTCGACCACAAATTGTGTCGCCCAAAAAAAGGGCTATTTTTGTCGGACGCACGCGTCACCGAACGCTTTTCACGAACGCTCTTCACGAAACCGCGCCACATTTTGCGCCAATGTTCTTGGTCCTCAGGTCGGACAAGCCACTGCTGCTGGCAATATGCCTGAAGGAAGAGGGACGAGACACGGGAACATTCCAGGAAGTGATCAACCGTGTCCTCTCTCTCGGAGGCTGGGAAGGATGACCCAATGTCCTTGGCAGGCAGTAGGGGGGGGGGGGCTGCTGACACGACATGATCCGTTTGTCACGGCCAGTCGACTGTTTCACGTTGCCATAGGACGCATGTCACGATAGATAGGGATAGCTCCTTTTGTTTCTAATGACGAGCTCTCCACCACACCCACCCGCTGACTTTCGAGAAAAATGAAGGCGCACCCTGACGAATCATCCAGCGGCCTAGGTATAGAACGTAAGACACAAGGCATTCCAACGATGGTGGATAGCTACCTCACTCAGTTGAGGAGCCATGTCAGTTAGGAATGTTGTCGGCAAAAAACTGCTTAGCCCTATCATAGCACATGTCATAGTGGACACGTGCGACCGTAACACCAGCAGTTTTTGCCCGGGATGTTTTCTGAACGACGGGGCTCCTTAACCCAAAATCGTCGGAATCTCGTTCCTTTTTGGCGATAATTTTCATCAGCATACCCAGGTCATTCGATTGTTCATTGGGTAGTACTTTTGGTTTTCCCATAAATCAGTTTTTGGGAGAAGGATAGAGCTGCTCAAGTAAGGAGTCTCAGAACAAAAAAAATGATGCACCTCTACCGCCGCATGCGTCAGTGTACCGAGGCGAGGAGCCTTCCGGTATTGCATAGCTTAATCGTTCAACAGCCTGACGAATGCTGTCTGTTGTGATTATTTTACATTGGAATAGTGTGCTGGCGAGGAAAGTTCCGGTATTGCACAAATTTCGAGTAGTCGTTCATCTGAGCAGGGTTGTTTTGCTGGGTTTGGGGGAAGGGGGCGGGTTTCGGAGGCTGGGACGAATGACCCGATGTCCTTGCGAGAGAAGAGGGGAGGGGGCTGCTGATATGGCATGGCCGGTTGGTTGTCATTGCCAGTTGACTGTTTGACGTTGTAATACTAATGTTTTGGCGAGGTATAGAAGGGGGGACCAGCTAAGATGACCAATTGTCATGACCCATTGTCATGGCCGGTTGATAGTTTCACGTTGCAATAGCGTTTTGGGACGACGAGCATTCCGGTATTGCATACCGTAGTCGTTCAACAATCCGGGCAATGCTATGTGCTGGGGTGAGGTGCAGCGGGCGGGTTTCCGTGGCAGGCGTGCGCGCACGAGGGGGGGGTAGGGGCGTGTGGTACAACCCTTCGAAGCCATGGACAATTGCGCCGTAATGGAGCGGCGCCCTTGCGTGCGGGGGGGCAGGGGGGGGGAGGGGGGGGAGAAAGGCCATAAAAGCTAAAATAAAGTGTAAATGACTCATAGAAAAAAAAAGGGCTGAATACTTGAACAGAGGCCCTCCCCCCTCCTGCCCCCCGTCCAAGGATCATTGAAAAAGCTTGGGTTCGCGGCCCAACTTATCGAATCTCGTCCAGGCACTTCCTTCGTTTTATTTTTATTTTTTGGTGTTAGTTTTATTTTTTGGTATTCGGTTGGTATTCCTTCGTTCACTTAGTTTTCAGCCAAAAACTCATCCGACCTTTTCGGAAAACAGCCATAACCCCCCCCACCTCACAAAAATGAAATACATGTTGCTTCCAAGGAGTGGTTTGCGTATTACTCTCAAGAAGCCGTGTACCTTACAAAGGTTTAGCTCGAAATTCGGAAAATTGAGCTAAAAAACTGGCTGAAGAAGTCTTGTACAAGGATTTAGCTCGAAATTCGAAAAACTGAGCCGAAAAAGTGGCGGCGCAAACACCCCCCCTGCTCCTCAAAGCCACATAATCTCGTAGCCCATAGCCTTATGCCGAAATCACTATTGATAGCATTTTTTTCACTCAGCTTTTAGCCAAAAAATCATCCGACCTTTTCGGAAAACAGCCTTAACCCCCCCTCCGCCCCCCCCACAAAAATGAAATGTTAGGAAGCCTTGTACAAGCATTTAGCTCGAAATTCTGAAAAATCTGCTGGAAATGGTGGTCGTGTACGAGTACAAGATTTTACTCGAAATTCGAAAAATTGAGCCGAGGAAGTGGCTGCACAAACATCACCTCTTGCTCCTCTAGGCCAAACCACGTCGTAGCTTGTATGATGGCCTTATGCGGAGATCACTAACTCTTCTTTCACTCACCTTTTCAGCCAAACATTCATCCGTTTTTTCGGAAAACAGCCATAGCCCCCCCGCCCCCATTACAAAAATGATGAGAGATGCTGAGCCAAGGAGCATCTAGTTTTGGCATTACTTTTGAAGAAGCTGTGTACAAGGGTTTAGCTCGATATTCGGAAAACTGAGCCAAAATAGGGGCCGAAGAAGCCGTGTACAAGCTTTTAGCTCGAAATTCCAAAAATTGAGCCCAAAACGTGGCGACGCAAACACCATCTGCTCCTCTAGGCCAGACCACTTCGTAAATCGTAGCCTTAGCCCTCTTCCTGCTGCAAAACTAATTCCACGCTAATACCCAGTAGGTTGTCCCCGACAAGGTGGGTATAGCACTAAAGGGGAGATCACAAGCTGGTCATGCGAGCAAGCGCATCACGCGCAGAGTATTTCTTGCGCGAGGCGAACCGTACGCGATTTTCTGCAACATGGTGAACCCACATGATTGCCGGAAAGTTAGGTCTTCACGGTTGGTTGCGGCTGCAAGAGCTGCGTGGGTAAATAAACACGGCGGGTCAGTGTCTACAAACCCAGCTGCGCAGCTCTTGCGTGGTCGTAGCCGATTTTGGTTTTGCGACCCGGCACTATCATAACCCTTTTACCGTTGCCAACATGATCCCATACTAATTCCAAGTAGTTCGTCGCCAAAAAACGTGGATGGGGCTCCAAAAGGATTTTGAGAACTGCCGAATACTTGCGCGCTCCAAGCGAACCACAGCAACAACTCTTACCAACTCATTGTTTATTTACTCTAAAAACCAACTCCTTCAACTCGTGTCAAGTTATTGTTTATGTACTCTAAAACCAACTCATTCGACTCGTATCAAGTTTTTGTTTAAGTACTCTTAAACCAAGTCATTCAACCCCTAGTTTCTACTTTTTAAACAGGTAACGCGTTCACGACACTCTCGTGGTCACTACTCACTCTAAAGATGGCGCGCCCACGGAATGTCGCACATCGCTCATATTTACAGTGGTGGTCCCTGTATAGTGCCGGTATGTGCCAGCCGGAAACACCGGCATGATAGCGGCAACTGGCACTACTCCGCATACTGACACTACTGGTTGTTCCCATCTGTGCCAAGCGATTTCACAGGCACTATAGCGGGCAACCGGCACTGCTCAACCGGCTCTATAGAGGGACCTCCGCTGTAATGCAGAGTTTCCAGAGATGGGTGCGTGGGCCGGCCTGTTCGCCGCAGGGGTCTTCTAGTATTTTTTTACTGCTGGAAGAAACAAATCCTATATAATATCCAAGTACTTTGTCCCCAAAAACTAGATACCAAAAACGTGGTTGCAGTTCTGAAGGGGTTAGTTCTCGCAACGGGTAAGGGCACGGCGGCCCAAGGACAAAAAAAAGGGAAACCGTTGGACGCCTCGTTTTTTTTTGGCTCCTTGACCTATTCCCTTCTGCTTCCCTCGACCGCGACTGGGTACCGATATGATAAGTGGACAAGCGCAAGCAACCATTGATAGCACCGCTATTATTGTCGCGAGAGCTCTTCCCTCGCCCGCCCCCTCGACGAGACCGGATCTTTGGACCTTTCTTAGCGGCCATTGTGCGCACACGTTGGCCAAAGAGGTGGTGCACACAACGGCTCGCGTAGTACATGACGAAATAAAACACAAATATCATACTATACCAACATCTATTGAAACGACTGACACCCAGCGAAATGGCTGATCCCCAGCGAAATGTCTGATACACCTATGCGACACGACTTTCCGAGAGCCCAACATAGCCGTATTGTCTGATATACCTATGGGACACGACTTTTCGGGAGCCTAATATACCCGTATCCGACTATCAATAGAACTTTACACGAGTACTTTGCGCAACGCTTGTGAGTAAATACCGGATTGGACCCGTCCGGAAAGGCCGGGACATCTGAGCAAATATAAGGGGCAGGGGCAGTCACAATGGAAGTTACAGCACAAGTCTAGCCTTCTCCTTCCCTGGCCAGCGAGCCTGCAAAATATTGCCCCGCCCTCACCACATTTACACAACACTTAAGCCCCCCACGACATAAACCATAAACATGACGACAGCGCTACACCCTGTACACCTCCCCCCCCTCCACCATGTAAAAAATAAAATGTCCTGGCTAATAACATTTGACGCCTGATTGGAGTATATAGGTGGCGGGCTGCGGCCGATGCCACTTCGTTTTCCGGGGGGAAATACAACAAAAACGGAACAAAAGGGACGAAACTAGCGCGTAAAACTCGCAACTTCGCGAAGCTAAAACAACGACGCCGTGACGAAAAAAATGCATACCTGGTATCTATTTGAGCACGAGGCACTCATTCGCACTCTACTCGTCGCAGCATGAACGCACGCACAAAAACTTTTCAGTAAAAACGACTTCCTGTCTGTACACCTCGGGCTGCGGCGAGGGTAACACACCGCACCGCACCTAATCCGCCCGACGCGGCCATCGAACAACCCAGAACCCCGAAGAAGCCGAAACCGAGCGCTTCCTGAGGGAAATTCGCACAAGGCACCCCTCGCTACCAACACCAATGACCGCAACGCCTCGAACTATACCTACACTAGAAAAACCTTTACCACAGCGTCGCGACCAAAACCCACCCCCCAACCTTTTCGCCTCAGCTTCAACCCTTTCTAGGGGGCTAGCCTGGGGCGCTGCCGGCTATCCACCCACCACGCGGCCCCTCCGCACCCTGCTTAGGCTGGTTCTCCTGCGCACCGCGGCGCGGAGCCCTGCGATGCCCGCCAGGGGGATGCGCGCGCCCGCCGAGAGCCCTCTCAGGGTGCGGGTCAGGGCTTCCTGGCGGGAAGCATCCAGCTTGGAGAAGCGACCGCGTCCCCTGCCCGCGGCGGTGGGAGTACCGCCCGACCCCGCGGAGACCACGCGGCAGTTCACCCTGGGGACCCATATGGTGCGGGGGGATGAAGCCAGCACGTTCTTGAGGCTCACTTGGTCGTGCTTAATCTGCGAAAAGGAGGGTGCGGGGGTCGCGGCGGGGAGGGGTGAGATCTCCGGAAGATCGGGAAGATCGCGATTCGGAATCGGCAACTCGATCTCGATCTCCAACACTGCTGAGGGGGGTGGGGGGGCGTGACTTCGAATCGACAGCTGGCGGGGAAGGGGATGTGGAGACGAGGTGTTGACTCTACGATAGGTGGGTGGGGTTCGTTGCCAGCAATGGGAGCAAAAAGCCACCGAGCCGGAGTGATGGGGTTGACGGGGGGGGGGGCGCTTTGCCGACAGGACGCCTTCGGCAACAAGTTGCGCGGTACAAAACCGGCGTCCCGACGTCATCGCGTTCAAGCGCCGCCCCTGGGTTAACCCCGTTATAACTGCACCCACGGTTTTGGGGGAAAGTGGCTTGGAATCAGTGTGGGATATTTTTTACAGTTCTACGCGGTAGCATTGCCACCTTTGAAAGCGACCAGCAGACAACCTGTTTGTCGTCCACCTTTCCGTGATTCCGTCGTGTACCACGCTTTCTGACGGCTTGCATGGCAAGTGTTGAGCAAGCCTTTAACGTCCGTCAAAGCCAGCGAAAAACGGTAGACGAACGGGGCCAAAGTGCACGCGGCGCCTTATGGTACTGGTGCAGCCCCAAAACCCAACAATAACCTCAAATCCGCTCCACGCCACCGATTATATACACCCACGGCGGAACCCCGACATCATCACGGCATGACAAATAAACAAATAAATGAAAAATGGAACGCCTCCAGCCTTCGTTGCCTTTGTTTTTGCTCCGCCTCTTATTTCGTGTCTTCGCTCGCCCACCTGTTTGACCCTTGCCTGCAGCCACGCACCCTTGACGTGTGTGCCCGTGCACCACACCTCAACCACGTCTCGGACCTTGAAGACGGTGGACAGGTAAGACGGGTCCACCGGCCACCGAAGACGGTCACGAACGACCCACTCGTCCCAATTGCTGTCCCACCCAGGGTAGTGGATGCGGTACCTTTTCCGGATCACAGGGGGGGCGAAGATCAACGAAAGGTAAAGGTTAACAGCGGTCGAATGGTAAATGTTTACTCGATACGACGCATGCCCATCGGCGTTTTGGCGACCTGTTGAAATTTGGAATGGTTTGAGACAAGCCATCGAATGCTGCACAAGTGTATGCGCAGCGACATCCGACCGACGTCAATCTCGAGGAACAAAACTCGGACAAATTCGGGAGAGCAAAGAACGTCAATCCCGGCGAACGACACCCGCAAAAGAGACTCGTGGAGTTGTGTTTCGTCCTTTGCCCCCCACCCTCCCCACCGCCTTCCCCTCCACGAATACGCACACAGCGTGTACTACTGCAGATAAAGGGCGTCCTGCCTACAGCGTGTACTATATACTGCAGATAAAGGGCGTGGTGCTCACATGTACCCGTCGACCTTCTGCACCACAGTCGCCTCCCACCATGACCTTCCCACGAACACGTCCAAAGACTCTAGGCGGAAACGGCCCTCCCACGACACTTCCACCTTGTCACCCACAAGGGGGTCGTTGAAACGGTAGCTGCAAAACGCGAGTCACGGTCAAGGGGGAAGGGGGGGGGGGGGGGGGTCAGAGATCGCGATCTGGGCTTGCAAGGTGCGAGTCGAAGGGGGACGGTCAGAGAGCGCAATCTGGGCTTGGAAGGAGGTAAGCGGTCTATCCAAAGCACGCAGTCGACCGAAAAAAACGTGGCAGTGTTCTTGTCGGCGTACACAAACCGCAACTGGTTTGTCAGGTAGAACCCGCCCTTGCCTTTCCGTTGATCTCCCCGAACCAAACATGCCGTCGAAAACACTGGAGCATAGTTAGCCGGCTCCACGTCAGGCCAGTAGGAGATAGTGACAGTCCAAACATGCTCATCCCGAACACCCGGGAATATGCCTTATACGTCCCCGATTATTGGTTCTACCCTTAAACGAGCCCCCTTTTTCGCGATTCTATTTTTAAACTCCCTGTTTTGCGGTTCTACTCTTAAACGAGCCCCCGACCACCTTGCTCCCGCTTGACACCCTGATCTCACGTCAACCTGATATCACCTCGACCCAATCTCACCCCCCCCTGGTCTCACCCCAACCAAAGCCCTCCCTGGATATATATTGCCGATGGCAGGGCTGACAGCGAAGCGACTGGTCGGCCACAGCCAAAAACAATCGAGGATCGGGCACAACCACAAAAATCGAGAATCGGCCACAACCACAAAAAATAGAGGATTGACCTCAGCCATAAAACGGGGACGTGTATATACGGCTAAGGCATTTCCCCGCGTCGACTGGTCACAATCACACACACAAACTGGGACATTTTCCCGCGTCGACTGGCCACAGCCACAGTACACACAAACGGGGACATGTAAGGCAAATCCCCCGGGTTCCCGGGCCGTGCGTGTTTCGATCGTGGTTCTTTCTCAGTCTTGAAGGCATACAAATAGTTGCGCCGCCATGTCACCAGCGAAACAAACTTTCTATATAATAATATAATATTTTGAATGCACCCTATTCGCACGAGTATATTGCTGTAATAGTACACAACACAACGGACAACAGCCATTCGTACGAGTATAATATTGAGGTACGTTTCTTGAAGTGTCCCGCTTTGAACTGGGCGAAACACATCATCCATCCAAGGCATGCCAACGGATGACGCTATGCAGCGTAAAAAGCTGTAGTGTGCGTTTCTTGCATCTTCTATGCCAGCGTCTGAACTACTCGGTCCTGATCGCCGCCAGTTTTGACAACGGCCAGGAAGCGATGGAGTCGTGGCAACATCATCGCACAAGCCTCATCGCAGGCAAGCTCGTCGGACAAGCATCATCGCAGGAAGCCTATAGCCTCTTTCGGTACTTCAGAGCGTAAAAATTGTCGAAAAAAAGTGACGATTATACAGCGTCGGCCACACCAAGCAAGCCGGGCTGCTGAGTCAGGGTATCATACATGGTATCATATTGTACGAAAGATGGAGTACCCGAATTTCAACGCAAGGAGTTGCACGGCACGCGCGCTGCATGATGATACTACTTGTTCGGCGCTCTCACACCATAGATAATCACACTTGTCATATGTTTTGCCGCGCTATGTCTGGGTCGCAAAGGGGTTAGGCTTATGACACAAGCCACAAGCGAAATCCCCACCACGACAAAGATCGCGACAAGGCGGCAGGAGGCGCGTTAACGGAGCCACTTTTGCACCCACGCGTGCCGTGAATTAGACAAATTAAAAATACGAGAAACTCGTGACCAACGCTGTGGTACTATATCGGGGTCTCAAACAAAAACCACCCCGCGCATTGAGCGCATATTCTGGGCACTATGAAACCTTAGCGCACCACCATCGAAGTTTTGACCGCTTTATGATCATCGTACCTCAAAGAAAATTGTCACGCGGTGGGTGTTTTTCGACTGGAGGCGCGCGCTCCTCTACAAAGCAGCGCGATAAGTTAATATCTTTAGGGCTTGATGGAAAAGTTATCGAAACGACACTACTGGTATTATAGTATGACGATTACAGCGATTACAGCATCGACCACACCAAGCAGCCGGGGCTCTTGGTGTAAGGGGATGTGTCCGAAGTGAAATTTAGGGAGATGTGTACGACACGCGCGCAGCACGATGATACTATTGCTCTTCCTACACGGGCGATACGACCATATTA
Source organism: Laminaria ephemera (assembly GCA_036873875.1). NCBI lineage: Eukaryota > Phaeophyceae > Laminariales > Laminariaceae > Laminaria > Laminaria ephemera. The sequence goes on along the minus strand of JAYJMJ010000166.1, from coordinate 9,079,053 downwards.
ATCGCTTTTCAATCGCCATACCTGGGTGCCAAAAGGGTCAAAGGAGTGTGTTATTGCGGTGTGCGGTGTCTACAAGGTTCTCGCAGGTGCAATCGGCAAGCAACAGCGCTATCATACCACACAGATTTAAAGCAATGGCAGGATTGACGTAATTTGACTTCCACCGCGGTGCTCCCAGTGCACACCGACAATCAGGGAAGCACCACCGCCACAGAGAAGGAGAAAAGCTTGACGCGACAAAGACGCGATCTCACAATCATATTTATGTTTTCGGCCACGCACTGCACCGCCCACCGCACGTACCAAAATCGAGCAAGTATTGCGTCCCGCAGCGAAAACGCCTTCCCGAAACCAACAACATATACATCATACCGGGAACGGATAAAAGTCCCGACAACTGGCGCCAAGGACAAATTCTGAGTTGTTACTACAAAAAGTTGGTGACACTCACTGCAGCCAAGTCGTGGCATGTCGACCAGCATCTATCAATTTTTCCTGCTGTCAAATTTGTGCTTTGGAACACGCGGAATTGCTACCGCTCAACAAATTATCGTCCCCCCCCCCATGTGGGCGCCTTCCTTTCCTCCTTGGGTATCGATTTTGCCTCATAAAAGGACGATTTTCTTTTTTTTTCTTTCTCTTTCGCTCCTACAGTACATATTTTCTGGTTTTCTGGCTTGTGTATGTTCAGCTTTTCGTATCCAGTACGTTTGGCATTGCATCGAAAAATTTCCTTACTCCATTTTGGATGCACTATTTCTGTCTCGAAGTTTGTGACCAGTCTCGTAGTTTGTGACCACAGAGCTTGTCTCTCTCTAGAATGAGGCATCGGCACGGACACTGGTTGTTCTGGGTGTAGATGGGTGAAAATAACAGTTTAATGTGAAGGAACACATCCAAAGAAAGAGCTTGTATCTCTCTATAATGAAGAATCTGCACGGACACTGGATCTCGATGGCTAGAAAAAGCGGTTTAACCCTTTCCGGACTTGAGAGGAAAAAATTGACGACAAGAAAGACCATTGCAGCATCGGCCAGCTGCTGGGTAAGGGGTGTGCCCGATTTGCTACGCAACGAGGTGTACAATACGCCCGCAGCAAGAGGATGCTTGCACTCTTGCACCCCCTTCCTAGAAAGCTGATGGGGAACGCACTTTTGGCATTATAGGTTGCTATGCCTCGGTCCAAAATGGGATATTGTGAAGAATATCCGGTCGCCCCGGTGGTTAAGTGGTTACCCTCGAAGACTACTAAGGTTGGAGTCACGGGTTCGAATCTCGGTATGGAGATTTCTTTTTCTGAGACACCAACTGCCGAGAGCGCTTTATAGCGTGGGTAAGCACAATTCGACGAGAGTCGACGAGGGAAGAAAGTGCTGAATTCTTCTTGCGATAAAAATCAAGGCGCGTACCGTAGTGGGGAGGGGGGAGAAGAGCCTGCTAAGTGACCCCTGATCTGAGTAACGACTACAGTAGGGAGGGAGAACGAGAAAGTAACAGTGCGAAGATAATAGATGGGATGACCAAAAAAAAACAAAAAAACAAACAAACACATACACAAACACACGCAAACACACACAGACACACACACATAACACACATATACACACAGACACACACACATACACACACACATGTGCGCGGCGAATCGGCCAATGCAGAATCACTCCGGCTTGACAAAATGTCGCCCCCCCCTAATAGAAACGCTAACAATAGATTAATGGTTCGCTGGAGCCGGCACGACAAACGACAAGGTCTGCATTGGCGGCCGAACTCCCGACTTCCAATTTTTGAGTTTTTCCGACACAAGTGCTGTGGGAGTTATTGCTATTGTTGCTCTTGATTCTGGCTCGATCATCAAGCGCTCTGTGTGTGACACGCATCAATCAGTAGTCGGTACGGCTGTGTGCCGTGTGACATAAAATACAAAACAAAACAAAAGTCGCTTCTGCCCCAAAAACAAAAGGAAAAACTTGCGGCGGACGATCGGTAAAATTATACCAGGTATTGATACCTGGCAAAATATAACAAAATTCGCACTTAAAAAAAGAAGTACAGCAACATCATCATACACAAATACACTGCTGTACGAGTACCATGTGTACTATCTAATATACTATCCTCGGCCACGGAGTAACAAATCGTAAAATGTAGCTACAAACCGCGATTTATCCCGGAAATTTCAAATAAAATTATATGGGTCCCCGGTCTGCGCCAAGGCGGGGGGGTAGGCCCAATCTTTTAAGACGCGTCTTAAAACTCGCCTTATTCCGGTTTTTCAGAGAGAGGCCCGTCTTACTCGCTATATTGCGTCTTGGTATGTCTTATATTCGTCTTAAGAATATACCAGGCGCAGCTTAGATAGTCGTAGGGGATTGTCACGACAGCGAGCTGCGGAAACGTAACGGGAACAACCAGCAGTTGAATCGATGACTCCAAGTTGCTTTTCGAGCCTTCGTTTTCGGTGTTTCTCCGTTTTATTCCCTGTCCCCCGGATTTATTTGCAGGATGGCATTGTTTGTTTTTTAATTTGAAAATCACGATCGCATCAATTTATACGGCGCTACTCCACCGGGACAAAAACGACAAAGCTCGAGCTTCACAGCATATACCAATCCATTGCACCTTCCATGAACACCAACAGTAGTACGCAGCACAGCAGCACCGCTTCTACCCTCCAGCAATGATGACTTCGGTACTGGCGGCGTCGGTCCCGTCTGTCTGTCTTCCTCTTTCCCGACGCACATGATGGACGGCACTCCAGTTCTATATTTTACTACTGTAGTAATTGGTGGTAATGAGGCGGTGACCTCAATACCTGCAGTAGTCCAATCTGCGATGCTGGGTGAACACGGAAAACACAGGGGGAGACCAGAAAGCAAAA
>JAYJMJ010000166.1:9053853-9066997 GCA_036873875.1 Laminaria ephemera | reverse complement strand
CGTTATGAAGAGGCTTTTTTTCCTTGGAAAACCAAGAAAAAAAGGCTCGCGCTTCGCGCTCGCGCGCCTCATTATTAATAGTGTTACGTAGTAGTAGTATTAATATTAATAGTAGTAGTAGGCCTTACCTAGTCTACGATGTTTGCTGTAGGCAATACTCTTACAATATATACCCTGGCTATGACCATATACCCTGGCTATGAAGGTTGTCCATACGATTGCTTCGAGGCCCCGGTTCAGCAACCAATTGCATCGTCGTCTCTCACGTTCCTTCATCGACGAGGCATCTCACGCCGCTACGAGTATACCCCCGTACTTGCGTACCAGTGCACAGTGGGGCACCCTATTTAAGAGCGTTCATAAGAAGAGAAAAGAGAGGTCAAATCGGCTTGTCACGTCTTGTGACGCCTATACTAAAACCAAACTTCCACCCAATCTGAAATAAGAGCGGCACGGAGGTAAGAGCGGTAACACTGGCCTGTTCAGAGGGGCTCCTAAATCGGGTACCCCACCGTATCAACGCATTAAACACCGACCGTGGTGGACGCCGACCCACCGGTCTTGAGTCTTGAGGGTTGGTCAACTTTTTGTATTTCAGAGGCGGAGTTGGGGAGGGATGACTTTGCTTTGCATGATATCATATACCAGGCACCAGGTACCTGGTTCGACTATCGCAAGAGCCTGCTCTCAGTTCTCGGGATGAGCTGTTTGCGGGCGCCGTAACTCGGGGGAGAACTCTGCTGAACCGGCGACGTAAACATATACCAGGGTAACGACAGAGTAGTACCTGGTAAGTAACAGTAAGTAACAGGTGTATCTCTTGAGCCGGTTTTTTACATGCGGTGGTGGGGGGGCGTGTTAAAACAAAACGTGCCTCGACGCCAGCTTTTGCGAGGCAAGGCCTTTTGGAAGACGAAAGCGGGGACGGCATGGTCGGCGATTGTTATCGTGGATAACCGCAAGCCGTCAGCTAACGCGTCTAAATCTAAAACATTTTTCGTACGTATTTACGTAACGTGCTTTTTTACCTACCTGGTACTATTTAATAGGCGATACAACGAGTAACAAGCTCTATTAAATACCAGGTACTGTAGATATAACCAGTACTCGTAAGCTCGTAAGCATCATACAAAGTATGCGAATCCGGGGCCGGGACGCAATCAGCGAAGCCGCTCTGAAGTTTCGATGAGGACGCATGATGGTAGATAACTGCTCCCCCGATTGCTTCCACCAAAGCGGGCAAATGTCGACTGTTCTTGCTGTCACACACCATAGATCATAGATGATGCCCAGAGTACAAGTACACAACAGTAGTATTAGTATGATACTCGCAGCAGATGGTGTGGTAAGTGTGGACGAGCTCGTCCACAACAGCCTACGTAGCTGGTATAAAATAGTGAAAAACACGCTGGATAAAACAATGTAAAAACCATCGTCTGAGACCATACGACTATTCTCGGACCATGTCCACCAAACAGAAAAAAAAAGGGTACTCTGGCAAGAAAATTAACGTGGGTGCGTCGGATGAAAACAAGTACGTACCAGGTAATTTATCACGCCTAAAACAGCAGTGGACTAGAGGTTGCGTAGTGAAACGTACTCGTACTCTGTAAGGTCGTACCGGTGTAATCGCTTTAAATGTCCACCGCACGCCCTCCCCCTGTTAGGCGGAGGGTCCTCGACGAATCGGCGACTCCACCAAAACCTCCAAATGCCGTCCTCTTCCGCAGCCGATCGCCAGCTGCGGCACACCAAGCACACCTGCTTTCCATGACAATTGTTTTGTTGTTTTTAAACCCCAAAAGAGAAGGAAGGGGGTCATTTTAAGGTTATTTTCTACCAATCTGTACGTTGACGTACACTGTTTCCAGTATGTTACGGAAATGAAGCGGCGGAACGTAAGTCCGATTATGCACAAAAGCAGCAGTAGGAGGAGGAGGAGAAGGACGAGGGGTACAGCAGCAGCAGCAGAGTCGATCGGAAAAGGGTCCGAGGAAGGGGGGCGACGGAGCAAGATGCCAGGGGTGACCTCATTTCGGTTGTTTGAGCTATACGAGTTGCAGGAGTCATGCCACGAATCCCGGGACAACAAACCATTGTTGCTGCTGCGTTGCTGCGAGGCCATTAAACAAATGTGCCAACGATGGTCGCAACAAAGGGGACGCCTCGCGATCAACAGGTCACACCGCGTGACTAACGCAGACGAGGGGCTCCACCTCTTCTTGCAGCTCGAGATGCACCCGGGAACACCCTACCCCCGCACGTGATGTGTGCACATCTCCAAATAACGCCAGCAGGTAGTTTCAAGATTCAAGACGCTCGCCGATGATATCGGTGTCTTTGATACGTACCTCGCCTAGTTCGACCATGTTCAGCCACCCCATGCTCCTCGCCAGGAGATCATGATTCACATCGGCCGCCTGGTCCGTAGTTCCCCTCGTCATTCTTCGTGTGCACAAATGTTTTGCAATGGTAAAGGGGTTGCGTCTGGAGCAGGAAACCTCACCGATTCGGAACATCCGAAGGTCCGTACTTCTTGTTGGACTGAGGATTTGGAGGGTTTCCACGTAAACGTTTGATGTTTTTATCACGGTATGCTCTATCCCCTATCCCCAGGCTGATGAAGAGTTTAAAAATTCGAAACCTGTAACTGCTGAACGTTCCGTTTGGTTTTATACTGCTTGCAGTATAGGATGCAAATGCATCAGTGCTTACGACGTTGAAACTCCTCAGTGTGTGTGTTCTTCAACTGACCTTTCCACCCATCTACATCCAGCACGACCAGTGTCCGTGCCGATGCCTCCCAGAGAGAGACGAGCTCTGTGGTCACAAACTACAAGACAAGAAATACACATCATTCATTGCAAGGTGATTTGGTACCATCAAACAAAGTGCAACGACGACCGACGACAAGCAACGACGAAAACCGATCGGGCAATTGCTCCAGGATTTGTCAGCGTTACACCTCGCGCCTCGCACCCCCCGCCCCGCCATCGCTGTGACTCGACAGTGGGCTGAGAGGGGTGCACAGAGCAGCTGGTGGAGGAGGTGCGGTGGTTTTAATTTAATTAGGTGGTGGTGCGGTGTTCTTGGTGGGTCGAGTAATGAAAGGCTGTCTCTCCTGGGGGGTCGGGGCTGCCTCATATGCCAATAATTGTGAGAATCTGCCCGGGTGCAGCATTGACAGTATAGGACACGAGATGGGCTAGTCGAAGAATGTGAGCATCGCAATGACCCTCCGTATGACAGCTACGGACGTGACGTGAATTATTTGAAAATTCTCGTGATTTGCATCGATATTTGACGTCCAAACAGGTCAAGCGCAGGGTCTCCTGCCCGAGGATGCCAACTAGGCGTAGTAGAGTCTGCTCTTTTGCGGTTCGACCGCATCATCATCGGATACATCGACGAGCTCCGAAAGGAATAATTGGCAGTGAGGAAGGTGATTGCCATGAACTCGACCAAGTCGTGAGCTTGAATTGCCTTCGCCTGCTGTCTTCTCTCGCGAGCTCTCCACAAAATGCCGGGAACGAGAGCTTCGTATCGGATGTCCCACGCCCCGCCGGGCGTAGGCCGACGAAGCAAGGAGAATCCTGACGACGTCGTCTGTGAGCACAGGGGGGCCGTGTTCGAGGCGCACGGAAAGCGCCTGGAGTACGCAAAAAATTCCCTCTACGTGTTCGACGAGCACAACAGGTTCCGGATCATTTGTGCGAAGATCATCTCGCACCCCTTCTTCGACCGCGTCATCCTTCTGTTCATCCTGCTCAACTCGGTAGTGTTGGCGCTGACCGATTGGTCAGTGATAGACGAAGACCCCAACTCCGAGCATGTCGGTGAGCCTGTCGAGGAGGGCTCTTGGCGCAACACTCTCTTGTACGAGTCGGAGATAGCCTTCACTGTGTGCTTCACCACCGAGTTCGTGCTCAAGGTGATCGCACAGGGGTTCTTCCTTGGGCAGGGGTCCTACCTCCGAGACCCATGGAACGACCTCGACTTTGTTGTGGTGGTGACCGCTCTCTTGACCAGCATACCAAATATGCCCAAGATGACCGCAATTAGGGTTTTCCGAGTGCTGCGCCCATTGAGGAGCGTGTCCGCCCTTCCCGGCCTCCAGAAGCTGGTGGTCAGCATGCTGAGGTCTGTTCCGCAGCTCGTGAGCGTGGTGGTTCTCCTGCAGTTCATCTTCACGGTGTTCGGCATTTTCGGCATTCAGATCTTCGCCGGAAAGCAGCACTCCCGCTGCCGCCTCACGCCGCACCCGGTAACTACGGACTTCGAGGTGAGACACAGACGTGAGATAAGCTCAAACAAGCCACGGAAAAGAGAGACATAGATAGATTATACGTACCAGGTAGTCTCTAAGAGTCTTGCCCGGACCAGATCACCCCAGGGCAACCATAGTCTGTTCTAGTCAACCATGAGGGTGTCATATTTTCTTTCGGCGTATAGGACCCAGTGAGCCCGTGAATGGAGCGAGTGCGCAATGGGAATCGCTGGCGGCTGGCGCAGTGGGTCCGATTCTCGAATATCAACACCTAGCATGTCCGTCGGGGGTGGCAACGTTGACTCTCAGCCTGCGATAATATTAGCTTCGGGTTTGGTTGATGGTTGTGGATGGGCGGGCTGGGCTGGTCCGTCCATGGTGCCCGGGTCACAGCTGTTGCCGCTGTTCTCCCATACGTTGCGAACGCGACCGGCTTGTTCGTGCGGTTGTTGGGTGGTGCGCTGCTATCGGGATAGTTCTTCTCCCTTGAGAAGGAGAAAAGAAAGAGCATGAAAGCCTGACATAGGGGACATACATGATGCTGGTGCAGAGGTAGGTGTATTATTCGTGGTTTTCATGAGCATTTTGTTGTACAAGTGCAGGTTTTTGTCTGGAGGGCGGCGCTGGTTCTTTCTCCTGCAGTTAGGCAGGCGCCATAAGAGCAGGCATCAGGTACTTAAAAGACACCATAATATATGATGCGTACTAATAGCCTAATGCGTACCAGGGTATACTGCTGCTTCTACGTACTCGTACGCTATTCGATTGACTGTCCACATTACACATCTAATTTGATACGGGTTTCAACCAGCGGGTTGCAAGCCTCCCAAACCTAAGCAAAGCGAAGGTCCCCTATTTATGTATTTTCTCCTATGATACGTAATGAACTCGTAGTTGATACGAAGAATTATTCCTATCACAAGGCAATTGATATTGATAGTAGTAGACCCTACCAGGTACCGGTATCATTTAGGGGCATCGCACACCCTCTGGTATACTGTAATAGACGCCTCGTGGATGCGATTTGCAGGTTGGCATGTTGAAATCTGCATCCTTCCCTATGCATTTCTGTTCTATCAGCAGATTCGAACGTGCTATTATAATACAACAAAAGAGCAACAAACTTCAAATATCACTCCGTACACAAGTAGTCGCAATACAAATACATCAATACCAGCCCACCCACATTTTATACGCCGTCGGAACTTTGGGCTTTCACGTACGACCAACGCCGGAACTAGCAGCGGGTCGATAGACCACCAGGAGAAGAAAAATCTAGCAAAAGGACGAATCGACAAAGGCACCCCAACTCTTATCCTATTAATAACATCATGCATCACTGCGGCTGAAGAACTGCGTCGTGCTCGTTTGTCGTGTGGGTGTGATATTTCATGTTTTATAGGACACGAGTAGAGTTCGTGGGACGTATTTACGACTACCTACCACCGACCTCGTTCTGGCTACCAGGTACCTGGTACACATCATCCAAGACGCAGGAAGTATTAGCCACAGCAATCAGTGCATATATACGTATATATATCTGTGACAGACTGGTGTGGGCAGTCCATGGCGTACGAAAATATTTATAATATTATATTGATAGTAGTCGGCGCTTCACGCCGACAGGGCGATCCGGAAGCGATCGATGAGTTTGGAATATCGTAATGGTATTTCTTCTGGTCTGCAAGTCGGCGAGTATGGCAATTCATATTCCAGCACTTGGGACTGCTGTTAATCTCGTGTTAAATATGGAGTCGGTGAAGTTGTTCCTTCTTTCGGTAAGGTGGGTACCACCGTGAACACGGAAGAAAGCACACCCCGGTGGTAACATTTTGACCTTTAAAAATATTATCACCCGGGTGTGCTGTTGTTGGGGGGGGTGTTATCTAACGCATCCCCGGTGATAATCAACATGCACGAGAGCCCCGCAGCTAGGGGTGTGATAACGGAGGGGTGTGCTAGCGGTATAAATGATTGCTGAGGAGCGTTAATAGAACCTCGGTTAGATTGCAGATGGTGACAACAAGAGGGTGTGATAACAAGGGGTTCGATGACAACGGTGGTGATACCGGCAACAAGAACAGGTGTAGCTACGACAGCACTTGTGTTCTACCGTGTGCCCCTGTCGTGCATTGGCTCGCAAGCTTGACGCCCAGCTCAACAGCTTTTCATCAGGATCGTCTGCGATAAAAGCTGTAGAGCGATACAGTACCAGATAAAACGTCAGAAGTCCGCTGGTGTTTTGTTTTTTTTCGTATTATTATCGAATTAATTTCCTGCATCGTACTGCACCGTAGGCCGGTTGACCCGGTGGTCAAGTGGTTACCCTCGAAGACTATTAAGGTTGGAGTCAGGGGTTCGAATCTCGGTATGTAGATTTTTATTTCTGAGACGACACCAACTGCCGAGAGCGCTTCATAGCATGGGTAAGCACAATTCGACGCGAGTCGACGAGGGAAGAAAGTGCTGAATTCTTCTCGCGATGAAAACGAAGGCGCGTACCGTAGTGGGGAGGGGGGAGAAGAGCCTGCTTAGTGGCCCCGAATCTGAGTTACGACTATTACGTAGGGAGGGAGAAAGAGAAATAAAAAGTGCGAAGCTAATATTAATACATGGGAGTAGCAAAAAAAAAAAGTGGACTAATGCCCTCTGATATACCTTAACACATGCCGCCGGCGGCAGGGCATTGGATTTTGGAATTGTATGTTCGAATCTCACCGTCCACACAAAATAAACAGGCTGTTCAAAAGTTGACCTGGGAGGCTGCATAGGCGCCTGCCACTGTGAACAAGAAAGGGCAGCTCTTGCTGTTAATACGAGGAACTTAAGTTTGTCGATATTCCCCAGTTTACTGGGGTTTCTAGAAACAAAACTATCATTGTATTGTCTGGACGACTTTCAATGCCCCAAACTTGTCTCAAGCCCCCGCGTAGATAGTAGCTGCAAAGGATGCCGCTGGTCAATCAGCCAACCAGCGGTAAAAAGGCGTCAATGAGGCTCGGCCAGCTGACAAAATCGTTCGCAGTGGCTGCATAACCGCAAAAAAAACCCAATAAAACGAACAGTCACGCCTAAGCGAAGTAGACTGCAAAAATGGGGGCCGAAAACAGACAAGACAGTATTTGAATGTTCCTTGCCTGCAGTAGATCCCATTATTACGGAGGACCATAGTAACCATAGTAATCAGGACCTACGATACACACAAAAACTATATATTCCCCTATTTTTACTAACTATATTTGGTCCTAATTACTATGTACCCCCGTAATAGAGATCGACGCATGTTACGATAGAGGTGAATGATATCATTGTTTTTCTGAGTCTCCTCACTTGAGGGAGCTCTGTACTTCACCCACAAAAACTGATTTTGTGTAAAACTTAAAAGTGCAACCCGATGAACAAACAACCCATGGCCTAGCTAGGTGTGCAAAAAAATCCAGATTGCAAAAAAACAAGGATGACATCCCGACGATTTTGGGTTAAAGGAGCCCCGTTATTCAGAAACAAATGCTACCTCTATTATCGTGAGCACGCGTCAGACAATATTTGAATGTTCCTCGCAGCAGATCCCATTAGACATTGGGGAACGATAGAGGTGAATGATGTCATTGTTTTTCTGAGTCTCCACTTGAGGGAGCTCTGTACTTCACCCACAAAACTGATTTCGTGTAAACTAAAAGTGCAACCCGATGAACAAACCCATGGCCTAGGTATACAAAAATTCAGATTGCAAAATAGCAAATGACATCCCGACGATTTTGGGTTAAGGAGCGCCCCGTTATTCAGAAACAAAAAAAACGCCGAAAACTGCTACCTCTATTATCGTAGCGCGCGTCAGACAATATTTTAATGTTCCTCGCAGCAGATAGAGGTGCACCAGTTTTTTTTCTGAGTCTCCTCACTTGAGGGAGCTCTGCACTTGACCCACAAAAACTGATTTTGTGTAAAACTCAAAAGTGCAACCCGATGAACAAATAACCCATGGCCTAGGTGTGCAAAAAAAATTCAGATTGCAAAAAAACAAGAAGAATGACATCCCGACGATTTTGGGTTAAAGGAGCCCCGTTATTCAGAAACAAAAACGCCAAAAAATGGTACCTCAATTATCGTAGCACGCGTCGAACAACACAAAGGCGGCAAAGGACGTGCGCGGGCATGAGAAAACTTTTTGGTTCGAAAATATTCCGTAAACGAGGTGTTATGGGATTGATATACGTTCGTTCGTAGGCGTTCGTAGGCGATCGCGCACAGTACATCCATACTCGACAAAATGAAAACAACGTACTTTTTCAGCGAATTTCGTATTAGATGAGAGGGGAGCTGAAACTTCGTGAGGGTCAGCCAGGCGATTAAGATGACCAAGTTAGAAACGGTAGATATGTAGTGGGTGTTTGCGTGGGAGGGTGACCAGGACCGAGAATCCCGAGAATCGAAAATTAGAGATGGCCCCCCTACGACCGAACTGCAAGCGGGCACGAACGAACAGACGAACGCACTATTTAAAACTTTGGAATACTGGTCTGGATGGTGCCTTTTTCGGGGCTGGGTCCCTCTAAAGGAACTGCTGTGCCGGGTGGACATATTTAATTTACTAACGATTCGTTTTTTTTCCCGTTTTGTTTGTCTGACTCACTCACTCCTCGTTCTAACCACCTCGTCGTTTCCATGGTTATGTGGATCCACGCGAGGTATAAGGGCAGTATGATCCCAGGGGCCGACTACTGCTGTACAGGGGTGTGTTAAGGTATTAGTGCTGGGGTACTAGTCCGTTTGACCACTGGACACTGGTAAAAGGTTAACTCCCCCTACGGACGATGGAACACACTCCGCCGCTGCGGCCGCGGACCACTCCGCCGCCATCCGCTATTTGGGCGCTCCCCCCGCTACAGCCGCGGGAGCTCCTCCCGCGGCAGCTGGGACTCACCCCGCCGGGGCGACCACTACGTCGCTTCTCGGCCGCCTCTGCGGCATCGGCCGCGGGGGCTATGCCCGCTGCGCCCTCCGGGACCAATGAGCTTGTCATCCCCAAGCGTGACGTCTTCATGCACGGTAGCGTGCAGCGCATGGCGGACGCGCCGCGGTTCGGTCTGTTCGGTGACGAACGGGCGGCATCGATTGTCGACGCAGCAACGCGGGTGCTTCAACGCCTGCCGGACCCGCTGCTATCGGTCCGCCAGGCGACGGAGCAAACCGGCTCCGCAGACTACTTCTCCCAAGAACTTTCGGGTGACTCACGACCCAAAAACCCATAGTCCTGCCGACGACGCCATTTGTTAAGGTATTAGTGGGGTATTAGTCCGTTTGACCACTGTACACTGGTAAAAGGTTAACCAATTGCCCACCCAAAATAAGCCTTATAACAGGTGCCTCTGGTTCAGCACTGGTCATTAACTCGAGGGTTGCTTCGATGTTGTATCTCTTATATTGGTTTCTTGCTGCCCGCCTGACGCCTTCTGAGCGAAGGGGCGGGTGCATCTCATTCAGGCAGGCGATAACGCCTGCCAGGCATACTGAGGGGATACTTGCTACAAATCATACCGCCACAACTGGGCAGAGGGGATACCACAACACTAGCCCACCCTGAAGGACCGTATATGCAGATTCATAGAAGAATCAGGTGGAGCTAAATCCATCCGGAGAATTCGGAGAATGTTATAGTGCTCTACGTAGATGGATAGGCTATAGATTTGATGTGATTTCCATGTCATAGTTGAGGTGAAACCTGGTCACAGTTGTCATGTCTAGACCATATATATATGGTACGTATACGTAGTCTGTCGGGAAGTATACGAGGATGCTGCAAAGGCAAGCACCCCACATCAGGTCACTGTTCTATACTGTACTGTTCTTTAGAGTACAATATTGTCTGCCTTGCGTCGAAGCAGCGAGCCAACAGAGAGATGAATGAGACATAATGAACCATGAGGAGAACGCTTCCCAACACCGACAACCTTGGGTCCCCACTGGGACTTCCTTACAAGAATTAATCGAAAATGCGGCGCTTCACAGCCCACCCCCACACCTCTAACTTGCAAGGAAGAAGCCACTTGAACGGGCACAAAACGATCTGCCGACGACGCCAGTGTGAATGTATATGGGCAGTATGGTCCTAGGGACCGACTACTGCTATGCAGGGGCGCCTCTGGCCGTTCCCTAGTCACTCACTCAAGGGTTGCTTGAAAGTTGTATCCCTTCTTGTAACAGTTTCTTGCTGCCCGCCTGATGCCTTCTAAGCGAAAGAGCGGGTGCATCGCGCCGCAACGGGGGAGAGGGGATACCATAAAAGTTACCTCCATCGCGTCTACCATAAAAAAGTTGGGAGCGCCTATTTTTAACACTACTGAATTGCACGCCGACTAGTTTAGTGACCATGCTTGTCCTTAATAGTTTTTTTTTGTTTTTGTGGCGGTCGACGAAGGAAGTGGAGGACCTGGTGATATATTGCAAGAAGGACAACAACCGGGGGAAATCAAAACGAAGGGTGTATTGAATGTATAAACAGAGGGTATGTGTGCTATAGATGGCACGAGCACAAGGAAAACAGACACATTTCAGGAGAGGGAGGGCAGATCGGCCAATCGAAGCGAACCGAGAAGGAGCTGGTGCATTATTTAGGAGGAGCGAGTGGCTAGCACTTCACACCGTCGAGTTACAACGTATGTTCGGGATCACAGACGGGTTCTTGGGGACTCGAAAACTCGTACTTCGAAGTATCAGCAGTAGCTCCTCTTCTTGGGGACTTGGAAACAAAAGATGGAGACGACTACTTTTTTTATACTATCCTTGCTGCACAGCTAAAAGGGAAAAGGCAGCATGTATGCGTTCGATGATGAGGGAGTACCCGCGAAGGTCCACGCGCAGCCGATAAAACCACAACTAGACACAGGCGGTGCCAAACGAGCTGAAACTTCGTGAGGGTCGGTAGGCGATGAACGATGGTCGGCGGAGAGGATATTCGCGTCTGCGAGTGTGACAGGACAAGGGCTCTCGAGAACCGAAAATTCAAGGGAGTGAAAGCGGACAAGAGCACAAACACGAGCACGGTTTTCGAATCGCGTTTTATTGCACGCCGACTTGTTCAGTCACCACGCTAGTCCTCGAGAGTTGTTTTTTGTTGTTGCGGTCGACGAAGTAGAGCTGAAAGGCCAAGTGGACAGCGGACACGATTAGACACGAGCAAGGTATTCGAAAATTGGTCTGGAGAGCCCTTTTTGGCATAAAGGCCTCTAAAGGAATATTGGTTCAACAAGTAGGGAGCGCCTAGTATTTGTAATGGAAGTGCGAGGAGTAAAAACCGCGCACTGTTTCCTAAGAGTCGTTTTGTCGAAATGGTAAAAGACAGGGCAGACCCTTCAGGCACATCGCACCGGCACCACATCAAACAGCATCACACCGACACCATACACGTGGCGAATTAAATTTACCAAACAGGTTCAATCAAGAACCATAAAAGGACTGCTAGAAAATGGATAAAACGATCGGAACGGGCCGGAAGAGGCACCGAATACAACTCCTAACTACTTCAACAAATCGTAGTAGTACCTGAAACGGTCCAATAGACAAAATGGAGTGTACCGTTCGGTTGATGATGTAACGGTCCAATCGACCAATCAGCGAGCTTCACGTTTTTTAGTTTCATCCAGTGCGGAGCATGTATATGTCATCATACGATTACGACAACGACTCCCCCATCACCAACATGATCAACATCAGTAGAGTAGTTGTTCAGCAGTTCATACATCACATCATGTAGCCTCTGCCTCCCACAACCAAAGTAAACGAAAACAAAACGTCCCCAAAATAGCTTTGTCATTTTTAGTAGTCGTAGTAGTAGTAGTAGTAGCAATGGCGGCAACAGCAGCGGCAGCAGCGATGATAGCAGCGGCGGCAGCAGCCGCATGCAGCAACGCGGGTAGGCACGGTGATCCACGTTGGCAGACAAAAGCACTTTCTCGCAGGAGAAAGCGAGGGACAAAAAAATAGACCCAAGCAGATCCACAAAAACACAAGCACAATGCTAAGCAGAAGCACACGAAAGAAGCACAAGAAGAAGCATCGTAAGAAGACGAACGAGAAGGTGAAGAGGATGAAAAAAAAGAAATAAAAAGAAATAATCAGAAAGAAGAGCCAACAACAACAAAATAGTGGTAGTCGTAGTATAATAGTAAAAAAACAAGGCGAGGTAACAACGCAAACACGCGAAAACATGGTAACACCCGCTCGCGCTACGCAACGCGCAACGCAATGCTCTCGCGAGAAATACGCAAAAGCCCGCTCTCAAATAATCGAATCCTCAAGAAATCACGAACGTCCGCACAATCACTGATTCCACGATACAATGACCGCACAGCAGGCAGGCGAGCGGCAGGATATGACAAGATAACGCAACGCGCTTTCTCCGGCAATTAAGCAGAACTTGTTCGAACTAGCAGGGCTTAATCATACAAACAGGGCTTGTTCATACAAGCAGCGGCTGCAGGCATGACACCCCACCCTGAATCACGACAACCGTCGTAGGCATCAGTGATAGATGACAAAATATAGTGATGGCTAGCTGTGATTGCACCTCTTCAGTGGGGAGGGCGGGAGGTGGCGGGAGGGCGAGTCTAGAAAGGCGAAAAAAACGCCTCGAGACGGGACGGTTTTCCTCCTCCGTGTCCCCGAGCTCCCGTCCCCTACCACCTATTTCCCTCCACACCCCGATAACTGCCGCCCCCCGTGTATACCTAGAGCCTACAAGCTCCTCTCCCCATCCATAGAAAATGCGTGAAAAAAATTGGTTCGACCAACTACCACAGCATATACTGCACACGACCCTCCTTCCTTCCCACGAATACCTCTCTCTCGATCCCTTTCCCTTTCCGCTGTAAATCAACC
>JAYJMJ010000166.1:8997249-9012149 GCA_036873875.1 Laminaria ephemera | reverse complement strand
TTACTTCTGTCTTGTACCCCCCAAACTTATCTATGGACAATATATCTTCTGGGTTTCCTCCTATATCCTGCCATACTATCTCGACTACGCTATCCCACCATACTCCAGCTCACCCTTTTGTTACTTTCTCCCACACAGCCCTATCAGCTGTGGCTGGCAACCTCTTTTCTGGCATGTTCCTTACCTTATACTGCCAATTTAACTTCCTTACGTCTCTATTTGTTTTGAGTGGGGAGGGGGGGGGGGGATGAGTGTGTATCTACCGTGTGCGTGCTACTGTTTCGTTTGTTGTTCAAGTTGCTTCGCTGACGGTAATGTTCCCGCAAAAAAACAGTTTATTACCGTGCGTAATGTATCAATCGCACCAAATTGCTCGTATGCTCTTTGCGCACTAGGAAGGGCCACGCACGCCGAAGGGAGCAAACGCTATGAGAGGCTTTTGTCTTCGACCCAGCGCGGTCAACATTGTTGTGGGTTCCCCTTTTGAACAGTCGCTGCGGATCGCTTTGTCCCCGGGCATACGCCAACCTCCCGACGCGCGCAGAACGGAACACAAAGTCGGGATCGTCAGCCTACCGCGAAAAGTCCACCCCAATTCTTAGCGCATCTCTTAGACTAGAGGGTTTTTTTGTTCCACCCTTTGGAGGGCGTTCGCTGGTTTATCCCAGCTGGAGGGCCATTAGGTCGGGGAATCTTGCCACCTATGTACCTCTCATCGCCAAGCGCAAGGAGCGGGCAATGCTGCGTGTTGCACTTACTTGGTAGGCCTTCGGCCCGAAAAGGACTGAAACGGCAAAGAGCGTTCCGACCACCGCTGTGAAAATGCTAGCCGCATGTTTAATCGCAGTGGTTTCCGCCAGGACTAGCTGGATAGAAACATTCGCCAGCCCCAGCAAAGTCGTGTTGTAGACGGAGAGGCAGATGGACTGAGACTGTGGCAAGAAACGCGGCCGTTTGGATGAGGGCAGCGCGGAAAGGGAGGGACGCAAGACGCACGACGTTGAGCGGAACTCGTTGCAGCACGCGCGTGGTTCAACATCACCCCAAGCTTGTCAAGCGTAACGACTTGCCTTTCCCTCCCGTCTGGTCAATTCCGCAAGCTCTTAATACTACTTGTGTCATCCTCTAATGTGTAGCATGGATTCAACGTCAATCACTCAAGAACATAGTCAGGAAGAAGAAGCAAACCTTACTGTTCTGGGCGTAAGTAGTGGCAAGAAACGGTGCGCACGTCTACAACACCGGTGAATGCGCTAGCACCAGACCAAAAACAACGAACGGGAGATCTGGCCTGATCCCAAGGTGAATAACTAGGGGGTGCACGAGTCTCCTGTACCTGATTATCTCGGAACGAGTGGTCAACCTCCACGATTCCGCAGAAAAAAGGCTTGAAAACTCGACCACGAGCTCCCTTTTTTATTGGTTTTCTTTGTCCCCCCTTTTTTTTATACCGTCAGATAACATATACCGGGTACCAGGTAAATATTTTTCTCCCTCGTCGTCCCTAATAGTGGGGGTCGGAGTTCCTGCACCTTGGCATCGACTGGGCCGATGACTATACCGAATTATTTTAAGTTGCGCCCACGTTTTTGTGTACAACTACCTGGATATAGTGAAAAAAAAACGCAGTTCGAAAAAAAGTAAACCCCGCGGGAGCAAGAATTGTATTTTTACGACCGTGCAAATCACTGTCGTCGCCCCGAGCCCGCCATCCGATATACTCTTGTTAACACGCGAATCTGGCTGGGCTCGATACCTCTTTGTTAGGGATACGCCGCAGCCACTGAGCTACCAGTCGGTGCTGACTGTTAGCTCCGCAGTTATGGTGCGTCTCTAACAAATCAGCGATTATGGCGTGTCTCCAACACTCTTAACTTAAGCGTGGGCTGGCGTGTATTTTGCCCGTGAGCCTCGTGCCGGGCGCCTAGAACAACCGGCTTACCCCTTGTAAAACTCAAAGTTCGCGTTGGATCAGAGAAAACGCAACGAGGAAAACCCCCCGCAAAATAGTCGGGGTTGGCGCATTCGGCTACGTACGAAATTTCAATACCCCTCGATTTTATCAAATTTTGGGGGCATAGTCCGGTATATGACCTACCTCGCCCAGCCCGTCTTCACAGCGCCATGTCTTGGCCGCAATCACCACACCAAAAAGGTTAATGCACGCCTTCCAAGACCAGAGGATGGCGCTGAACAGAGGGAAGCCAAACGCCCCCGTGCATTCTGAATTCGTCACGTCTGGGACGGACATTGGGGACGCGGCGAAGGGCAGTGATGAGAACACGCTCATGAGACGCTCATGAGCCACATTACGGTAGGGGTCGCACTACTGAGCGCAGCAATCTGTTACCGGCAGAGCTCGTCGACTAAGGAGCTACCCAATATCTTGGGATGCGACGTACATTTCACAGCATTACTCGTTAGCTATTTAGCCCCATGAGAGTTGTATGTCGGGCGTAGCTTACATGTTTTTCTCAAAGTCGGTTGTCGGCGGAGGTATAGAGCTCCTCAACTGGGGAACACCGGAAAAATTAGGCAGTACCCCCCACCGTACACGCGTCTTACCCTCGCCCGCCGCCGTCGAGCAAAACCTCTAGCAACCGTCGAGGGACGTCTCGGTTTCGTCGGGTGATTTGTAAACACGCGTGACTCGATAGCAAACGCGCCATGAAAGCTGCCGTGGGTGCGTCGGCAAGAATAGTCGCAAGCCACAAATCACAATCGGCAAGGCCGTCGGTGCCTCAGTGTGGCGCGATAAGCTAGGATAACAAAAACAACTCTTGAGTACCCCTTGAGTGCCAAGCAGCAGTTTAGAGAAGTAAACAGCGTACTATGTGCGATAGTTGGAGAGACATGCTCTCAACAACGCCCTTTTGGTGCCTCGCCTAACCTCTCACCGACGTCATCCACAACAAGAGTGTAGGTCACGACACGCGGCCTGTCCATGACCGTCCAAACGGTCAGCAGCACTACATCCACGGCAACCAACTGCAGCACCCACATCACCAAATGCCTGCCAAGTAGTTCAGTGTTGGAGGCCGAGCAAAGGGTGCTTTACATACTGCAGTAGCCGTTTAAAGCAGCGGTCATCAAGTGTCGGGCATGACATACCTTGTACTGTACTGCAGTTCATGAAGGAGGAGGAGGTCATCCCGTGTTGCAGGTTTACAGCACTACTAAGCAATTAAAAGTCATAAACGGGGGGCGGCGTACTCACTACATGTATGGCCGTAGTCGTATGACCTTAGACTCTCGCATCCTGGCAGTGCCGGGACGGAGCACGTCGGGTGGGGGTACTTTTGGGCCGGAACGTGTTCAATCCGACTGTGACAGGGTTCCTCAACTGAGAGAACCATCCAATATCTTCGCAATACCCGTTGTGTAGAAGTTATAGTATTCGTTTTGGGTCCACGTAGCCCATGGAATTTTTCATGGGATTGCGCGTACACTTTTCTCAATAAATTCGGCTCTTGGGCGAGGTATAGAGCTGCCCATGTCAGGGACGTGAGAAAAAGGAGGTGCACTCTCGACCGTGGAATGACATGCACCTGAGTTGGGTTTTCGACGGAAGCATTGTTTGCAAATGGTCGGTAGTCGGCATACCTGTCGGTGATAGATATCCGAGATAGCTTCGCCGAAGTGTTAAATATGCGGTGCACGCGGTACGTCTTCATGTAAAGGCAGCTGACCGGGTGGTAGAAACAGAAGGCGGACGACGGCACGGGGGGCGAAATTTAGTGCATGCACTCGTTTTGTAGTCTACGGTTTTGGGTTTTTGTCGGATAACTGCATCGTGCTTCGCGCGCAACGAAGCCTTCGCGTGAACGAGAGTGGTGCGCACGCCTGTGCTCGACGCCTGGGTCTGCCCCGGTGGGTTTGGAAGATGCCGCCGGAAGTGCTGTTACTGAGTGTCACATCTCCAAGCCATCTCAGCAAAGGCTACAACGAGACCACATCGCCACGAAGCTCGCGGACGTGCTCCAATTTCGATACCAATCTAGACGGGAATGTAAGGATCATTTTGTGTTCATGTTAATACCCCAACGGTCCTCAAATTTCCGTCCAGAGTGGTACATCGTTAGCTATAGTCGATACATATATTTAAAACACAGACTCGCTGTTTTGTTCCTCAGCTGTCATAATATCTAAATCTTGGCCACATATCACGAAGTTGTGGTGGTTGGTGGCATGCAAAAGAGGTAGAACAACGTGTACCGCTTCAAGGAAAAAAAACTTAAACGTGCAAGGATAATCCTACCATATGCGCTTTTCTGGAAAAAAACACGCTCAAGAGAAACGGTTGGAAAAGTTACGCTATAATTGTATACCCGCTGGTGAAGGTCAGCGCGACATGCAGTATCCACGGCCGCCCCAAGCAAGCCACGTCCGCCGGTTCCCCCAAGTGAAACGCCGTCGTTAGGTTCAGCAGGATGCAACCCAGTAGGAACAGCTGGCACACGAACGGCTGGCTCAGCTTAACGATCACGGTCTGCCGACAGAAAGGAAAAGAGAAACGCACGAGAGCACGGTCAAGACCTACCGTAGACATCCCCTTCCGTGTTTTGACCAAGGAATCATCTTGGCGCAGCGGGGTGTGCTTACTGCTTCGGTTTTCCTTTTGTCGGCTGTTTTGCTTCAGCTTGCAGCACGGCGTGGGCTATCTCCACGCCAAATCGTATGACACCATGCAGGTTGGGCTTTTTCCGAGGGACACGCGCTACGCCAGAGGGAGAACCTTTTGGCTGAAAGATTGTCTGAACGACGGGGCTTGTTAACCCAAAACCGTCGGAATGTCATTCTTTGTTTTTTGCAATATAATCGGTTGTATTACCTATAGGCCTAGGCCATGGGATTCTTCATTTGCGTTGTACTTTTCATTTTTTCTCAACATGTTTGTTTGGGGTGACGTATGGAGCTCCTCAAGTGAGGAGCCTCAGAAAATAAGTAGTGCACTTCTACCGTGGCAGGCGCCGACATTGTCCCCCTAAGCGATTCGTAGGGTCACCCGGATGGGTGTTTCCACGCCAAACAAATCCTATGCATTGTTAGTCTACACTCGTAGCATCACTCGGTATTACGTAATCTAGACCACTGCCCCACAAACCCCGCCTCGTAACCCCTCCTTCGTGTCGCTCTCCATCGAGCATACCTCCCGGTTTTGTCGAATCCACATGAGAAACGTTGCCGCATAGAGTCCGGCGACGGCAGAGGACGCGATCATGGCTTTCCCGAGAGCAGAGCCCACCGGAACGGAGTCTGACATTTCGAGCGTGTGTATACCAAATTTTAAAGCAGTACAACGAGTAAAAGCAGAAGACGACGACGACGGCGACGACGACGGCGACGACGACGTCGATGACAACGACAACGACGACGACGACGACGACGATGACAACGACAACGACGTCGACAGTGTATAGTCAAGGTGTGCGGCTTGTTTTGCTCTGTCGGGGAAATCGCATCGCCCCCTAAAGTAGCGATGTAACTAGCTGCTGATATGTGGTGTAGACATTACAATAGTAATCCATGTTTTGAAGTAATCGATTAGCGTTTGGCCGGTGTCAAAGAGGCAAGGATAAATTAATCTCGGGGTTCAGTTGGGTGGCAGGTACTGAACGATATCATGCACTTAGGACGGTTCGGGTTACATAGGCTCCATGCTACAGAGTCGAAACTGCTGCAACCACTACTGACAGCGCGAAATGGGCAGAAAGTTTCAGCTCGGATGCTACAGGTGGCATTCCCTATGCAGAACTTTGCACATAGCGGCAGTCACTGACCGCGTGAAAGTTCGTTCGCGCTCGAGAGGACATCTACCTACTCACCACAGAATACTCCGCTGTGCTCAGGGTCGTCGAAGATTCCCTTGCAGGGAGAGTTCGCCGCCCACGCTTGTGTGATTGGTCTTAGCATATCCGACTGGCAGTCACCCACGGTTGAAACGACTTTGCAAGTTGAGGGTCCGAAGACGTACACCTTCGCACGGGTGGTGTGTCATACCAAGTACGCACGCGAACGCGTTGCGGGTGAGTTGCGATAGATTGTGATGCCATGCGCCGTCGAACTCGTCTGCCTCTCGAATATCTCCGTGTACGGGGGGGGTGCATTCGCTTCATGCATACTAGCCGGAGTCGAATGAATATAGACCCTCGCATCCCTACAATGCCGGGACAGAGCACGTCGGGTTTTCACCGATCAGGCAGACATCGCGTGCACCAAGCGCGAAGCGCCGTGAGGCGTTCGGCGAGTCGCATGGAGGGTGGGCTGCATCCTACTAAGGACCACTTGTGAGGCGAACTTCCGCACCTCGTGCGTACTTTCTTGCATATGGATGACAGGTTCGAATGAATCAATTACAGGGGGGGGGCGAAAGGCCCACGAAGAACTCCAACTAAAAGAAAAAAAGCTACACTTCAGGCTCTCACAGGCGATGTAATGTGGCGAGTGACACGCTGCATGCTAGCTATTCATAGTAGAGGTTGCCGGCGCGGACCCATGTACAACTACAGAACAAATGAGAAGAAGTGTGGTCTCATGATAGTTTACTCGTGCAGAATACAACAATTCGTGCTACGTGCGTGTCTTACATCTGTTAGGATTGGAGTCCGACACAGTCCTACATTCAGAGCATCATCCTAACCTAACAGCCCGCTTTGCTTGGTGTGGATGGTGCTGTAGTCGTCCTTTTTAGTCACCATGTGAAGCCCTAAAAGGGTTCAGGCTAAACATCAACGCACCGCACGTGCAATCCCGAGAGCAGGAAGAAGCTCACCTCGAACGGGCTTCCCGGGATGCCGAGGTCGTTTCTCTGCACGAAGAGAAACGTCGCGCCGCCGACGCTGAGATCCGCCGAAACGACTCTGTAAGAGCCGTTACCCTCGTCGTTCACCTTGGCAGCTGTCGTGTTGCCGAGCGAGTTGTAGGTCCACGATTCGAAAGTGCCGTTTCCCGACGTCTCTGAGATCACGTTAGAGTAAAAATCTCTTGCTTGAAGCATCGCGTGCACGGACGAGTCGATGGGAGATGCGCCCGGCGGCCGCTCCGTGACTGACAGCGGAGGAGGGGGGTGATGGATAAGGAACCGCGCGTGGGGTAGTCCAATGACAGCAATCGATGTCAACAACTGGAATTCGTTTTGGGGTTTGGGACGATCGGGATGCCATACTTGAATAGGGATACGCGCCATAAACGAGAATAGAGGCGTGTCTGTATTGCGGACGCACCGTTGCCGCAAGCGCGGGGGGGGGTGGGGGTTGACCAGAAAGGAGCGAAGAGCATAAAACAAAGAATTCGGGGTCTGGTATTCAGACGATGGAGACACGTATCCCCCTCGCGGTGCCAACAGCATGCTCGCCAGTGTCAGCGACGCCCATTGTATGCGTGGGCCGTGCGCCTAGCCGTTGCAAAAGTGTGCGGGGAAGGTATCAGGCTCGACAAGTCAACCTTCCCCACTTCTCGAGGCGCCCGGATCTGCCCAACAAGCAGTAGGTTGATTGGACGAGAGGTTCGTAGTCGAATATCTAGGGCTATGTCCTGGTAGCTCTAGCCAGGAACCAGGATCCGACCAGGATTTTGGTCGCGGCGAAGCTGCGACCACCGCCCCCCTCCGGCTGGTGAGGCCCCCCTGCCGGAGGCGCCCCCGGAGGGCCCCGCTGGAGGCACCCTGCCAGAGGCGCGTTTTTACGCTTCACTAGAGCTAAAAAATATGTTGATTTTGGGCCGTAGCTGAAAGGCAATGTTTGGGTCAGGGGTGGTAGATTGACCCAGGAAAAAGTCGAAAATGCGAACAAAATATACGGTAATACAGGCGTGTACGGAATACTGCTGAACATACGGCAGTCCTTTTATCCCTGCGGCCTCGATTGTGCAAGTACCAAGAAGATACTTCGTATACAGCAAGTGAATAAATTAATACAAGGATGTTCCACTCAAATTTGAAGTGTGTGATGCCGAATCGCTCCGAAGCGCGACGTCACGTACATTTTTTTTTCAAATAATTGTTACGAGCAAGAATTTTTTAATTCAATATTCAGCAGAAAACCCTCCCCTTGAATATACCAGGCATAAAATTAGCGTGCCGGGCTCTATTGGCACCCTGGCACAACAAAGGGCACCCCCATGACTTAATCCCCACAAGCCTGCGTGAGCTTCAGCCGCTTCTCGAGCTGTGCTCGAGTGGGAGCCTCCATAGTCTTTACATCAGGTTCAGCAGCAGCGAGGCTCGACTCCGCCGAGAGCTCGGTTCCAGCAACGACGCTACTTGGATCCGCAGAGCCCATGCTATTAGTGGCGGAGGTGTCTTCTTCCATCGTGAGCACAGCCTCCCTTCCCCCCCCTCTCTTTCTGCTGTTCTCTCTCTTTTCTACGCGCGCGTTTCGATGAGTTTCTGTTGTATTATGAGGCGTTTTTTTGGGACGTACGTTAACTTCCAATATCCTGGAATCCTGGCACCTCCCTCAGCCAGGAGAGATGTACTGCCAGGAGAGATGTACTGCCAGTAGATACTGGTCCAGGATACAACCCTACGAATATCAGTATTATGATTGGACGAGGGATTCGTGGTTACATAATTGTATGTTACAGTAGAGGTCCCTCTATAGAACCGTTTGAGCAGTGCCGGTTGCCCGCTATAGTGCTTGTGAAATCACTTGGCACAGATGGGAACAACCAGTAGTGTCATTATGCGGCGTAGTGCCGGTTGCCGCTGTAGTGCCGGTATTTCCAGCTGGCACATACCGGCACTATGAAGGGACCACTATTATATAGCGTTAGACTCACCGTCACAAGCTGGTGCGTACGGATCAGCGGCAACCGCGGTAACATCCAGGGAGTCTAGCGGGGCGCCGCTCGCCAAGGACACCTGAGTGAGCAAGCAGGAAACCGCGGTTATCAGACGAGGGTACAGCCGGCCCTCGGTTCTTGTCAATCTGAGGCTATTGGAGGGGTCAAGATAACATACAGCTCAACCAAGTGTTATTGGAGGGGTCGAGATGGCATACAGCTCAACCAAGTATTATTGGAAGAAATTAAGACAACATACAGCTCAACCAAGTGACGTTCTGACTTCGTAGGCAACGTAGGACGTCCTGTGAACACGCGACTTGGTTTAGCCCCTCCCCAACACCTGCCTGGTCGGTGGAAACCCGACGTGCTCCGTCCTAGCATTGTAGGGATACAAGGATCTATGGTCATACGACTACGGCCATGCATGAAATGACTACACCCCCCCTTTGGTGCACGCGATGTCTGCCTTGTCGGTGAAAACTCGACGTGCTCCGTCCCGGCATTGTAGGGATGCGAGGGTCTATGGTCACACGACTACGGTCATGCATGAAATGAGTACATCCCCCCCCCCCACCGTTATGCTCCCCGGATGATGTGGGCAGCAACTTGGGGGACTTCGACGGGCGGGACGAGCATGTTACTTATAATAGCCCGTCAGCTACTCTGTTGGTAAAAACAGACACAGACTCTGTATCGTTTCGTTCAATATTTCAGCGTTTTAAGAGAGCGGTGTACAAACCGCTTCCGTAGCAGTAGTAGTTGTAGTAGCAGCAGTAGCAGTATTATGGTAGTCATAGTAATAGTTGTGTTGTTATCACATTAATCCGCTGTCGTAATCTAGTCCGTGGTCACAGGACAGACTCCAAGAACTCCGGAGAGGAAGAAGTGAGTAGGCACGAAAACATGTGCTACGATTCAGCAATGCACCACGGGAGGGTGACACATGTTACGGTAAATATGCAACATTGTGTTTCTGAAGCTCCTCGCTGGAGGCTCTCTATACCTCACCCAAAAGCTTGGTTTTGAGTAAACTAAAAAGAGCAATCCGATGACCAAAGCCATGGCCTAGGTATGAAAAATGTTCACATTGCAAACAAGAACGACATTCCGACGAATTTGGGTTAAGGAGCGCCGTCATTCAGAAACAAAAAAACCCAAAAAGTGCTACCTCTATCGTAGCACGCGTCTTGGAGTACTGCCATAGGGGTATACCGTTTTTTGGCTTTTGACCAAAATATTTTTGACTGACGGGGCTCCTCGACTTAACAAAACTACTTAATATTAGTATCGCTGGAATACCCGTTTGAGTGTAGCTGAATGAATCGTTGTATACCTAGGCCATGTAATTGTTTGTCGGCTTTCGCTTTCAGTTTTTTCTCAAAAAAAGTCCTTGATTGGGTGAGGTAGAGAGCTCCCCAACTTAAGGGCCTCAGAAAAAAAATGGTTGCAGCCCTACCGAGGCGTGTGTCGGTATCTCACCAGGATGTGGTGTTCCCCTATATATGGGAGGCGAATACAAAGGCTGGTTTCGTAGCGCGAGATGTTGACGACTCGCCCACTGAAGTAGATCCAGGCGTCTACCTCCTCGATATAGGGCGCAATCTCGGTGGTGCGAATCCTGAACAGAAAAAAAAACATTTTGCGTGTTGCTGAACACGCTGACTGTGTATGAGTACAGTTGTGTGCGCACATTGTGAGGCGTGAGGGGTCAATCGGATGCATTTATCGGCGACCTTCACGCCGACGTTATCGTACTTAGAGAACGATTGCTAGCACTGAAAAAATGGACACGATCCGATGTTCGGGGTGGAGGGCGGCAACCGGTTGTCCGAGGCCTGACATCTGACAGACCAGCACGCACATCTGGAACGCCTGCCCCATCTTCGAGGGGGGGAACAAGCCGCCAAGACTCTAGAAAAGCCGCTACTAATAATACAAACCACGTCGGAAACGAAGTGCAGTACCGAGCGCGGCTTCCGGGCGTCATTTTCATTAACGGCGTGGAGCGAAAGTGTATTGAAATAGCTCGACGATGATGTGCAACTATTCGGAATCAGCCACAAGGAGACGCATGCTACTAATAGCACGGTAGGGATGAACCTGAGTTTTGAATTGGCTCGTCAATTGAGGAGCTCTATGCCTAACCCACAAACCGACGTTTGACAAAACTGAAAGTGCAACCCGAACAACAATCCCTCGGCCTAGGTAAGAAACGAAACAATAGTGTAAAATACAAAGCAATATTACGGTAGCTCCTCACTCGAGGAGCCCTTTCGATCAGTCCCTTGTTGGCCAAAACATTCTATCCCTAACGTAGCTCGCGTCAGGGGTTAACGAGTCTTACTGTAGGGCGATACCATCGCCAACGTCGCATGTTGGCCCCTGCTCAGGCACCGCCGTTACCACGAGATCGGACGTTGTTGCCACCTGGTAAAGCGAAGAAAGAGGAAGGAGGCGGTGTAGAAATTGTATATTTCGCGGTTATGAGAGTACAAAGTATAGTATACACTGCATCACAACGAGTACACGGGACGCTCAAGATCGACGCTCGCACGCCAAGGGAATCACCTCTCAACTATCGCCAGGCTTTACCTCACACAGCCAGCATTTTCAACAGACAGGGCTCTCGGCGTCAGGGGCGTATTTAGTACCTGCATTTTGATTGAGGGGCGGTGATACTATCACCTCCTTCGCCTTAGCGCGGCGCCGTATCGCATGGACAGTAGAACCTCTCGAAATATATAACGGACAATGGTCCTTAGCGTACGCTCTTTGGGTAACTTATTCAAGATCTCTCGACTACAGGAACGGGTCCGTCCCGCTTGCTTGCGTCCAGTGATATTTGGCTTGCGCAAACATCCGACGACCAGAGTACAGTAGCGGTCCCTCTATAGTGCCGCTAAGTGCCAGCCGGAAACACCGGCACGATAGCGGCAGCCGGTACTACTCCGCATACTGCCACTAGTGGTTGTTTCCATCTGTTTCAAGCGATTTCACAGGCACTATAGCGGTCAACCTGCACTACCCCACCGGCCCTGTAGAGGGACCTCTACCGTACTGCAAACAACGAGCAGCTGAGCGGTGCGACACCAGGCACAGCAAAACAAACTAACTGTTACGTTGCGCTGCCTGTGGTCCCATGCTGAAACAATATGTTGTGTACAGGTCCATACGATAGTTCCCTATTTCTTCGATCGTCGCCCTCTCAATGATGTGCTTGATGTCGACGGGTAAATAACGATTTGACGCAAAGAACACACACACAACACACACACGCAATGAAGCTTTTAAGAGACCACGGCCCGAGGCAAGCGTCTCACCTCTGTTACGTTGAGCGGTTGCACCGTAATCCCGCAAGTGTAGAAATTTGTGACCATTGTGTAGGTATACTGCTCGCGCTTGGCGAACCAAAAGGACTCGTTTCCGGCATCGGAGATGTACAGTTCAAACCATCCGAATTGGTAGGAACGAAATGTCGGCGTGGACTGAGCTGACGCGAGCACAGCGTCGGGGTCGGGAGAACAAAGAAAAGGCATTCCCAGCTCGACAGCTCTTCCGATGTAGAACCAGCACCTGGCGGACGCGTTTATTTTTACAGGAGGGGTCCCCCAATAAGGCGGTCTGAGGAAGGCGGTATCCCGATGTAAGGCGGTCATGATCGCTTGGTGCGACGGAGGAATTGCACGCATAACCTGGAAGGAATAAGGCCGCTTCCCCCAATAAGGCGGTCATATTGCTCTGGCACACCACCGCGTTACTGGGGGATCCCTTCTGTAGTGCGAATCGTTACCGTCACCCTGGCGATTCGCTGCGCCTCGAAGATAATTCAAACAGCTTTCATGGTGAGCAACGTATGTCACCAGCTGAAAAAAACGGTAGGAGCAAGAATGTTAAAACAGTTGCCATACTTTTGGGTCGTACCCGAATTTTTCAGCTCTCAATCGCGGCCGAGAGGTTCCTTTCGCTCTACGACGGGGGGCGTTTCGACAAACAGCGTTATTAATAGACCAAGGGGGGGTTGCCCCTTGTCGACGAATACGTCGGGTTTTCTCTCGGAATTGCCGCAAATGACATGCGCGTATTTTGTTTAATGGCGCTATCTCCGCAAATTGTTTTACATTTAGCTGAAGCAGTACGTACCGACCTGGGGGTTTTCCATCGTGTTATGTAGAGCAACGTCCAAAAAATGAAATAAACGTAATTGACGAGGTGACGCTAAGCACCCCTAGCACCAGCACGGGTGGGTCGTTAGGCTTACAGGCAGTGTCGACCGCCATCAGTGTCATGGTCTAGAGGGGGCTTGAAGCGAAGCTACGCCAGTGTGGCAGTTCGTGCGTCTATGGGCATGGTGTAAGGGTTGCCACCGAATACCATTACTCCATTTTTCGGGCTTTTCATTCAATTTTTGAACCGATGGCACTCACTGCTTGTGACACACGGAGACCTTTGGCCGTATCCAATGTTCTAAGTATATACGCCGAGGTATAAGAGTTCGATATCGTAAACCCCGGTTAGCCTGTTAGCTCAACAGACTAGAGGACCATGGGTAAACGTGTTCAGCTGAATCTCCGTCTGGGTTCCGAGCAACTTGGTTAGCACCTTTCACCCACGTTTTTGGGGACAAATGACTTGGAATTATAGGAGTGTGGAGTATTTTTTGCAGTTCTACAAGGGTTAGAATGCCAAAAGTAAGTGCCTGGCATACACCGCACGAAAACGACACGTTGAAGTTATGTGCGCACGCTTCGTCGTACATGGTGGTCGCTTGGCTAACCGTCACCGCACGAAAATGACGTGTTGAAATTATGTGCGCACCTTTCGTCGTACATGGTGGTCGCTTCGCTAGCCGTCAGAGAATTAGCGTGCTCAAGAGTTGCCGACGGGTCCACCGCTCCCAGGACCCACGCCCAGTCGCCGGAATATGCATATCGGGATACAAGGTTGAATCGTACCGATACAATGTCGCCAACATGTGTGCTCTTGATCTGCCAATGCGAAGATAACAGCAAAACCTACTGCTGTTAATGTACGAAGGACGTAAATAAGATGTGTGGTATTAATAGTGTACATCAGCACTAACTAAATGATGCCTGTCATGATGGCACATGTGCATGTCCACGATTTTCGTCCGTGCGCATGAAAACACAACTTACGACATCTGGTACGGTATATTAAAAGGAGATCGTACCTACCTGGTGTTCAGTTACTTAATCTGTAGCTCTAGTCAAGTAGCCCAGCAGGTATTTAATAATTGTTTCTAACGAACAGTTGCAGCATGGGAAGCTGGAAAATATTTCACCATACGACGTCATTCTGGTTCATCCGCATACAGCACATGAGCATCATACTGCGGTAGCGGTGCGTACAAGTACTCGTACGGGCAGCGAAAATTGTCAAGAGGCATGTCCCGGCACTTGCCTCAAGGAAGTCGTACGGCGGCTGGTACACCGTAAAGTTGGCGCACTCTTCCACAGCGCAGGTCTGATTGCCGATCAGCAAGCAGACGGAGTAGAGACCCGGCTCGGTCAACATTACCGATGCGTTGCCTTCTCCGGACGTGAGAGTCGTGGCGTTAGGCGCGTCCTGGCTTAGGGACGCCGTGTACCACCAAGCAGTTTCATCGGCTAGATCGACGGATGCAGGAACCCAATGTTCCTCGTTATGGAAAGCGTCCTTTGAAGTTGAGTTGAAAGCGTCGTCCCGCAAGATGCATGTGTCGACGACGGCTGCGTCCGCTACCGGCCAGTAGTAGGAGGTGGTAGATGTAGATGTCGGTTGGCTGTGAGCCCGACTGGAAATGTTATCGATGCCGAATAGCCAGATGTCCGTCGCCTCCTCGTCCCAGGCGATGACGATCACGTGACTAGCGTTCTGCTTCGACGCCGGGATATCCCACGTGATGTTAGTGGGGGTCTGCGCGTGCCATGCGGTGACGGAGATGAGTTCGCCGTTGGTTGTCTCGCTGGAGTTGCTGATTTTTGGATCCATCGCCCACAGCGCTCGTGGCAAAAGCAAGAGTGCCAATACCCGAGCGTTGAAGCAGCAGCCACGCAGCGTCATTTTCAAGGTGCTATACACGGCTGCCACAGGCGTTACCCCTCTCCACCCCCCCCCCC
>JAYJMJ010000166.1:8985210-8997149 GCA_036873875.1 Laminaria ephemera | reverse complement strand
TAATTTTCAAGGTGCTTTACAGGGGTGCCACCGGGGTTACCCCTCGCCACCCCCCCCCCCCCCCCGCTGCCCCTGTTCAGTTAATACTTGTACTTGGCCCCTTTCCCGCCTATCGCGTACTCGTACCTGTTGTGCCGTTGTCAAATTACCCCAAAAAAAAACTCTTAATGATCGCGATGTCGTGATCTTGCGATTTCGCGTTTGTTGGCAGTTACATTTCGCATGTCGGGAAAACCCGACCAATAGGAAACGCTCGAGGCGGGGCATTTATTTTTTTGAAAAAATTAGTGCAGGCTGCAGCAGGCTGCACTTCTGCACGAGGGCGTGCAAAGAACAAGGGGTGGTGATATGGTGATTCATCAGCACAGGCATCTGGAGAGCGTGGAATCCAATGTCGTCTACAGATAGTGCGCAGCCTCGAGGTGTCCCCAGATTGCTGGCGCTGCTTGCTGCCTCAGTAGAGCAGGCAACGAAAGCAGGCCAAGGAGGCACGTCTTGGCGCGAGGATGCAGCAACAGCAGCTGACCTCGCTGTCGATCGTGCAACAAGCAGCAGCAGCCGGCAGCATCCAGCAGACAGCTCCACTCTCCGAATACGCAGCTTGAAGAGGGTGTACAACATCCTTATCTTTGGTGGCCCCAGCCACGACGAGATCGTGGAGCAAGCAGCTCTCGAGGACAGCTGCTGTGACGATAGGTGGCCTGTCGACGAGAATGATGGCAAAAAACGCGGCGGAATACCACCGCAGGGCGTTCTATTAATAGGTGATGAGCATGAGCATCCGACAGCAGCAGCACCAGTATCAGCGCAGAGCGACGACAACAGCAATGCGCTTGCCTCTGCCTTTGCCTCTGTCTCCGCGGTCTCTCTCGAGCTCCGCCGGGCTCGGAGGTTTGACCCTGCCAACGCCCTCGAGGGACTTATTGACGAGTTATTAGTTACGTATGGAGGGAAGGCCGGTGCAGGTACCATCGCCCGCACTCTGAGGCTGTTCGCGGCGCTTCGCAAAGAAGGCGGGCAGCAGCCTCGAGACGTGGACGGCTGGGAAATCATTGGAGAGCATGGTCGTCGGGTGCTGCAGAGGCTGTACAGTGGCGGTGGAGAGCTAGGTTCGGCGGCCGAAATATACGAAGATGGTGGCTGCATCAACCAACAACAGCAGCAGCCACAGCAGCAACAGCAGCAGCAGTCAAGCGGCACAGCGTGGCAGCGTCAGCGGCATCCTACTGGTGGGACCGCCGCCCTCCCTGCTGCAAAGTTCTTTCGCAGCGGACAAGGAAGCAACGCCCTTCGCCGTCCCTGCCAAATCCAGTCAGTCCCTTGTCGAGTTGTTGCAGCCGAGAACAAAGCCGGTGAAAACGCTCGGCAAGCAGTAACGGCTACAGCGAGCGCACCGTACGCGGAACAGCAGTACCTCCTCCCCACCGACTGTGTCTTGCATGGAGACAGCACCTCCGCCGTGTATTCGTCTTCCTCCGCCTCCGCCCACGGCAGAGGTTCGGCAGGGCTCGGTTTGGAGCGCATACCCTGGTTCACGGACACCGAGTTCGCCTCTGGTAGAGGCCTCCCCGACATGAGCGAGCCATCGTCCCTAAACCGATACCTGGAATCAACAGCCTCCGCCCCGCTCTCACCACCCGCCTGGACGAGACTCCCTCACGACGGTGGCGAGAAAAAGCTGGCATCATCCTTCGCGGATGGATATTCGGGCGGGGCTCGCGAGCTCCCGGTGGTGGCGGGCAAAGGGGGTAAGGATAGGCCACATCTTGCAGAAGCGGCAGGGCGTGGGCAGGTCGGCGCGTGTGTTGTCGACCTCTGCGGAGCTCTCAGCCGTGCCAGGCTGGACGCGCGGTCACCCGGCGTCAGGGAGCTCCAGGTGGCACTTTCGTTCCCCGACCTGCTGGACGATCGCCCTACAGACCTTCTTGCGGAAGCTCGTCAGCGGTTGTCCGAATCAACAGGCCCGGCCATGGGCAGGGGGGACGGCAGTGGCGGCGAGGGTAAGGAGCATCGTGTCATCCCGGGGAGCCCCCGCCAGCAGCTTATTTCGGCCAGGGGCCGGACGGCGCCGCTGAGAAACGCTGCACAAGACAAGGCGGGTAATCCAGGGTTGAGCACGAGGCCTGGGAGTCTTCCATTGGAGGCGCCTGCGCCTTCTCGAAGGCGCACAGGGGACCACGGCCAGAGGACAGACGTTATGGCGCATGATGTTGCTGCGCTCGAGCTTGACTCGGTCGGGTGGGAACAGACAGAAGCGGGTTGGAACGACCCATCGGTCCCCAAATGGGCCTTGACATCTACCCCCCTCGCGACGGCTGAGGGTGGCCCTGGCTCTAAGGCGTTTGAGGTGTGCTACCGCGAACACTTTGGCGGCGGAGCAACGGGCTTGGAGGAAGAGGTGCCGGCCACGCCTGAGGCAGAAGTGGTTCACAGGGCGCTAGCGGTCTTGCAAGGGGTGCCGTCGGAGATTTTTTGGTTCGACAAGAAGAAGGCGTGCATGCGGGTTTCCGGGAGTGGCAACGGCGGCGAACAGGTAAGGCTGGGCGTTGAGGAGGTAGCATCGATGCCCCGTGTGGTCGGTCTCTCCCCCGGTGCCCTCTCGTCTCTGCTGGAGGAGTTTGCCAAGGGCGGGACTTGGTTTCGCAGGGTAGAAGAGTTTGCGGTTCGACTCCTGGACAGATCTGCGGCGGTCGGTCAGGTGGCGCAAGCATTTGGGGTCGAGCTGAGGCGGCAGCTGACCGTGCTCCAGTCTGAAATCCTTGGGGTGACCGCAGAAATCTCCGGCGTTGGTGGTATCGCAGCTGGAGGTGCCTTCATCGACAGCAACATGCACGCGCGGAGGGACCAAACCGGCTACGCACTGGGCCCCCCGTCCACAAAATGCTGCTCGCTGATGGGGGTCCTCGTTCGTACGACAGCCCTCAGGCGAGCAGTGGAAGGGCTGGCGGAAGTATGTGGCCTTTCCTGCAAGGAGCTAAACGCGGTGGCAGGCGTAAGAACCGTGATGGAGGCGTTTCCTCGAGGTTCTTCCCTGCTCACGTACCTCTACAATGCCGCCGAGGTCAGGGCTGCCTCGAAGCCTGGGGGTGCGGACGAGAGCGCGGGCACGGGGGGGGTGATGGGAGAAAAGGACTCTGTTCTGGCGCTACTGAGCTGCGCCGCGGCGCCTTACCTGTTGATGCTGGGCCGATGGCTATGGTCTGGAGAATTGTTGGCGGAGGATGATCCGTACGAGGAGTTCCCACTACGCTGCCGAGAGGCGTTAGCGGGTGGTGCTAGTGGTAGCAGCGAAGACGGCCGGAAGAGGAAGGAGCCTTGGATGGAGGACGGCGGCGGTAGCTTCATGTCTCTGGCCTTCCGTGAGAACGAGTTGGCTGGTATTCCCTGCTTTCTTGATGGTGGCGTGCTGGCAGCCGCGGCTCG
Organism: Laminaria ephemera; assembly: GCA_036873875.1. NCBI lineage: Eukaryota > Phaeophyceae > Laminariales > Laminariaceae > Laminaria > Laminaria ephemera. The sequence continues at coordinate 8,993,726 of JAYJMJ010000166.1, read as the reverse complement.
AGCCGGAAAACTTTTGCGCATGCTGAAGGTAAGTTTCTCCCGAGTAGTGCACGATGCTGATAGTTTCCGAAACACAGATGGCGTTTTTTTGTTTTTTAGCAAGTACTTCAGGAGGTACGTGTCCGTCTGCTACGTCGTGTCTTTAACGTGTCACCTTCTCCTTTCCAAGACCAACCTCTAGGGCGAAACGAGTGAGAAGCGCGCAAGCTTCAATTTCCACGTCCCCTTTTTTCTTGCAGCCTCCGCTTTTCGTTGTGACAAAAACACCGTCGCCCTATTCCTCGCCCGCCCAGCGCCCTACGGCCCACGGTAACTCCAACTGCTCTCGCGACTGCCCGCATTCGCTCACCCGCCGGCAGCTCTCAAGCCCGGAGTTCTACGCCACCTGCGCGGCTTCTCCCGCTCCACCGCTCTCTCTTCTTTTTGGGACGCGCGCTCTGGCGTCCCGCGTGGCCGTCTTCTCCCGCCTGTCACTGCTGCGAGCAGTGTCGGGGCGATCAGCGGCGCACGAAGTCCGAGCCCGCGCTACGGAGATGGAGATGAGGAAGGGGATGGAAGGTAGAACGAGGAGCGAACGGCTGCTGGTGGAAGAAAAGTCGGTGTTGGGAAAGTTTGAGGTGTGTGAGTATCGTGTATTGCGAGGTGGTGAGCAGCTCTCCGTTGTCGGTTTGCCGTGGGGTGATGTTGGTAGCGCAGGTGATTCTCGCAACTTGTGCGTTTTCCGATGTTTCGGGGTAATCGACAATGATCATCTCGTCGGAGTTGCTTAGACGTTTCGGCAGTGGTACGCGGCAGTACGTATCACTTACCTTGCCTATCGAACGTTGTTTGTGGAGGCGAGAACAGCGTCCTGTGGTGTCCGTCAGTACAAACAAGCCAGCGACTTTTTTTCGCCGGGCAGACACTATAGTCTGAAATAATGTCGATCTCCTTCCCTTGACCATCAATGCTAGCTTCTGTACCGCTGCCCCTCCCTATTTGCTCGTGGCATGTATTGGCCACATAGGCGTCGCTGTCCGCTGCATGTATCTCCAGATGCGGGTGGTATTAATAGCCCCTAGCTGGACAGTTGAGGGGCCGCGTAAAGTGCATTTTATAGCCGGTACCTGCAGAAAAGCGTCTCATGATCGTTGTGCGTACACTTAAAATTTGATACCTTGTACCTATCACAACCACATAGATACTAGACGTCATCAAAATTCATAAGTTTAGGAGCCAAAATCCAAACGTACGCAGCAACATTCCATCAGCCAGCAAATCGTCTGTGGGAAAAAAAGGAATGACGAAAAATAATACCATACTTAATACGAGTATACAGGTGACAACAAACAAGAACGAAGCAGCGACAGCAGCAGCAGCATCGCAAAATGGAAGATGGCGCGGCCGCGCTCGTGTCTGTCGCTCCGGGTCGCGTCGCTCATCCCCCTCTCTGTCTGCCTGATCTGCATCTTATTCAAACTAAGCTGCTCTTGGAGAAACATTCCGAGCTGATCTTCCTGCCTCATTAAAAGTTACCCCTCCACAGCACCTTCAAAAACCACCGAGAAGAGGTTGCCCCTTTCCTTTTCCACTCCAGCCGTAACCAACGACAAAGCGATCTATCTCCTCCAGACTCGCCACTCGCGTCTGCTCCGCCCGCCTCCCCTCCGCCTCGGCTTCCAGCGCCGCTTGTTCACGCGTTTACGCTTCCGCTCGCAGCCTGCGCTCAAGCTCCTTCGCCACCTCCGCTGCTACGTCACGCCTCAGGGCTGTTCATTCTCCGTTGATAGTTTCTGCTCCTTAACTAGTTTTTCGGCCGACCGACGAGCTTCAACCTCCTCATTGCATTGAGTAATGACCACGTTGCGTCGTTATGGCATCGCTCCAATGTTTGATAGTCACCGCGCTCCGCAGATATCTCGGCTAACACGATCCTCCCCGCGTCGGAGAGCGTGTTTCCCGTGCGTGCGACGAGCTCATCGTTGATTTTTTTTATAGCTGCCCTTCTCGCTTTTTTCGATTTCGGCTTCTTGCGCTGACTATTAGCCTTTATATTGGATTGGTTCATGCTGGAGACGATGGCTCTCGTCCCCAACTTGGCGTATTGGGGCACAGTTTATTCTGTGGCATAGGCAAAATCCATATCTGTTGATTCCAAGGGAGCACTTTTTCTATAACTATCGCTAAATCATATACCGTCTTGAAAAAGAGCGGAAAACCTCGAAAAAAAACACTTGTCGGATCGAACTGAGGTCGTCAGAGTGCGGGCCAACAAACGTAATGCTATCAATACTAAAGTATACCTGGTATCAGGTATGGTTTAATGGCTTTTCCCATAATATGAAGACCCAATTCGTGGCGTATCGCGAGTACTTCGCGATCCCGTGACGTATTTCTAGTATACAGTATTCTACATTCAAGTTGTTTTGGGCCCGAAGGGCAAGTCGATCTTCCTTGGGAGGTATTGGTCTCTTGGTTGAAACAAATGTTAAACTTTTCATCAACTTCATCATGCCACTTTTTTGTGGTCGTTAGGTACCTTACACGCTTCCCTAACATTCTTACCCTTGCATCAAACGCGCGCTTTATCCTACTTTTCTCCCGGACAGTTGCAACGCGCGCGAGATCGTGCGTCCGTAGAGGAAGCGCGCAGAATCTGGATCCAGGGTCTAGCGGGTGATCGCGCCGCCGCCGCCGCCGCCGCCGCCGCCGCTGCTGCTGCTGCTGCTGCTGCTGCTGCTGCTGCCGTCTCTGCTGGTGCTGCCGCTTCCACAGGCGAACAAGCGTCATCCGTGGATACCCTCAGCGGACGAGGAATCCTGTCTTTCCTTGACCCTCCAACTTCGGAGGCAGAGGCGTTCGCGGCGGCGGCTTTGAGCGAGAGGTACCGCTTGCTGGGAGAGGAGGCTGATGCTCGCGCAGCCCGGGCCCGGTGGAAGCGTCAGCGGAGCGAGCGGGCGGTAGCGACCCGCGCGTCCCTAAACGTGCTCTATGCCAAGGAAGCTAATGCGTGGAAAGTCATGGCGGCAGAAGTGACAGGGGGAAGTAGGGAGACGGCGGCAAACAGAGACGTGGATGCTCCGATGTCGACGGCAGCTGTTGGAGACGGCGTAGGTGATGGCGGGAGCGCAGGCTACGATACCGACGAAGCGGTAGTGGAAGACAAAGGGGAGATGCATGGCGATAAAGAGGGGGGGGTGGAGATGGAAGTGGTTGAGGTGGAGGATGCAGTCGTCCAAGAAGGGCTCATGGGCCGTGAATCCGCAGCGCCGCCGCCGGCAGCTCAGTCGCCGCCCTTACGCGGTTCAAGCGAGGCAATTTCCCTTGGTGAGAAACATGTTGCCATCGCCCACGGAACAGGTCAAGAGGAGCGTCCATCTGGTGACGGTGGTGAAGTCACGGCGAAGGTACAAGCGGCATCGACAGGATCGGAACGTGATAGCAGACAGGGCGGCAGGCACCGCGATGACGCGAAGTTCTCGCCTGTCACCATTGTTCAGGAACCAGGTGGAAAGTCGACAGGCGTGTCAGCGGCTTTGGGCAAAGGGGCCGGTGAAACTCTGCGAGATCACCCTACTCCCCCGGACGATCCGCCGTTGAAGTTCTCGCAAGTGAAAATCGTCCAAGAGCCGGGTGGAAAGTCTGACGGCGTGTCGCAAGCGCTAAGCGCAAACGCTGACCACGGCGGTGACACCCTTGTTCCGTCAGCTCACGGTACGGGCGTAGGAACAACCCAAGAGCTTCGCGACGACGCGAGCAACGTCTCACGCGTGTCGTCCTCTGCGTCTCTCCACCACGTGGCTACCGCTGTAGACGGTGCAGTCCAGAGGCTTGGAGACTCCGTTTTAAGAGAACTAGAGGATAAAGGCAGCCTTGAATCGCGCCCGGTAGAAGGCCAGGCCTCCGACGACGATTTCGCTAACGTGTTGCACGCCGTGGAAACGATGGGGGGGGGGGAAGAAGGTGGCGGCAGCAACAACGGAGAGTCCCTCCAAGACGGACAGTCTTCCAGGCAATCATCAGTCGACGCGGCAGAGCCAACCTCTGAGGCGAGAGTGGAGAGTGATGGGAGTGACGATGCAGGCGAGCGGAAGGCTGCGGTTGGCAGGACCATCGAGTTTGCGCGTCCAACTACCGAGGTGAGGCAGCGAAGCGCTGTAGGAGCGGGTGCCGCTTGAAACATTGTTGCGCGCGATACGCTGTTTGCCTGGCCGTGCGGAGCCGTTTTGCCCTTGGAATACCTGTTGGTTACTGGAATATCGGTATGAAATATCACTCGTTGGGCAGGGTAGGCTATATCACTGCCGCGGGTGACCACAAGAAAACTTGTTCGGCCGGGCGTTGGCCTTTGGTGAAACGTGCGATTTTTGTGTTGCGCGTTTGCCTGCTCGGCTCCTCCTCGATTGCTACAAGAGACACCGTTGAAACACAATCCTTGCTTGCTGACAGACATGTCACGCTATCACACACGTATTGGAATATCGTTGAGTATCAGGTTCATCTAGCTACTGACTTATCGTCAAGGGGGCGTATTGGAATATGGACTTTGCAGTCCACTCGCATCTAGTTGATGTGCAGTCACTACGCGTGAGTACACTGGGTATCTTGTTCTAGATGCGGAGAATTACAATATGCGGCGAGATTCGAGTTTGTTCCTTTTCACCGGTGTATTGTACATTCAAGTTGTAACTAACTTACCACCATACTGTAGGACGGATTGTCGGCGAGTACACCAGCCCGTAGAGTACATCTGCCCGTAGCTTGGGCACTGTCCCGTGATGATCAGGTGACGGCCTTGCCTACCTCGATCACTCCTTTCCATCTCTCTTCATCTTCTCCCATTACCTTTATTCTCTCTATCGTTTCCACCTTTGGCCTCAACAGCCACGTTCCAAGCTATCTTATTTCTGCGTCACAAGTGATCTTCACAGACACTCGGTGCCACCTCTGCAGCTCTTATCATAGAGACAGAGCCTCGACACACATCATCTTTCAACACCCACGAAATTGACACATGTTTGGATTCAGCTATATCAACACCCCGCCTATATAACCGTCCCCCTCCCCCTTCGCTTTCGAAGTCCCATGCGATTCCTACGGCGGAGCATCCCGTGACCAGCAGCGCGCAGTCGGTGGAACTAGTCGACGCGGCACCCGACGAAAAGGCCGCAGGTGGCAGCACGAGCGGGATATTTTTGCCAGAGCGCCAGCTAAGGATGGATGCTGCGGAGGGGAAAGAGAGCGATTCTCGCTTGCCGCTGGAAGTGATTGTGCGAAGATGCGTGCGGGAGCCGGTTTTCGCGCAGTGTCGCGCGATAGACTCGGCGGCGCTGGTGTATCTGGTGCGGGATGCAGGCGTTGCGGAGCACCTGGCCTCCATGCGCACGTTCTTGCTCGGACTGGGATCAAACTTCCTCCACGACTTCACGCTGCGGCTTCTGGATGGACTTTACGACGGCGGGTAAGGAAATGCGTTTGTGGGAGGGTATGGCCGGAATATCACGTAACAATTGCTGCCTAGCTCGGCGGGGGGCAACTATGAACTCGAGGTCGGCCGCGTTATTGCCCCGCTGCAGGATTGCCGTGCTTTAACGTTGTTTCCGTGTTAGGAGGCGCATTTTTCCCGAGGTGATGAGCCCCGGATACGCCTCTTTCTCCTGATAGGCGGCAGCATGCTTGATGAAGTCAACCGGAGCAGGGCATGAAGCGTTGCCGCTATTACGGAGGATCATAGTAATCAGGACCCACGATGTACACAAAAACCTATTTATTCCAAATTTTTTACTCACCATAATTGGTCCTGATTACTATGGTCCTCCGTAATAGTTGGTCAACGGCTGTATGGTGTTTTTTTTTAGTGTATTCGGTTTTGATGTACCCTGGTACAACTTAGTTCAGCTGCACAAGCGGTCGATTCGTGTATTTTCCCGATATCCGCACCTTTCATTTTTCCGTCCCCGCTGTTATTGTGAACCTAACCCGCAAGCTCGAACCTGCCTGCACCGCCCCCGTCATTACCGCAGAATCGACTGGCGCCAATCCTCCAACCTTGATGCTGCATTCGCGGCTTCTGCTTCAGCGGCGGGATTTGACTCGTTACCACTGGCGCCGGAGAGGTTCCGGTACGAGGTTGACCCTACTTGTGGAGGCGTGTTGGGGGGAAGCTTCGCAGGCGCCGAAGACGGGGGCTTGTGCATTCCCGTTCCACTGGCCTTGGGTGCATACGAGGAGCTTTACTCGCCGGCTGTTCTTTCCTTTGTATCTCCAGTTGTTGAGGTACCGTGGCCGGTAGGGGTGCTTCTGCCGACGGGAGTCCTCCGCACTTACAGCAGCATTCACCGCGCTCTGTTTCGGCACCAGCTGGTGCTGCACCGCTTGCGGCGATTGCGCGTGGCGTTCCGAGAGCTGGACGCCGCGATTAATGCTTGGGGGGGTGGACGGAGGAGCGGGCGGCGTGGTGGGGGCAGCGACGACGGAGCGGGGACGTCGTGGGACGCGGGGCGGCTCCATTGGATGCACCTGTTCCGGCATAAGATGCAACACATGGCTGACAGCCTGCAGGTGCGTGTTATACAGCACCGGCGACAAACTCGTGCGAAGGTAGAGCGCGGAGCGTGTTTGGGCCCCAAATCGGACGCTGCCTCATACAATTGGGCGAAACGTGGTGTGCGTTTTCTTGCGTGTAGGCCTGCTTATTGTGCGATTGTCTTCTGCCCCCTGGCTGCAGGTATCGTTGACACACGGCAGCGCCAGAGTTTGAGGGTTTTGGCTTGAGACAGGTTTTGGCCGAAGGCGTTCCTCGCCCAACCTTCATCGTTTAAGTCAATCTCACTTTAGGTGCAAATTGTGTATTTACCGCAAGACAACACTGTGTATTACCCATGCATTGCGTCGCTGTTTTCGTGCTAACATATGCCCTTCGTCCCCCCACCCTAATTATTTAAACAAATCAGGCGTTCTTCGCAGAACAAGCGGAGACAGGATGGCCGGACCTTCGCAAGTCGCTCGCCGTCACGGAAGGAACGGGATCCTTTTCGCGGACGGCCTTGTGTGGCGGAGGGCTCGCAGTTCTCGTCGCCGCTCATTCCAGCTACATCTCCAACATGCACTCCCATATGTTCCTCGGCGCCGACCGACAGGGCGTCATCGCACGCGCATGTATCGAAGAGTTTTACGAGGTGGTCAGTACGGTCGGCAGGATTACCGACGGCCTGCTGCCGGCCCCGTCTCAAATCGCGGATGCCCGCAGCGGTAGGGAGGGGACCCCTCGAACTTGCAGCCGTGAAGGAATGGTTTTGCCGGATGGCGCTTTCGAGGAGTTAGAGGCTGCTCGGGTAAAGTTTGATACGGCGAGGGGGGGACTTTGTGGAGCGCTGGTGGATATTAGCGCCGCAGGGGGCAGTGCCCGCGCGAGGCCTTTCCTCGCTATCATCGGATACGATGGGTACGGGGGCGACAGCATTGCATAGGCGACCATGTCGCGGTGGTTTTTATCACTGGGCTTAGCTTTTGGGCTGGGTATTAGCTTTAGGCGAATGCGAGACGAGGGTCGCCTACATTTGCGTACCGACGGATTTATCTATACGCAGGGAGCCCGTCACGTTGCTTGTAATATGTGTCTACCATAAATGCTTGTAAACTGTACAGCCTCTTTCAAGATATGGTTGCGATCCCCCAGAATCGACAGAGTTCTACGCGACTGCTGTGGGATGGTACAATCAGCCCCCCCCCGAGAAGACAGTAAAGTCAGCATCCGTAGAGCAGAACGCGTGAGGTGGGCACAATCCTTTGCTCTTCGCAGTATTGTCGAGGTCGATATAAACACAACCTCATCAACTAAAAAATGCGAGCCACAACAGTCGACATCTCGCCAATTCCACACCACACCCAGAACGGATACACCACCGCCCGCACGGGAAGTGCCTGTCTGATGAGCGTGGAGGATCCCCACCGAGAGCTATTACCTACGGATGCCTCTATTGCAAAAACTCTACAATGCTAAAAGATATCCCTTCGGAGTGTGGCTTTACGCATATAGGTTGAAGCGAGGTGACGCAAGACTGATATATCAGTAAATTAGGGGCAGGACAGGTTTCGGGGAAAAAAAAACGGTCGTCGCACATGTACCGATGTAAGATACATCAGAAAGGAGTTTACCCACGGTTTGCGCTTCGCGCTCTCGGCGGCTCCTGCAGAGGGCTGATTACATTTCTGCACCCCCGGGTGGGATCAGGTCCAGGTGGGATCAGGGGATGGGTATTGTCTACAAGGCGCTTCGCTCCGCGGGCGGCATCCGCCCGCTACGCTAGCTCAGATAGACAAATAAACGCGAAGCGGACAGGAGGTCCTTGGTTTAGAGCAACTTGCGACTTGAAAATGCCAAGAGCTTAACGCTCCACGAAAATGATCCGGACGTCGCTTTCACGCATGCATCACATCGTCCTTACGAAAGAGAAAGGGCGGAGAGAAGAGTAGTAGTGTTGTATCTTAATGAGTTGGAAATAAAGGCAAGTCTTCGCGCATCACCAGCTAGCTGC
>JAYJMJ010000166.1:8929195-8942342 GCA_036873875.1 Laminaria ephemera | reverse complement strand
CCCCCCCCCCCCCCCCCCCCCCCCCCCACCAGCCGCTCTCGTGCGTAAGGTCGGTTTCACCCAGTCACAGCTACTGTTCCGGGCGTCTTCGCGCCTCTTATGTTGTGCCACGCCCCCCCCTTCGAGTTGGTTCCCCTAATTTTCTCGTGCGAAAAAAAAAAAACTGCGAGCACCTTCTCCAAAACTTCTCGCGGGAAGAGGGTCCGATCGAGTCTATTCTTGTTCGTCGCTTATCATCTCCTCTCCACCGTCGTTGTCGAATCCAGCCTTTTCATATTGAACGGTCCAGCGCCGCCTCTATCCGGGTGGCACCTACCGGCTTTCCTTGGCAGTATCTATCTACCTCCGCACACACAAAACGCAACGCTAAACGCAATCTATAGAGCTCCACGCTCTATAGAGCTCTCGACACCACTGGTACACACAGATTGAATTCAATAACGTTGAGCAAGGATGAGAAAATTATCGAAGCAAGCAAATCGCTCTGGAAGTAGTTAAAAAAAAACGAAGCGAACTGGGTTCTCGGTATACACCGGTGGACACGAATGCTATCATACTCCCGCATGCCCCTGCCGGCCTCAACAAGCGACATGAACACCACCAACGCGTAAATGGCAGACGAGGGAACTACTGCAGGAAGGATGGAAGCATTCTCAAGAACAAACAACCGAAGGGCCTCTGGGGGGTGGCGTCTACTTGAAAAACAACAATCTGGCCTAACTAGTGACAAAACGCTCTTTCGCGAGGAAAACTTGCTCTCACAGTGGAATGCCGACCAGTATGGTCGTAGCAGTCACAGCTGAGGTTTATGGGAAAAAAACGACACAAAGTTTTCCTACGCCCCACCGAAAGACACTCCAAACGCTATCACCCTAGCCGTTGCATCGGTAACTGTACAGAAGTAAGGGGGTGATTTCATGGACGAGCATACAGACAGACAGTACCACACCAAAAGCGTCAAGCTTACGTCGACAACCACCCTTTCTGGGCGGTGTGAGACATCTTCTAGCTATCTTCGACGTGATCTGGTGTTCGAGTCCGATTAGGGTGCGGCTCAACCGGCGAGGAAGGCACAGTACCGCTTTCTTGGGCGATAGCTTTGGCTTCCTCCAGAGACAAGGAGGGATCCACCGCCACGAGCGCCTCCGCTTGGGTGGTGGCACGGGGTCGAACCTTGTCGATAAACTCACGAACATCAGCCACGGACTCGTAATTGTGCGCATATCCCTGACGCCCAGCCACCTCTGCTCGATACCGGATCTGGTTAATGCCGTTTAATTTTGCCGGACGAGGAGAGGCACACGCCCACCATGGTGAATATATGAGTAAACAAAAAAATGTAACAGTAGAATACACGGTAGATCACTGTACGTAAGCCAGTACTTTCACTCGGACAACCGCAAGCAGCGGTGTATCTGCTCCGCCCCGCCCCTTCTCCAGCTCCGTGAGATAGAAATTAGAGGTTGTTTGTCTTGCCGTGACCGTGGTACATCGCATGCCGTCAAGATGCTTGCGAGTCCGCTTTTCCACCGTTTCTAAAAATGTCGAAGCAAAAATGATGGTGCCCACGTGCCCACATCAAAATGCACTACACCACATGCGTCCTTCGATACAGCGTGTGAAACGGTTCTGTACACCTATCTTGTCAACAGAATGACTGCGCACGCGCCGTGTGACATCCGACGACCATCCAACCTGCCACAGGTGATTCTCACCTTGTTTAGGTTATCTCGCAAATCCGCCAATTGCCTTCGGAACGAATCCTGGGAGGCTGTATCAATGCCGTAGATACCTTGGTCGAAGTCTCTCGATCTTGCACACCATCCCTGTGTGCTACCTCCTGCGTCAAACGGAAGAGGCTCTGTCCCCTCAGCGCCTGGCGTTGGGGGTTTAGCCTCCGCGCAGCCCCTGCCATCCTCTGCCGCGACATCGGTTGCCCATCACAATACAATGTAGGTAGACGCACGGAACAATGAAGAGCACGGCGAGAGTATTTCACGACTTGTATAGCGGCATCAAGACAACATCAGTCAGTTCAACACGTATCGAGTCACCCAACACGTAGGGGATGTGCTGCCAATTCTATGTGCGTGTCCACGGTCTGGAAATGGCTATGATAAAGTATCGACGAAATCGGCATTTGTTTTTTTATTTGCTGTTTAACAATGTCGTCGATCTCTCACTGTGGTGGACTCGCCACTAAGTCCATTCTGCTAAATCGGAGCCTTGGTTTGTGAGCGACAGAGCACTTACCACGATCGTTGACAGATTTTGGGGTTGAAACTCAACTTTGACGAGCTAACAGGTGGGTCAAAACAGGACAGTGTTGTTCGCTCACCTGGGAGTGGAAACCGGTGGTGCGCGGGTGCCGTTTCCTCAAGCGCCTTCCGCCATGCCGAGCAATTATCTGACTGGGACTTGGCCATTGCAGCAAAAAATGTCTAGTGGACAACGCACGATTGAAGAGTGAGGAGCGAAAACCGAGAGGAGGTGTTGGCAGCGGTTTTTGTCCAGATGAAGAGCATGTCGACCGCTTTAGCAGCACGGCCTCCGCAACAACGAGGTAATAGGCCACGGGCTACGAACTGAATTGTAGGAGTTTTTTATCACCTGAAGGTACGCAGGTGCGCCGCGAGGCCCCAAGCTCTGCATTCCCCCGTAATCCTTTGGCTGGGCCACCTCGCCTCTGTGGTCTTCAAAGCATCCGCCGGCGTTATCTTTGACGTTGAGGCCGTCGCCTTCAAGCCCCGTGGTGTCGGTGCCGCGAAATTCGTTCGAAAGTCGTGAACGGCGCCGGGATGGGGTGGCACGAGACGACGAAAATTCCGCCGATGCCCCATCTGCTGCACAGCCGCCGCCAGGGTTACGGTAGGTGCTTGGCACTTCGCATGCAAATCGCCCCCACTTCGCGTAAGGTTCTCCCTGTTTGTATCCCACACCACTTATTTGCGTTCCACTTGTTGTCGTGTGACCATCTTCTACTGCCGACTCCGTGCCTATCATCCCGGGAACTGCGATGTTGACCTGTACCGCTGCAGAGCTTCCCACCGCCTGTTCACGTCAAGACAATCACACAAGTAGAGTTCACGTTAAGACAGTCACCCAAAGAGTATCGGCAAGAGATGAACTTATCAGTATTTTAGTCTGATTAGTGCCCTGGCCCTTAGGTTTCGTGTTGGGGTATCCGAGCAAAGTTCAACAGTTGATAACGCATTTTGGGCGTTTAGAAGGTAGTAGAAAACACAGTAATTGGACATCGATTGCCGCACAAATGGCGGGGAAAACGAAATATGCCATTTTCTTACGAGAATGCGACTCTTGTAAATGACAGAAGCTCCAACGGTGATATGAGATCTTGCAGTGCCCGCGATAGTTTCGACAATTAATTGTAGGCGCGCCTCAAACTGGGCACCCTACGTAGCTTTGAGGCACCACCTACTGGTTCTTGTTACGGCTACACGCAGTAGTAGCGGTGCGGTCACAGCGCAAGACATTTAGGTGGCGACGCATATACCTCAAGTAAGAAATAGGAGGCGGCATGCGTGCATCGGTCACACAGTATACGTCTTCAAAGCACTCCCGCTATGTGAGGCAATTACTCGTACAGCTTATAAGATCACCCACACACACACACACTTACCTGTGTGCCGTAGCTGCGAAGATCAACACCCGTGTCCGTGTCGCGCGCGTACTCCACGGATGCCACACCACTAGATCGCGAAATAGTCTTCACGTCCATACCAGGGGGTCGTCCCGAGTCGTGCACTTCAGTAGAACGGTCAATTAGCACGCCCCTCTTCGATACTACGCTAAAATCCGTAGCCCCCGTTTTCTCGTTTTCAGCACTTACGCCCTGGGTTTTGTCCCGTGTAACTTTTCTAGGGCGTGACTGTGCGACACCATCGACCGTTGCTTTTGTAGGCTCTGAGTCGTGGGCACCGCTGGCACCTTCCATCCAGCATCCACCCAACGATCCCCGATCCCATTTCTCCTGAACACCCAGTCGGCATCCACGGGTACCGACGTTGCTACCCGGCGCAATCTCGCTGACATCTTCACTGTTGCCATCCGCATCGGACTCGGGGTTAGTGCCAAAGTCGGTGGTATTTGGCAAGCCCGGTTTCAACTCGGCGGTCGGGTCGCCCCAAGCCTGGCGGGGTTCATTAAGTGCTCCTTGCCGTCGACTGTGAGCAATTTCTTCCTCGCGAGGAGATGCTCTCATAGAAGAAATGGCCGTAGCAGGCTCTGACTCTTGATGCTCCGTGTTGTTGTTCGAAAAAATCTTTTCCGTTTCCCGTATCTGCGGTGGCTGGAGCGCATGACTTTCCGTCTGAGGCAGCCCAGGTTTTTCCGATTCTTCTGATCGGCTACACCCTTTAGACGCGACTGAGTTTAAGGGCTGGTTTCCGGTATCCTCACCGTCACTCTCCAGGAAGGGGTCCACCTCTTCGAAATCGTCGTCTCCGTAGTCGTCTTCCTCGTCGTCTTCTTCTGCTTCACTTTCTTCTGCATCATGACTACTTGCACTCCTTTCTCGGCTCCCTCCAGCGTCTTGACGGTGTGCTTCTCGACCCGACATCGGGGGAGCTTTGTGGTCTGACTCCGAAGCAAATTCATCGAGCGGCACAGTTCTTCGTGGTGTGCCTGTGCTTCCCTCCCAGCTGAGCCCGGATTCCACGTCACTCGCTTCCCCAATTGGACTGCACAGCCCGTCCTTCTGTCGACTCGGAAGCAACGCGGACTCCTGCTCGACACTTTGCCTAAATAAACCTGAGCTCCTTCGAGCGTTGCTTCCATAACTACCCCCTATCTCCGAAAACGAGCCTATTCGCCTCGGTTCTTTTTCCTTTGCCCGGGCTTCCCAGCGAATCTCCTCCACCCCTGCTGTCACCATCGAACTTACTGAGTCGATGCTGCTGGCTACCTCTCCCTCGCTGTCATAACTCTGCCTCGTCGCACCAGCATTCGGTGATGCTGAAATCGTAGCAAAGCTCGCGCGAATGCCCGCCGATCGACCATCGGGTGGTGGTGGATAGCCGCCTGCTTGGCCGTACAGCGTGTTCCCTTTGCTCCCCGCCGAAGGTTTGGGCGTATTTAAACCTGCGGGAGAAACAGCAGCCTTAGGCCCTTCAAGCGCACCCGAGTCTAGTATGCCCAGCTCCCTGGCTGTAGCAAACTGGGTAGAAGAGCGTGCTCCCGTGAGGGAGCGGCTGACCCCACCTCCCGCGCGCGTCTCTACCATATCCTCGCCGTAGCGCTCTGGTACGGGGATTTCGCGACTGGGCGTCAGCCTGGATGGAGATTTTCGCGTAGTTTTGAGGTATTTATCGGAATCACTGCTCAACGACATGTCCATCTCGTCTTCGTCTAGGACGGTGTTCGCGGCGCCCGATCTCCTGAAAGCGCCCACCCCTTCAGCTGCGCTCGTGCGGGGGGTGCTGGAACCTCCCTCCTTGTACTTGTTTAGGAAGCTCATGGCCTTGTCCAGGGCAGAGGTCGGGGCAGCTGGGGCCGATGCTCGCAGAGGGGCTTTCGAGTCCATATTGGGGACAAGAAAAAGGCTAGCCGAAGGTGCTCCCTGCTTCGAAATCGAAAACGACAAGAACACATGAAACAAATGACCAAATGCTCCTAAAGTTCATAGGTTGTGGTGGATTCTATAAAATATTTCAAATACGTTAGCTGTGAGTTCGACCAGTTGACTGGCAGACATTCAAATTTGCAAGTGGTGGTGGATTCGGGAACTAGAGCTACAGGCCCAATAGAGGAGCTTTCGTGTCTGTATTGGTGACACGAATAATGCTAGCCGAAGGTGCTTCTTGCTTCGAAATCGAATCGACAACACATGAAACGAATGACCAAAGACTCGTACCAGGTAAGGTTCATAGGTGGCGGTGGACTCAGGAGCGAGCGCTACTGACGCAACAGAGGAGATTTCGAGTCCATGTTGGTGTCAGGAATAAGGCTAGCTGAAGGTACTTCCTGAAACGAAATGGAAATCGATAAAACATTAAACAAATGCCAACAAACGTAGAGTTCATAGGTGGTGGTGGATTTAGGAGCGAGTGGTATTGGCGCAATAGAGGAGCTTGCGAGTCCATATTGGTGACAGGAAGAAGGCTACATAGTCGAAGGTGCTTCGAAATCGAAATCGAAATCGACAACACATAAACAAATGATCAAAGGCTTGTAAGGTTCAAATTTAAAGGTGGTGGTGGATTCAGGAGCGAGAGCTACAGGCGCAATAGAGGAGCTTTCGAGTCCACATTGACAGGAAGACGGCTAGCAGAAGGTGCTTCCTGCTTCGATTGCGACAACAACACAGGAACAAACGACCAAAAACTCGTAAGGTTCGTAATAGATAGGTAGTGGTCGTGGTGGGTTCAGGAGCAAGAGCTATAGGCGCAATGTTATAGAGGAGCTTTCGAGTGATACTGCTGACGGGAATAAGGCTAGCCGAAGGTGCTCCCTGCTTCGAAATCGAAATCCACAACACATGAAACAAACACCAAGGCTCATAAGGTTCACGAGTGTTGGTGGATCCAGGAGCGAGCTTGTTAGAAATAGGTGTGATCTCTACGTATGACTATGTGTTGGCCCAAGAGAGCTATCTACTGGTGCATGTCCTGTGAAAGCCTGGTCGGTCGTACATCTGACTGGTGCAGCATCCTTCCGGATCAGCCTCATCCGCGCCACCTCTACCTGATCGGTATCCATCGCTCATGCACAACCATATCCAACAGATCTATACCAGGTAAGCGGCATCACGCCCACAAATCGAATACATGTGTCGATCCAATGCACGTTTGCCTGTGTCGCCCCCTGTGGCGGAACATGATAGGTTTTCTGTGCTCACATGGGCTTTGAACGACGACGAGTTGGGAGTCGATCCTGTCGTCTTGTTCAAGGAGGATTTTCCGAGCTTGGATTGTTTGCTCCGCTTCTTTAAAGCTCTACCACCGCCGTAACTGTTTGCGATGTCAAAGTTATAGGCGTCATCATCACCCCCACCACCTCCACTGCTGGCGAACATGGGACGTGCGGCCGGCCGGCCGGCCGCTCTGACGTCTGAACGTGCTGTGTTATGATAGCTATATGCTGTGTGGTATGTGAGAGGGACTGCTGGATTTTGCCGTGCTGGCTGCTGTGTGTGTTTCGGTTACACCGACCATCTACGACGTAGATCGTGCCATCTACTACGTAGATCGTGAGTATTAATACGTACGAGTACTGCTGTGTACAACGATATACCAGGGTATACCAGTAGATCGTTGACCAGCAGAAGCACGATCTTCGTTATATACAAGCATGGGATGATATGATACGTGCGTAAATACAACGCATCGTCTTGCCAGCGCAGTCTAGAGCAGCAGAGTACCAGTACCACAGGACCACATGGAGGGGTGTTCCACAGGGGGTACCTTCGTATTCTCGTGTACTGCAATGGCGTCGGCCGTAGCTGTGTCGACGCGCAGCAAGCTATCTACGTAACGGAGTTTTGTTTTTTTTCTTCATTTTTTTCCCTGCCTGTGTGCGCCGTCTCTAATAAACAAGCCGGCACGGTCCTAGCGGCACTACGTACAGCTACTATTAATAGCCGTTGTATATACGAGTATCGTCGTCTATCTACTACTACTACAGTAGTAGTTGTAGCAAAATCTACCGCAATATCGCAATCGATCTCCTACGTAGACTATGAACAGTACTCGTATGTACGGAGGTGTGATGAATGGTCTAAACATTTACTACGCTGTCATAACATTTACCACTGCCGTAGTACTTACTGTCGGTTATCCCACACACGAGCTAGCATGTTCTGCGACCTTCTTCTGGACAAGCGATGGTCACAGGTGCCCCCCCCCCTTCCCCGGCGCACGCCTTTGGTTTTCAGAGCGTTCAGCGTTCCCACTGCTCGTCGATTTATGTTGTTGTCTCTATGATACGAGTACTCTACTGTAGTACCAAACACGTTCCCAATTCGAAGGAGCTTTTACGCTCCGCAGCCTCCTGAGCAAGACGTTCGTGGTCACAGGAGTCTGCCGTCCCGTCCCGGTACCTGCCTTGGTTTTTGTTTTTATGCAGGTATAAACGAGATGAATTCGACGTAAAAACTACAGTAGGATCCGAGAATTCCAGGCCAAGTTTTATTGGTTGTTACTGTAGTTTCGACCACACTTCTCTCTGTGGTTTCTCTGAGAAATCAGTACAAGCAGATGCCGCTACGTACTTATAGATGTGCACAAGCAAGTTAGTGTAAGTGCTGTGAAGTATGGTGGTACCAGTATGCACCTGCGAACCCGCACGCGGAGTTTGGCGAGATTCTGTGTAGGCCTCGTGCTATACATACATACCAGGCATATATAGCACGCCGTCTCAGACCAAACGTTATGGAAAAACGAACCTTGATCTTGTTTTTTCTCCAGATCTTCCCTTTCCTACCTATTCAAGTCCATTTTTCTCGCGGAGAGCGCAAAACCGGCCATTCTCTTGACAACAAATGTCCTCTCTTGACAACAAACGTCCGAGCTCTCTTCCAGGGCTTTCCAGCGAACCTATCCATTGCTACAGGGGTTGATTTTAAGTTATTAAAAAAAACCCGAGGGAATCAACATCTATCTGCAAAAATACTCCCAATTTCGGTATCTTGGGCAGATATATGGAAAATATCAGGATTTTCGACGTCTTGGACGAATTTTGCCCCGTCGTAAAAATGAGGTTCTTTGCCCCTGTAGCAATTGATAGGTTCGCTGGAAAGCCCTGGAAGAGAGCTCGGACATTTTTTGTTGAGAGAATGGCCGGTTTTGAGCTCTCCGCGAGAAAAATTGACTTGAATAGGTAGGAAAGGGAAGATCGGGAGAAAAAACAAGATCAAGATTCGTTTTTCCATAACGTGTGGCCTCATCAGAGCGTTCGCGGGCAGCAAGGCATCACACCGACCCTTGTACGTATTACTGCCAAAATATTCCCACACTACTGTAGTTCCAAGTAATGTCCCCCAAAACTGTGCGTGCCGGTCTAAGAAGGCTAAAAATGCCTACATCCGGTGAACTCTGACCATTTACACTTTAGAAAATTTAAGTGCCTCTGATACGGAAGACGTTCTCCCTCGGCATGCACTGCAGTTGCCATTCCTCGAGCAAAATCTATATGTTGACGTCGATATTAGCCTACAAAATAGCTCGATTACACGGAAGGAACCCACCACATCGTCGCGCGCCACACAGGCACAGCTGCCGCAACGCATTATTACCATGCGTACCAGTTCTCCCACCGCCCAAACTACCAGGCAACTCCTTCTCATTTGAAACCCCTTCACCCACAGAAGACGCATTCCTATCGGAACATTTTTCAATGGTGTTTGTAGGTGGAGTTCGTCGCTGTGCCTTGGGCATCGACTCAAAACTTTCTTCGGGGTCGACTTCTGACGCCCCGCCCGCCGAGCCTACAGCTCCATAGTCGTACGTCAGCTCGCAGCCTGCCTCTAGGCTTCCCAGTGTGAAGAAAGCGAGACGAGGTAGGAATGAGCCTCGCCGTATCTGCTGGCAATCAACGCGGGCGCCGGGCACGGCGGGCACACAAAATAAGGAGAAGACGACTTCATCGACTGCTCAAATGCAAACCAGATGTGTAGGTCAGGATAACTCGGAAGTTACGATGACAGCAGCTAGCCTAGCGGGCGCGAAGCGGAGTGCACTGGTATCTAGGCAAAACCTGCCCCGGTTCAACTGTCACCGCATATCGCACTCGTCAGTGTAATATACAGTAGATCAGGGCTTCCACAAATAGAGCACAGGCGATGACTGAAAAATTGCGAATCTACACTTGTGCCGCAAACGCGGCGTGTGGGAGACAAGCGAACCACACGCAAGGTACATTATAGCTGCTCGATACATGCAGCAGCATAGTAGCGGGAAGAAGGCAAGGCCAATGCAAATAAAACAGCTTACACGATAACACCGCGGTCGGAAGCGTATGGGCGCAAGGGGCTGTCTTACGAAACAAGGGGAAACCAGCAGGCATGGCGGATGGCCTTACATGTAGTAGAGAACGTACCGTATGACAGGGGGTTACGTGCTCGGCGGTGGTAGTTTATGAAAGAGATTCCAACTGTCGCGCTTGGCTTAACTAGGTTCGATTTATCACTACTGCTCAAGAACTGAATCCTTTTCATAAACTCAACGTCTGCCGTCGGTCAGTGAAATAAACAAACAAAAACATCGTCCCTGGCTCACCACATACACGGAAAGCGTCGGCTCGCAGGAGTGATTGAAGAACCTCGACACGTTTCCAGAAGTTGTGGCGTCTACTATTGTCTGCCACACAATTTTCCCCTGGGCAACGTTTGGACAGTCGAAAGGCGGAGGGACGGACAAGGTACGAATAAGATGCCAGATGATGTGGCTGTGTTGGGAAAGGGATAGGCGTACCGCGAGGAAGGCGCAGAAGTCGGCGACTTGGTGCCGTTACGCCCTGTTGCCTACCTGGTACCTGATGTGATACAGGAATGCCTTACGAGTATCGACCAATCGATGTACAGTAAATTTCGCACTGCTCTGTGCCATTCGTAGAAATACCAAACCGAGCCAGATTCAACGCCAACACTGCTAGCGGCCCGGCCCGGTACACCGAGATCGCCAAAGGCGGCAGGACGACGACCGAACGAGCTCACACACGCGGGGAGCGCCCAAAAACAGTCTTGTTCTCTGATCACCCGTATTCGTCCCCAAGAAATCACACGGCCGTCATAAATACCTCGGTATACAAATATCATCCGCAACACGCACAGTGACGTATCATACCTCTTGGAAGAACTCCTGCGTGGTCAAGACGTAATTCAATCCGTCCTGGTCATACTTAGGGACCCTCTTCCTCGCTTCCTCTACAGGTAGCGCCTCCCCGGTGTAGTCTGCTACAAACGTCCCTTCTGCTAGAGCGTCGATCGAGTACGCACCCCACCCCTTCCGGCCCATATAGCGGACCCTCATGCGCGGGACCTTCCGCCCTCCTCCCGCTTGCGTTGCTCTCAGCCGGCACGCGGCACCGCAAGAACAACCGGCGTGGCACTCGAACAGTGGCGCAGAACCGCTGTGATTTCACGGGCGGCGGGCGACAAAAGCGGCACAGGCCAAACGAAGCTCAGTTGTCGTCTTGCCCTGGGATTTGGCTTTACAGAGTTACAGACTTTGTCTCCTATTGATATCACATACGGTATCATACCTGGACGAGGCACCGGTGATTCCGATCTCGTTTGTCAATGGGCACTGGGTGAGGCTTCATTCAGGTTTCAGGTTTGTGTGATTAAATCGATTTCAAAGTGCGAGGCTTGGTCTGTCGACGGAATGGGTGCATGCATGCATGCACTCGGTGCGGGTCGCATCGAATAACAAAACGCTGTACCAGTACGCTTCAAAACGATATGTTCCCTGTTCTTTCTTCTTTGCCGGTTACCTCAATAAAATACCAGGTATCTCTCGTCATCTGATTCCTGCTTGTACGAGTACGATTTCGCATCAAATACCGGTACTCTGTACCTGTTGCTGTAGTCTACAGCAGTACGTGGTACACGACGATATGGCGTGCGGTGATGAAAACCGAGCCTTGCATTGCGGCAGTTGGGCGAAGGGAGCGAATGGCCAAGAATCCTTCGGCTTTCACCGGTAGTTCACAGCTTATGCTATACTCAGATTGGAATAGACTGAGCTGTACAACATGTTCTATTCAAAGCATCATCACCAGCAAAATACAAAACACCACCGCAATGCATCTGCTTCATCCCACCTCTGCACTGAAGCGTTGAGCTGAACGCAGGGACACGGGCTGCCATCCTCACCACCTTCCTTGCACGTGCTACCTTGGCACGAGCAACCCAGAAGGAGATCGTTGGCGCCATTATCAGACGTCCCCACTAAATGGACCGATTTATTGAGGTACTTGAAGCTGGGTGGCAAAGGTCCACCCATGCACCACTTCCCCGGTGGTGATTCCGAACGTCCCTCGCGCCGATGGCATGCTGATTCGCACGGTATCGGATACGGGCTTGCGCCATAAGATATATCGGTTGATTGCTCTTTGACCCATGCCTTCACAGACTTGAAAGACAGAGTCGAAACTGCACCAAGGGAAAGGCAGTCTTGCCACCTCAGAAATGGCAGGAGAATGAGACTGACCCTAGGGGCTTGAACTGCCTTCACCAGCGGCATCGGAGGAAGAGCACTCTGGCTTGGAAACACCCACAAGCACAAGGCAGAAGGCCAGAGAGCGGTATATTTTCTGGCAATTTACCCTTTCTTGATTGGCCTCAGCATTCACAAGCAACTCCCGGCGCAGCGCAACGTCAACATCAAAGATACAAAGATCGTACCAGTAGGGGCCAGATCTGACCCTCCACTAAAAGTCAATTCCCAGGTTGCTCCTGCATTCTGGGGTACCCCCCCCACTGCACGCTGATAGTTGTTGCTGTTGTTGCTGTCGTTGCTGTAACAACAGAATTGTTGCTTGAACGGCGCGTGGCGACGAAAAAATTGAAAAGTTGCCAAAATGTTTCTACGATATGATTGCTTGATGTGTTCGAAAAGTACGAAGAAAAGTCAAATCATCACAGCAGGTACATGTCATACCAAGGACCTAAGACCAAAGGGGGGATTGCTTGCAGGCGTATCTGCACCCACACAGCGCGGGGAGCAGCGGAGTTACCGTGACCATGGTGTAAGCTACTATTCGGAGGTCGCTTTACCAGTCGTGGCACACAAAACATATACCAGACTAACTGCAGTAGTAGTAAGTATTAGATAGTTCGTACCTGCTCGTACCAAGAACAATATGTTGCCAGGTATTCACACGTACCTCCTGGTATTTTTTATTTTTGACTTTTGTTTTATTCTTTGGTTTTATGTCTTCGGGGGTTTCTTCTTTTCCTGGTGAGTAATGCAGCGCCAACGACATGTGTTGGCGTGCTGTTCCTCATTGCACTACGTTCGTACAAGGGAGTGACAAATTTCAGCAATAATAAAAAGTACAAGGTTCCCCTCCGGGAAGTGCCTAGGGGAGTGGCGCAAGGACCATTGTTTTTATTATAAAAAATTAAAAATACACAACAGCTGTGAGATCTAGGATTTCGTCGAAACTCACCTTTGCAAGCTGTGTGTGA
>JAYJMJ010000166.1:8916594-8929093 GCA_036873875.1 Laminaria ephemera | reverse complement strand
GGCGTTTTTGGCTAAAAGTGCGCGTACGAAGAGATATGCGCGAAAACAGAGGCGAATTTGACAAATATACGTATACACATGAACGATGGGTGTTGCAAAAAAAGTAAAAGTTGCAAGTTAGAGCGAGAAAAAAGGTACCGATTGATAGCGAACGCTTACCTGGTAGTAGGCAGTTATTAATAGTTACGGTACTCGTATATAGAGTGCGCGTACCACCGCTGTAAACCCGATGTCAGCTTCTACTCGGAGGCCGCTTTACCAATCGTGGCACACAAAACACACCAGATGAAGTACGTACATAATAAAAAATATGAAAATATGACTATTTTTTTTATTTTTTAGTGTAGTGCTTTCGGGTAGTCTAGTTTTTTACTTCAAAAATAGTATAGAAAGTAAACTAAACACAAACATATCGTCATCGGACACTTTTCAATTTTCCGCCACAGAGATCCCAGGTCAACACCTACGGAAAACCAAGTACCTGGTAATATTTTTGGCACTTGATTTGGTGTGTTTTGTGAGTTGAAAACACGGCAACAGCTACTGGCCACTGTTAGGCTGCCCGAGACAATACCACCACAAAGGGCGGCAACAGGGCCTCGAGCGTCAAGCACACGGAGGGGCAACTACAGTTGCAGTTGTATTATAATCACAGAGTACCGATAGCCACATCACCCGTATGATATTCGAGACGCTTGCAAAGCGCTGAACACCACAAACCGCAGGTTGCTCCCTGCAAAGTCAACAACACCTTCCAGGAAGAAATAGTAAAGCAGAATGTCCGCCTTATTGAGTCCCCGAAGAGGTAAAAACATCAACGCGCTTCCAGCGCTGCCCATACGACAAGATTTTACTACAGTAAAGCACCAAAATGAGTTGCAGCAATCTGCCTAAAACATCAACCGACGGGGTATCCATCCGCGCCTCAAAATCAATCATGTTTACGATCAACTTGTTTCGTGCTCTAATATTTACTCGTACTTACACGAACAAACAGGTTCAAACAGACTACTACGAGGAAGATACCATCAACGCCTGAAGCCCACCCCAGAAACTCTCGCCGCCGCCCCCATCACCGTGGCGCTTCAGCGGCTGTCGAGCCCTGCCGTCGCCCGCTGTACCGCAACATTTCTCGCGCTAGCTCGGACGCCGCCCCTCCGCCCATATCGCCTGCCGCCATGCGCGCCACCTCTTCCTCCCGTTCGCGCCCTTGCACCTCGCGTATTGCTACGCTCAACCCGCCCTCGCCGTCCCCAAAGCTGTCGTGTCGACGGGATCGCCACGCCGACATTGTCGCGTCGTTAGCGGTCGGCGGCGGGCGGGCAGCACTAGCCGAGGCGCCGGCAGCGCGCGCATCGGCCGTGGCTTTGTCGACCACGAGGTGCTGATCGGCCAGGGCAGCGACGGAGGCTGTGTGGGTTACCACCACCACCTGTAAACGAGGACGGCATTCTTTATATTTTCAGCTCGCAGTGACCGGCTATCACGAGTTTCATGAACGACCGGTTAGGAATGAGGGGGCAAGAAGCTATGGTACGCATGCGATGGATGCGAGAGACGAGCACACTGCGCAGAGAGGCCGCATCAACACAGTACGAATCGTAGGCGTCGCGCTTTAATTGCTGATCGGTTTCAAGATTGGTAAAAACTGACCAGGGGAGAAACGAAGGAGGCGGGAATGGCCGGGAACTTTGCCAGGATCCCATCGACCTCAACAAGAACCTCCATCCGTCCGCCTGACGAGTATAACGTCAGCGTCGGGGCCGAAATAGATACAAGTACGATATTGTTGGTGGTGTGCCCTGAGCGTTCCTCAGCTTTTCTTAGACGCATTTTTTTTGCCTTTCTCGTGCTAGCGCGCGATGAGGTTGACCCCTCGGTCTGAAACTCCCTCATCGTGCTTGCCTACCCCGTCTGTACAGACTGTGCCGGGGGCGGCCTTGGCCGTGCTCTTGCCGTGTCGCGGTGGGGCATGCTGTACTCGTTTTTTTCTGGGCGGGGCGTACTGTTGTTTTTTGTTCCGAGCCCCCCGTACCCCCGAGATGGTACCGCCTCATTGTCACTGCAATACATATGATATTCGGGTCCCAGCAGATCAGTCAGGCTGCGATATCTTTGCGTTGCTGAGTCTCGAGAGTGTGGTTATGACACCCATACTACTGCTTCTGCTGCTGTGCTGCTAGTGCTGCTTGCTGCTTGCTGTTGTTTGTTGGTACTTGATCGTATGCATGTACTCGTACAATCGGGATCGTTCTGGGCCCATACTGTATACGAACGAGCATATCATATGAGTACGAGCACTCGTAGTAGTGCTGCTGCTGCAGTGTATGAACGAGTACCACTTTCAAGTAGACCTGAGGGGGGGAAACGGCAAAGGAACTGGATGAGAGCGATAGCTGGCGACGGTATTCGAGCCAATTGGACCGGCTTCCCTCCATCGAGTTATTTCCGAGTGGTCAACTGCTGCTACGCCACGTCTTTGTGGCTTGGTTTATTGGCTCATTGTGCCTGACACATGACGGCGATCTTACTTATTTTATTTTTTTCAAGGTTTTTTTTCTCTTCGCTCGACGATGATTTGTTTTTTGTGCAGCTCTTGGCAGTACTCTTGTCATATTTACCGCCCATGATACTACATCCTTGGCTATTACGGACATGCGCGGAGCCGTAGGCGGGCGTCAGCCCGCCGCGGCGTGCCCGCTTGTACTGCTGTACTATATTATTTTCACTGACCTGCGAGTCTCGTCCCTGATTGGCCAGTAGACTACCGACTGCAACTGCCGTTCTCCCGCCGACATGTGCGTCGATTTCGTCGTAAAGTACAGTGCATGGAGCCAACCTTGTTCCCCGGCTGCCCTCATCCGCTCCTAACAGAATCGCCGCGTCGTACGCCTCCTCATTGTTCCCGATGTCTCCGTCCATGCTGGCTGTCCATCGGTCAAGCTCGACGCTGGGGCGCGCTTGCGGTGGCGGCAGCAGAGTTTCCAGCAGGAGCAGGAGGCGGGATTTCTCGCCGCTCGAGGCTACGGCGTCAACCGTGCCTCTCGTCTGTCCCTGGTTAGCCTCTATCACGAATTGAACGCGGTCTGCTCCGGTCGGCCCAAGGGCCTTTGCTTCTTCCACCAGCACCTGCCGGAGGGACGTGGGGTAAGTTGCAAAGACGCTTTTGAGAAACTTAAGCCCAGATAGAATGCCATGGTATCCTCCACAACACGGAAAAAAAGCACATACATGATCTCTAAGGACGAAAAGTGGCGCACACGATACGAAACAAAACAAAACACAACGCTAAATAAACTGGCTCTAAACCTACTTTGCCCGCCAAAATGCTTCTTCGAACTTCACAAAGAGGGTTTCGGGCAGATACGCAGGTAAAATGCGATATGTACGGGGGACTGTGAGACAACGCTCAATAGGCACCAATGCAGTACAGCAGGAGGAGAAAACTAGTCTAGGTGGAGATCCCTTGGAACTGGTGCGTTGCCGAAGCCTACATTGTCCACCCATACAGACAGACCACGCCGGGGAAACCACCCATCTCTGAGCCGAAACGATATACCCATCAACCGACAAGGCTTCGGGCCCAGCCTGCATCCATGCGAAACGTATCCTTTCCTCGTCGGAATGTTCGAAACACGAGGTAGACGACACACCTTGACTGCCATTCCTTCCAGTCCTACGTCTGCCATCATAGGGTTGATCAGATGCTCCACACAAACGGCCTCTCTGGTACAGTGCACACAGTAGAGCCACCACGAGCGTCGGAGCGAGGGTAGGGTAGGAATGGCGAGGTTAATGGGTGACCCGAACCGTCCTCACGACGACCGAGCGCCTGCCCGTACCGACACGGAAGGCAGTACAGTCAGAAATCGCGAATCGATCACACACGACAACAACAAAAAACGGCATCTGTAAGCCAAGCGGGTGAAAACACAACACCTGAAAGACTTTCTCGATTTCAGGCATATCACGTCCAAATGAGGCAAAGATCCGCTTCGGGCAACGCTGAGGAACGCCGATCGATGCCCACCATTCGGCGTCCTCCGAAAAAAAAACACGTCGAATACTCCCACGTGAACACGGTACACACCCAACACCTCCCTGGGTGCCGCGTGGACACGCTACACACCCAACATCGTTCAGCCCTTTCGACGGCCTGCGACGACGCTCGCGCACCTTCGTCGCACGGATGACAACTTCCCTGCCACTTGCTCTGCTACGAGTCTCAAAGCATTCTCCTTCTCGATCGCCAAAGGCAGGGCTTCCGCGGCGAGCACAAGTTCGTCTAGCTCCACCCTCAGTTCCTCCTGCATCGACCCCAACCTTTCCGGGGGAACTCCATGTTTCCGAGACAGATCCTGTCATAAAAAGGGAAAATACCGCACACGGTTTGCAGAGAAGGGACACGTTGCCAACGCGTCAGGAACAATGTTCCCAACCACCGTTCGCGACCAGGCCCCCCATTGGAAGCGGGAGTCGTCTCGGCCGGAGACTGAGGGGATAAAAAAAGTGCAACATGGGGTACGGCAAAGACAGTCGCGCCGGTTGCGATAGAGAGCTCCTGAAATCGGTTGGCTCACACGTCCGTCGTGTTCGAGGATGTGTGCTCATCTATGATACCCGCTATGTTGTTGCTGCAGCGGGCGTCGGTTAAAGCGCGGGGTCACCCTTGCCATTTCTTGGCGCCACTCTTGTCGATCCATTCACCCTACCTATGAGAACATAGAAGTACCTAACGATGCTGTCAGAGCCAGTCTGATACGGTGTAAACCGTAGCCAACACCAGCCAACTCCGGCAACGACCGAGCACGGGCAATCACGATACGCTAGCCTGGTAGGTAAAAACCGTTTGAGGTCCTTTTTCTTCCTCTCTTCACCTTCCACTTGGCCGTCCTTTCCTCGACCGCTTCCAGGGTGATCGGGAGCACTGGCAATGAAGCACCCGATCTCTCAAGCTTATCGCCGGCCCTGCGTAACGGTAAGCGAGGGTGAGCGGAAGGCGGTAAAAAAAACATTATTTTTGCCGCAAGAAATCTGAGATGAGTTGAGGATTCCGTAGCTTCTGTCGTCCGCATTCATCAATCCCGTGAGGGCACGGAACAAGGCCCGCTGCATATACTTTGAAAGTTATCTTTCCGCCGGTGTTGACATTATTGGGGTGTAGGACAGCCGATAAACAGAGACCCAGCTTCTGCCTATCGCTACCGTCACCTAACCCTGGACCCAGTCTGATCCGTGCGCGATTCGCCGATTCGAAGCCGGACGTTTAGGCCGAAGCGAGGTGCCGCGCTTTGAGCATCCTGCGGTTGTTTCCTCGTTTCGTTTCGTGTCGTACGTCTCACCTCTTGACGTATTCTTCCAAGGAGTTGAGGTCCTCGTGAGTATCCTCCAACAGCTGCTGGCTGAGTCCAACGTTTTCGTCCTCGGCGTCGATCAGGAGACCTCGAATCTGAAACAGACACCCGCGGGTACACGCACCGCAAGGATGCCCAAGAAAATACTCGGTAAGTGCAGGTTGGTGAGATGACCGACACGCCACGAAGATAGAAGCACGAACGACAAAAACACCACCCACGAAAACATAGCAAGCAAGCAATACAAGCACACCGAGCGGTCACCAATACCTTGCCGAGAGCGTGCATGATGCTCTCCGGGTTCGACCCGTCGACCGCGATCTGTCTGGCCAGGTCCACTTTTATGCGGCTAGCCTCCAAGTCCTCCATGCCCTCGTGGATCCGCGACAGTCGAGGCCACAGCTCCGACAACTCCCCATAGCCCCCACCGCCTGATGTTGCATCGTCACTATCGTCCCTATCGTCGCCGCTCGCCGTACCCGAAAGCAAGGGTTCCGCGAGGGGCCCGAGCCCTGCCTCTCCCCAATCATCGACGAAATCGTTTACCACGGCCCTGGCAGGTAGCAGGGATGTTGCCAAGGGGGAGAGGGGTCAAGTAAAGTGTGCTGTGTAGACATCTTTTAGATGTAAGCCATTTAGACAGTAGCTCTCCGCTTAAGTAGAGCTGACAGATGCCTAACAATGCGGCGACAGCTTGGCTCTGGCTCGCAATACTGCCGTTCGTCGCCGAATAATCCGAGCGTGCCACAGTATAAATAGCCCAAGAAAACACTGGACCCCCCCCCCTTCACTAATGTACTCATCAGCAATCATACTCGTTCACCTCATCTTGTCCATAAAGACGACCTCATCTTGCCTAAACTCGTCGAGCTCTTCCACCAAGTGATGCAGCAAAGCCGCGTCCTCCTCCCCCCCGGGACCTCCCTCGAAGCGACTCTTTTGCTCCAGCCTCACACGGCATGCCTCGGCTTGTTTAAGCTGTGACACCACCCATCTCACCTGCCCACGGCGCGGTCAGAAACAAACGACAATCATGCATTAGAAACCCGACGCCCGGGAAAGTCAGAAAGTCGATTCGTGCTCAGAACGGCGTCGTACACATTCTGCACCATTTCGTTCCTCAAGGCCACGCTCTGGATGGAGAAACAAACACTGAGGAAACAAACACTGCCAATACCGAGATATCGGCGGCCTCGGGGAAACAAACAACGAGAGACGCGTGGTGACCAACCCACGCGTTACGTCATCGTCACTCTGCTCTCTTACGCGCTGAAACCGAAAGCCCTGCTATGTACCTTTTCGGCGAGAACCACCTCCGCTGGAGCCAGCATGCGGTCCAACGCTTGCAGGCGGCCGTCGCCACGCGAGAAAAGCTCAAAAGCGTTGGCGTCCACCGTGTAGATGAGAGGAGACATGAGTTCTCGAAGGTTGCCCACCTGCCAAGAGCATGGATGGGAAGTGGGCGGTTCGAAGGCTCAAGATACGCTTTTCGCGGCGCGACCACCTACCGCACTGTATATTTGCGAAAATAACGTTTCAACATTGCCGGGGTTGGATGCGTGGCTCTGTGGTCCATGACATCGGTCCCAAAACCCGGCACCAACATCATCCTACCAGGGGTAGCTGTCACCCTGGTTCTCTCTCCGATTGAAACCATCGCGAGACCCACGCGTGGTTGGCGGTTAATCAGCCAAGCCTAACGGTTGCCCACGGTGTATCTAAAGCAGGGGTAGAATTTTTCACTTCAGTGCCAATTCAATACCATTGGTGGTTCTTCCGTGAGGGTATCATTCAACTTCAACGCCAGTGAGGGCGCTATTCAACGTGGACTGGTTGCCTACAACAGTTGGCAGCAGCAATCTGCAGCGTCACGACGTGTGCCCGACGAACAACACCCGAATGGCCGACAAGGCGCAATTTGGAAGCTCACCTTGATCGAGCAGCCGTTAACCGACGCCGAGGATCCCTTTCCTCCTACTGTGCGGGTTACTTGCAGCTTCCGCCCGCCATCCTTCACTGGCACCCCGAATTGCTCGAGTAGCTGCACACATATCACATTGCGGATTGCGGCAATACAAGTTGGTGTCCTCGTTCGGTATCACCCACAGGGTCACGACAAACGAGGCGGCAAAGGGCGTGGCATGCCTGCGCAGTGCTTCCATAGGGCTGCCATGCATCCTGAAAATTGGTGGCCGTCCTAAACTATACCTGGTGCAATTTACAGGAAATGCCAAGTGTGGTTTTGTGGTGTGATATCGACGCGGGCTTCAAGCGTGTGATGCTTTTAAGAGTGCCTGCACATGCATCAGCACAACACCACACGGGAAGGACAGAAAATCACTACCAGTAGCTTGCAGCAGCGTCATGCCTGCACATGCATCAGCACAACACCACACGGGAAGGACAGAAAATCACTACCAGTAGCTTGCAGCAGCGTCATTGTTTTACTCCTTCCATCTCGCTTAGGGGCACCATAAGAGGTCGTAGCGCGCGAAAAAAACAAAACGCAGTCACACCCCAGACGTTTGGAGAGAAGAGGGGGTAAACGTGTTAAGCCGCGGGCTACTTCGACTGCTGTGGCTCCCGTACTCTGTACCGGTAGTCTACAGTACAAGCCGTCATAAAAAAGTTTGTAGAAACTTTACCTTTGCTGTTGAAGCGCGATGTCCTTCGCCAAGCTCGAGATGCAGTTGGACCGTCGCTGTCGGCCCCTTGTTTCCGACCATGTCCGCCCCCCTCACGCGAGCCCCCGCCGCTAGGCTGAAGGCGCTGGAGATGAGACTCTTGCCCGCTCCTGTTTCGCCGGTGATGGCGATCAGACCACGCCCGAGCTGAAGGGTTCCGCAGCATCCAAGCGGGGGTACA
Source organism: Laminaria ephemera (assembly GCA_036873875.1). NCBI lineage: Eukaryota > Phaeophyceae > Laminariales > Laminariaceae > Laminaria > Laminaria ephemera. The sequence continues at coordinate 8,920,874 of JAYJMJ010000166.1, read as the reverse complement.
AGGTACAAGGCAATATCGGGTACATCAGGGTACATAAATACGTGGATTGATACTGCTACTACTGCGGGTTACGCTTTCGATCATGTCGCCCACAGGCTCGCCGAAGGCTCATAACCTATTATCGTATTCATATCGTAATTACAGTACTACTGCTGTCTACAGCTGCTGAGCATATACTATTCGTAGCACCTGCCAAGTTGCGACGTTTCAGGGTTTTCCCGATCTCGGCGGTGAGCCACAGAGGCGTATGGGGAGAAACAAGAATAAATACTGCAACGTCAACTCGTTCATGGACTTCGAGGAACACCTGGTGCGTCCGAGACACGTGGCAGTCCCACGGTGCCTCTCACTTATGAGTACTACGTACGACGTACTGCTGTACCCGGGTACTGGTACTAATGGTCGTTTTGCGGGAAAAACCATCATGATGCATGTCAGTCTATGTACGCAGAAAGTGCCAGTGCTGCGCGAGTATAACCAACACCAGTCGGGTTGTGGCAAGGCAGATGCACATCATGCCCCCTCACCTCCACCTGCACGGAGTCCACCATGGCCAGGTTTTCCACCAGGACCTTGGTGACTAAACCAGCTTCACCCACACCCAGCCGTAGCATGGAGCCCCTTTTCTCAGCATCATTGTTACTGCTGTTGTCGTCCTCGCTGCTCTCTGCAATCACAACTGCTGAGGCTTGTGGACTTGACAAAGAGCGGAGCTCACAGCCAACGGCGCCCCGATGCCCCGAGCGGCTATCAACACTTTGGCACTGCCGTCGAGCGAGTACGTGTGCACACCGACGTTTGCTCAGCAGGCCCCACGGTGCTTTCGCGCTCCTACCTATAGAGGACGAGGTAGAGACAAAGCATACTGGTGAAGGAGTGACCGACTGAAGGCTATCCAGAGTTGATGTTTGAAATGATCTTTTCAATTGCCCATACATGAGAGTGGAGGTGCTCTCCCCCCGTGCAAGCTGGATACAATCATGTGGCAATAGTAGTGCGGCTATCGAAAGCACTGCGTCAGCTTTCGTCATTGCTGGTCTCCTGTGCGTCTGTCGCTTGTCGCTTACAGTATGGTACCTGGCATGTCAGCTGCCAGCCAGCGTGTGCTACAATAGAATCCAGAAAAGGAGTTCCACAACTATGAATAGGTGTTACGATACAAGGGAACAGGGTTGCAAAGTGCGACGACAGCTCACGCGGCGTGCACAGAGCAGTCGTCCGGCACACCAGCACAGAGGAGCATACACGGAACAGATGAGGTTTTTCAAGAGTAAGGAAACTGCACTTGCCTGGGGCGCAGCTGCTGCTGCATTGGTGAGTTCTTGCTGCTGCTACGCCCTCACTGAACGGAACAGCAAAAACCTCGTCCAGAAACGTAACTCGTAGTTGCGCCGCACATTCAACTTACACACGCGATCAGGCGAGACTTCGAGATTTCAGTGCGCCGTGCGGAGTAGCCCAACTTCCAATTTTGGCAATTTCAGTTTGTCTCCCCATCTAGTGATGATTGTGTAAAATGGCAAGTCTTCGTTGTGCCTCTGCTTCCGAGCTCTTTGATTCTCGAAGATAACATCAGTTTCTCGAGGCCATCATGCTCGCAATGGTTGTGGGCGATCTCTTGCAAGCTTTACCTATCTGTGTTTCTGCAACGGACACCCGGCCCGTACATATGATATGGTATCACATGTACTCGTACTCGTGGCCCGTAACGATTGTGCTCGTGTTCAGGGCCACAGCGTATAATACGAAGCAACGTTGTGCAACACTGCATCTGTGTTCGAACTACCGGCACACATATACGTCGGTTTACTCGTAGCAAAGACACGGTGCACGCTACATCGATCTCAACCCCCTCCCCTCCCCTCCCCTCCCCCCGTGTTCGTCGTGTTTTTTTCGGATTTGCAGGCGGCATGGACGTACTACGATAATAAAAAGGGTAACGGGGCTGGGTTCGAGGGCAGAGACGCATGGAACAAACAGATAAAGGACCAGGAGAAGCAAAGAAAAAACGGCACCGGAGCGTGAACGCATCCAACCAATAAGCGTTACCTGTACCTACCGAGCTTCGTTTGTTCGGGAGGATGGCTTGACTTGGCGGAGCCTTTCGAAGGCGGTGGGTGTACGTAGAGAACTTTGAACGGAGTTAGGACCGGGGATTTTTTGTCTTGTTCGCTTTCGACCGCCAACGGTTTGAAGGAAGGGTGCCCCAGGAGCTGTGCGACGCAATGGCGCTACTCAGGGTAGTTCATAATCTGAAGCATGCTGGGTACAGGGTTTAGTTTTGCCACCGTGCCGTGCCGAGTGATGAGATCGCGCTTGGGGGCAGAAAAAAAACACAAGAGAGTTGGGCCCGTCCGCGATTGATACTTGTTTTTCTAAGCGTACGGGGTACGTAGGAAAAGGGAGGTGCAATTGTAGCACGGTTGCTCTGGTATATCTCATATAGTAGCACGACAGCTTGCGTCTCGTGTGGGAGCGAAAGGTCTGCATGCCTGCAACTTTCGTTTGATTCTAAACGATGCCGGCAAACTGGTGGTAGCCTGTTCTCTTTTTTTGCCAGGGGGGGTCCCATTTGTCCACGTCTGTTTCGCTGCGCGGTCGGACGGCGTGTTGTTTTGTTCTCGTGTCACGTACGGGAAGGACGCATTGTGCTGCTCCTGGTCGCCTACACCAAGAAATGTTATCTCGCGGACTTGGCCCCCGAAAAAAACGTTGCTTCGTGGGCGAAACCGGGCTATGTGTTGATGCGTTGCCGTTGCATTGAACGTTCTTGAGCCGCACGAAAGCGTGGTGCTCGCTCGTTGCTTATTGCCTATGTACCATAGGAAGAGTGGACCAACCACGAGTACGTTGTCGTGCACGGCAGTGGTCGGGACGTCGCGCTGTTGTGTTTGTCGACCTCATGCATAGTCGCGGAGACAACGTTGTGATTTGTTGGGCCCTGGTTCAGTTTGTGTGCTGCCGGTAGGAATTGTCGGGTGGAATATGGAAGCACGGACGGCACCATCAGAACAATATGAACAATAACTGAGCACTCTTGCCATCATTCGCGATCGGCGTCACTCAGCTCAATACTACCAGGGTATATGTACATTTACGACAAGGTTCTGCCCATTGAAACATCCCTGGTCAAGGTGAAACTTGACGTTTTTTCTTCCAGATGATGCCGTATACCGCCTAAATAATGAGGGTGTCAACTCGTTTCATATCGTTCCACCCTACGGGTGTTTTATGCTTGACTGGATTTCTTTCTCCCAAGAATACGCTGCCACCTACTAAGGACCATACTAATCAGAACCCACGATATACACAAAAACCTATGTATTCCCCTGTTTTTACTAACCATACTTGGTCCTTCCTCCGTAATAGTGGTGTAGCTCATCTGCGAAGCTGCAGTGCGTACGCCTCGCGGACAACCATACAGCAGACCGTCATGTGTGGACGCCCTGGGTTATAGCGCATTGCGCTCAACAAGCGATACGAGCATGCCTTAGTGTAAGGGTATCCCGTGGGGACGCAGGGTGTCGATGCTGGGTAGGTCGCCCTCCTCCATGGCTCAAGGCATCTCATGTATTCCCCATTAGTCGTTCATGGCTCAAACCATCACACAAGAAGACCAGATATAGTGCAAGTCTAGAACACAGTGATCTCAAGCGCGATGCTCTTCCCCGAAGCATCGCCGTATACTCCCGACAAGCTACGTACACGTAAGAAGGCTTTGACATGCCATCTGTTACAATTCATACATAGAAGAACTGACATCATGTCACGTCTTTCTATATCTTACTCTTCTATGTAGAGCACTCTATAACATTAGCCAGGCAGCCATACATGCATTGCCCAAGGCAGTGCTGGCCCCATCCTGTTTGTATGTGCGGATTAAACTTCTGAGCGTGTCTGGCTCGGACAGGTTTTGACTAAGGGGGAAATAGACGGTTTCGGTGGAAAGTCGGCAGCAACACAGCTGGTTTCGCGAATGTAGACAAGAAAGGGTAGCCTCTGACTCCTTGAAGTCATGCACGGATTGAATTATGACAATTCGTCAGTTCCTGATATATGAACTTCGCGTCGCAAAGAATCACTAAGTTGTGTAACACAGTACGTAGAAATGTAATGGAATTTGCGGTAGAGCACTCCGAAACAGCGCATGACAGCGACGCGAACGATAAGACACGAACTAATGAACTAAGGCCAATTCCTATACAGTCGGATCCGTCAGTCGAAAAGGGCCCTTTTCGACTGGGCTTTTTTTCGACTGAATTCTTCTGGGCGTCCTTCTT
>JAYJMJ010000166.1:8894181-8904543 GCA_036873875.1 Laminaria ephemera | reverse complement strand
GTGACCTTGTCCGGAACGAAGAGGGCTGGTCGTGGGTTGTCTCTATCTCGAGATCGAAGGTCAATCGTGGTTGTTGGGCAACGCTGACAGAGGCTTGATGAAAATTGACGAATTGGGCCGCATGACAAAAGAACCAGAAAAATGATTTTTTTAATCACTTTTTCCCCATAGCGACCGTACGAGAAATCTTTCAGCAAACAATTCTAAAAACAAATTGGAAACTTTATTTCTAAAGATCGGCTTGCCATAAGCACCGGTCTCAGAACCACACGCACGGCCGCCGAGGGTCGCTTAACACACAAGAGCATGAACAGGTGCAATATCTGACTGTACGAAAGTTCAACTAACGCCAAGCACGGAGACCAAAACAAATGCAGATCTTACCGAGCCACCGCCGACGATCATTTCCCTCGAACAAGCCAGCAAGATCAGTCGGCTTACGGCCTTCAGCGTTTCCAGATAAAGAATCGCCTGTCGTCTCCCCCGGCCCCCGCCATGCTGTCCGGCCAACTTTTCCACGACGATTTGCACGTGAGCGATCATCGCGAGGGCTACACGCATTCGTTCGGCGAAGGCCTCCACCGCTGAAGTCTCGCTGGAAAGGCGTCAAGGGTGAGGGCACGGAAGACGGAGGGCGTAGGGCGGTGGGAGGGGGGCGGAGGAAAATACGCTACGATAAGCGTGACGGGTCGGTTAAGTGGACCTCAGTACTGCTGTGTTGTGCACGATAGTGCTTCGTCGCAGGTGTCTACGCATACGTGCTTCGGGTACAGCAGGCCACCGCGTCTACTTGACAACGGGAAACTATTCCTACTGCACGTATACTACGTCGGCTGAATACCTGACGTGACTACAGTGCTCGTACGAGGTGCTGGCGGATGCTTTTTGGACATGACCTTCCAGCCACCGAACTGGGGAGCCGTGACGACGTTACGATGTTACACGTTAAAACAATTACACGGTTCTGGCTGTTTCTACATGTTACAGCAGTCTCGACTACGAGTACACGAGAACGTGACGCCTAATTTGAGCAAGGCTTGAAACCTTAATGTGGCACCAACCTTGAGCAACCTTGAGCAACCTTGAGCATACGCTCTATATACCGTACCTGGTATCAGAGAGTTTAGTGTAGCCCTCGCCGCTATGCACGATTATTAATCCATATTTCTTAGAGTCCCCCCAAAAAGTGAGTCTTACGTTCTTACTATTAATAGGGTTGTTTCTTCTTCGTGGGCCTATGCTGCTCTGCGCTACCGCTGTGCTGATGTATTGGTGATGGCTGCAATCTCACCGTCTCTTGGGATCCAGTGGAATGCTTGATCCCGGTTCGCTGCCGAGGGCATGCAATTGGTGGCTTTGATCCAAATAGCTCCCACCATCTCCGTGGGCCGATCCGTCATCAAAATTGATTCGGTCATGGGTCAAGGAGGCGAGCCTCGCCAAAGCGTAGCCGGACTCGATAGCAAGGTCTCTCTCCGCCAAGCGAGCCTTGTGCGTCGCAAAATACATGCGCAAAATACGTAGGGAGAATACGTACGAGCAGTGAAAGGGAGGAGGCAATTGAGATGGACCGAAACGTTTCGATGTACTGGTATGTACCAAGTACGAGGTATGTACTTTGCTGAGACGTTACTAAAAACTAAAAAGCGTCCGTGGCGCTGGTTCAAAACCTCCTGAGGTGATCGGCATGCGATTGTGCCTCTGGCTAAAAAAAGCTTGCAAAGGTCGTCCGAGTGCCAGTGCTCCGGATCCCAGTCATTTCAGCTCTTGGTGCCCTTGGGACTGGCGAGAACTCAGCCATATCAGCTACGTATGATAATTTGGCACCCTTGGGATTAGCGGGGACTCAGTCATGGTCAGTTCTTAGTACCCATGGGATTGGCAAGGACTCAGTCATTTCAGCTCATGATAATTTGGCACCCTTGGGATTAGCGGGGACTCAGTCATGGTCAGTTCTTAGTACCCTTGGGATTGGCAAGGACTCAGTCATTTCAGCTCCTGGCACCCTTGGGACTGGCGAGGATTCGACTATCTCGGCTCCTGATACCGTTCGGACTGGCGAGGACTCGGTCATTACTGCCCTAGGGACTTGCGAGGTATCAGTCATTTCGGCCCATCGTACCCCCTTTGGACTAGCGAGGTCATTTCAGCTACTGGTAACCTTGGGACTGGGTCCTCCAAGATGACCGGTACTGGCGAATCATCAATTGGTCCCGAGGACAGGTACTAGTACTCTGATGAGCTTCTATCTGAGAGGCCGGCTACTAAGCAAGCAGAGAGCACTTCGGCACGAGTATACCAGCAGATTATAGTTATAACCTGGTACCTGCTGGGTATGATATGCTCAAGTCGACTTTTTAGGTGAGGCGTAAAGACTCGTTGTCTAGTCGCGTGAGCTCTAGTTCTAGTCCAACATTCACGATGTTCGTCTCTGCATCCATGAGTCGGCTGCGAGTACAGCCCCACAGCAGGAGCATTGCACCCAACGAGCTCAAAGGCAAGCAAAACGATGTCGTACGAGTAGCAAAGCCAGGGTCCATAGAAGCCTACCGGCGCGAAGAAGCCAGCGTATTGGAGGAGGTTCTCTACGGTACGAGCTCCGGTGGGGTTACTCCGCACGAACTTGGTGTAGGACCATTTGTTAGCTTCATCATGAGGATGTAGCCGCTGCTCCATTGCCGTGGTCCGAGGAGAGACAGCATGTACAAGGTGTGCAAGGAGGATGCAAAAGGTACGTAATTCATTGCCATGGGGTTTCCACAAAAGTTGGAAGCGTTTTGTGTAACCGTTCAGTTTTGAATCACGGTGCTCAAATCACGACGTCATGACGTTGCGTCGCGACCACCGCGCAGAAACGGGGCACTGGGCACGCTTGTTCGAAACTTGAGACTCGCATCTCATGGCTTCTAGCTTCCAGCATACGAATGGTATGAGCTGAGTAAGGCCGTGTCTTCATCGATGCGACTTCGCTGTATACGAGACGCGCCCGAAATGGAGAAGGGCGAGGAAAATCGAGACGGAGCATTGCCTTCCGTCGAGCTGGGGTCCTCACCAAAAACAGCGAACCCGACAGTCCCGCGGCCCTTGACGTCATCGCATGTAATGCATGACGTGCTAGCAGGAGGTACGAGCACTGACACCGTAAATCATGCGGAAGAGGGACGATCCCATCGACCAGAGCTCCTCCCGTGGGAAGCCTTTCTTCCTGTCCGAAAGAATGGGGGGAGCTGGTCGGGAAGCCGAAGGTCGCAGGTCGGAGGCTTCATCAATGAGCCTCTCGACGAGGACAAGAAGGAGCTACTGGAGAAAGAGGAGAAAGAGGGGCAGATGAGGGAGCATGCCGAAGCTGTCGGGCATGTTGGTGGTGGGGCGCTCGATGATCTGTTGGCTGACCTCCACGAGCCGAGCTTTTCTCGGCAAGAAAACGAGTGAGATTTGAATACTGTAGAGCAAACACTAACTAACAAAATCAAGTTCATTACGAGTCATGCCAGCTCCTGTGAGCACAAAACCTTCGCGCACAAATGCGCCTGGTGACATATTTTTAATAAAATGCGCCTGGTACGGCGTGTTCGTTTGATTGTTTGCGACGTGAAGCATGCGCACGAAAGAGGGGAATTATATATTTCCTCCCAGGGGACACGTTTTGGACCGTTTTTGGACGAGGTGGTGGAGAGGAGAGGAGGTGTTCAGGTGTTTGGTTGGACAAATCCAAAATCAAGTTCAAGTTTAGTACCCGCTTTTCGAGGAGATGATGTGAAAAATGCTTCCAGTCTTGTTTGATACCTGGTATTAATTTTTACATCCATCGCACACTGTAAGCAGGAGGCTGCGACGGGGTATTGCAACAAGGCTGAGGGCCAAGGTTGCACGTCTGTTTGGTCGCGTCATGTGCCACTATTTTTCAGGATCCGAGCCCAATCAACGTTCAGGTGGGGTGCAAGAACCGGGATATTGTTTCTAATACTGTAACAGGATTGCTTGAGACGTTTCACGTCCCTGGATTGTCTCCTCGTGGTAAAGCCGCTGAGATGCGCAATGCACGTTCCTAACCGCTCGCGCCCTGTTCACCGGGAGCATTACTGTAGTTGATGGTTTCACTGCAGTATTGATAGCTATGTGTCCCTAAAGCAAAAAAAACACGACCGATGGTTTACATTTGCGACAACGGACCAAATACAATATACATTGAATGAGCTTCGTTGCATGTTTTTTACGCCTTTGTCGTACGCAGCGGAGGATGCTGTGGCAATGGCAACCGCTGCATTTCGGGTAAAGCTGAATCGCTTGCTTGACCAATCTAGGCTGGGAGAGCTTCAAGCTCAGGCAAGTTCCCCTCTAGGGGTACATTAGCGAGCGATGGGGTTTTTTAGCGAGCCGGTCGCAAAATTCGTCCTGGAGTGATCCTCGAAAAGGTTGATCTCCGACCAACCATGTGCGTTAGAAACAACCTTGTGTCGCCAACGCAGGTTGTGCCTTACGTGCACCGATATCGCGTTCGTTGCAGCAAGAAGCAGTCGGCACGTGCACACCGTACACACGTTTCTGAAGTTATACTACGTGTTGATACCATCGTATCCTTTTCTGAGGTTTAATGTTTGTAAATTCAGGGTATTTTCCCATTGGCAGCATGCTTGCATAAAATCACGAGCCCCCTGAGCTTGGACCGGATGCCCTACAGAGTAAAGGGCGTTTTTTTTTCAACACGACGTTTGTTCCGTGGACCTCGATTTGTACAGGTCACTCGAAAGATCTCTGGGATCACGATCGTGCCGACATCTCGTGCGCGGCGGGAGCGCTGCTTGAAAACTAGTCAGGCTAACAAGGTCGACGAAAGAACGTCCATAGGAGTTTTGGACACCAAACTGCGCTCCACCAGCACGATCGCGCGGCTCCATACCGCTGCTGCCCGTCTCGCTACCAAACCACCGCGCAAAGCGTCGGCCGGCATTCCAGCCATAAAAAATGTGAACGCGGGTGGTCGTCGGAAGGGAATAATCTGGGACCCTTCTTCCCATGCAAGTGGTATTATTCTACGTAGAGCTAGCGCTGGGCTTGGTGTTGGAGTAGAGGATGGGGGCGATAGCTGTCCGAGCTCATCGTGTTCCAGTGCCGACGCGGTTGAACAAACACGTGATAGCAACGGGAATTTAGATGCTGCTGCTCTCGGTAAGAATCGGTCGCTTAGCAAGGTTGGAAGCTGTGGTAGTAGGGACGGTACGCCCAAGGGTGGATCTCCGGATGAAAGTTGCAGTGATGACGAAAGCGTCGATATAAACAACGACATGACGAGAGAAGCTAGCGAGCAGACTTCTACAGAGTGGAACAGCAGTGACAGTGATAGTGATGATTGGTTGTATGCTGAAGAATGCGATGAGCCACAGCAGCTTGCCGAGTTGTGTGGCGACGATAAAAACGAGACGCGTGACGACGAGTCGCTGCCTCACGCAATGCCAGCAGAAGAGAGAGAACAAACTGTGCTGCAAACTCTACCGAGAAGAGAGGCGCTGAAGAATCACTTCAGGCATCGCAGGCCCCGCCAAAAACATCAGAGTGCCAGAGAAAAAAGTGAAGCAAAAAACGCAGGGGCGGCGGACAGCGTCACCCGCGACGAATCGTGGTCGAACAGAGCACTGACAGTCTTGTTTAAGGAGCTAGGGCTCCATCAATCTTGCCAACGTGCAGTGCTGTCCAAGCACATGCCGGCTACCTTCAAAGGCGACGAGGATGGAGAAATGCCGCCGGAACCGCCACCGCTACCCCGAATAGACCGGCCGCACTTTAGACCGACGTTTGTCGAGCTGGCGGCTGCAGGGAAGGGTAGCACGGTGAGTTTTTCAACCACGACTTTTTTATTTTGAAGAAACACGTGGAACACAACAGACTCAGCGCAATCGACCCGCAAAGCTTGATACTTCGAAGATAGATATCGGAAACAATGTCTCTCTTTGACCGGCGACTACTCATACTACTGCGTATATTCTGATAGTCGAGTACCCCCGTTGACAACTTATCGGTCAAATCACATTGATTTTGCGTCAGTCACAGCGTTTCACGCGGTTGAGGCTGCGTGCATATGGAACCCCCCCCCTTCCACGAGGGTCTGTGGTCATACGACTACGGCTATGCATGAAATGAGTACACACACCCCCCACGCACCGCGCTTCGCGCTTGGTGCACGCGATGTCTGCCTGGTCGGTGAAAGCCCGACGTGCACCGTCCCGGCATTGTAAGGATGCGAGGGTCTATGGTCATACGACTATGGCTATGCATGAAATGATTACACCCTTCCCTGCGCGCGCGATGGTAGTACGGCAAACATTCGCCGGTTCTGACTCTACCTGATCCCCTTGGATGACCTTTTCCCCTCGATGACCTTTTCATCCGTGCGAAAAAGTTGATTATGTGCCCGGAGCCCGTGGCGCCTGGATACGAATACTCGGATGTGTTCGAAGAAGTGGTCAAGCTGCACCCTCCTGTGGGGCAGCTAATTTTGGAAGATATTGAAAGGTGAGTTCGTCAGTGCAAAAGATAGTTACCGATACACGCTTGCTTACTTCGGGAGGTAGATGCTCGATATGTAAATACATGTATTTTTGGTTGTGTCTCTCCTTCCCCGTGGTCGTAGTCAACCCCGTACTGTGACGTTTTCTATGATGTATCCCATATGATAGTAGAATGACGTGGGGAAGGCTAGAGCCGCCTGCTCCAAAATACTATACAATTGATACGGTTTTAGCATGGGGTTCGGGGAAGGTCGTCAACAAACGGGATTGGTGGCGGAATGAGCGGACTACACCTAGTATTGTTCGCGTTCAGTGTTCACTCGAACGATTTTTCGTGCGTAGCAAAACAAAAATTCTCACAGCGTGGTTGCTCCAGGAGAAAGGGTGCAGGGTTGTTTGAAACAGGGGCGCGACCACGTGGAAAAAAAAAACACGGCAGCTCTGGGTGGGAACTGTCCTCTGATGGGGACACTGCCGTCGCCGTTCGTCTCATGTGCCGTGCTTCCTGGGAATACACCCATCGTTTGTTTCAGGAGAAAGATTGTGACCAGAGGCGATGCTATTGCACACGTGGAAAACCTTGAGCGTGGCTCCGTCGCCAACCAAGCCAAGGTAAATCCATCGCAGAATTGGGGTACTAGTAGCGTGTTTGCGATGCACCATCTTTGGTTGGGTAAGAGGTGGGAAGGAAAAAATATAATAATAGTATTGAAACCGTCGAACGTCACAATCCAAGGCCAACCCAACCCACGAAAAATCAGCGAACACACTGGTGAGAAATAACGTTTTCCTACCATGTTTTTATTTTCAAACCTAATTTTTTCGTGGGTTGGTCGGCCTTGGGTTTATGACATTCGTCGGTTTCAATACTATTTTTACATTTTTTCCAACCCAACAGAGGTTAGGAATCGCAAACACCCTAATAGTACGCTACCCGTATGCTGGTCACAAACGGTGGCAATTATGCGTCCAAAAAAACACGTGCGGTACCTACCTGGTACGGTTTTCGCCCACACGGACCCCGGGTTCCTTCGTGTTAGATTGCCGCGTCTCCCCCGGAGCAGCAATAGGCGTAACACATTATTTCCCAGTTTTCTGCGGGTTCTGTGAGGCGGAAAACTCAAACGAGTCCGAAGAAAACATGTCCGATCACTGTCACTCACAACTTGTGCCAAGCGTGACTCTGCTCAAACTTACAATTAACACGTTGTTTGTGGCGGTATAACGTTTTGCTCGGCGCCATAATCGTTTTCACGGTGGTGGTGGTTTGGACGCATGCTACGATAGAGGCGCATCGGTTTTTTTTTCTGAGGCTCGTCACTTGAGGAGCTCTGAACCTCACCCACAAACCAGTTTTTGAGGAAAGCTGAAAGCGCAACCCGATGAACAAACCCATGGCCCACGTACACACAAAATTCGGATTGAGAAACAAGAACGACATTCCGACGATTTTGGGTTAAGGAGCCCCGTCATTGTCATTCACAAACAAAAAGAAAGCCAAAAAGTGCCTACCTCTATCGTTGCACTCGTCTTTGCGCGATTGAATACACGATGGGTCTCGCTCAGCTACTGGTGAACGAGTTTCTGGCTGACGACGGTGTGAAGAACTTCCTTGCTTCTGCCGAAACGCTCGAGGTAAGAGAGGCACAACAACTCTTTCCACACGGCAACCTTTTGCGCAATTGTAGCTTGGTTCGGTGGTTGCTTTTTGTCCGGAGGTTTTTCTCCCAGACAGTCGCTTAACCCCTTTAGAATTGCACCCACGTTTTTTGGGGACAACTTACTTGGAAATAGAGTGTGATTTTTTTTCAGTGGTAAAGGAGTTAAGGTCGGCGTCTTCCGGGCGGCAACCAGTCGAAAAATTGTGGCTTGGTTCGGTGGTTGCTTTTTGTGCGGAGGTTTTGCTCCCAAATGGTCGCTGAAGGTGGGCGTTTTTTCGGGCATAGGCGCAGTATCGCACAATAATAAGGTCAACGAAGATAGTTGTTCCGCAGAAAAGTGAAACCACTAGCAGGGCAAGTGAACGGCGGCCGCGCTTCTCAAACACCAGAAGAGCTACTCGTACATTCCTGGTACTCCTTATAATACATATGTACGATGGTAAAATGATACCGGTACTACAGACGAGGGAGGCAATCTAAAAGTAAACAAGAATTACGACAGCAGACTCTCACAAGAGACTTTCAAGTAGGGTGCCCTGTCTTGATCACAAAAGTCGTCACCTTGGTTCACGCAGTACAGGACAGGACAGGACAGGACACCGAAGAAGAAACAGGAATGCTGGCTCAGGCTGCACTTCTTATTTGAGAAAGAGTGCATTATACACTAATTTCAGTGTAACGGCTCCCGAACTCCTTATTTTCCTGCAAATATCAGGCTGGCGTTCTTCTTGCCCTGTTTTTTTGTTAGGTGTCCTGTACTGCATGTCACAAAGTTGCACTCACCATGCTTGTCCTTTAGTGAGTTGATTTTTTGTTGTGGCGGGTCGACGAAAAAAGTGGAGGTGATACCTATGTCGTCACCTCGGTCGAGCTACACTATAGTCATGCAGGGATTTTCCACCAATAACAAAAGTCCATTAATACAATAGCCAATCAGAAAACGACAGGCAAGAAATTATTAGAGTTGACGATTTCCATCCAACTAGAAACCCTTTTCTTGCCCTTGCCCGCTCAACGCCCACCGCCGCCTCCGCCGCCTTGCCCTCCGGACCCTGTTTTTGATTCTTCAGTTGGATCTGGCGAAATGTGCTATGGAGGGCACATTGTTCAATCATGACGACGTGCCGTAGGATATTTTGAGGGCTTTTCACGCGTCATGACCCGACGCCCGGTTCGGGTCAGGACATTTCAAAATTTCGCGGGTCGAGTCCGGTCGGGTCAATAGGTGTTCGAACTCTCACGGGTTCGGTCGGGTCGGGTCGGATCAGGAGGTTTTCAAATCTCATCGGTCGGGTCGGGTCACGGGCCGGGTCATCCTGACCCGACCCGCGAAAATCACTGAAGACTCTGTAGTGTTCTGCCTCGGTGACAAGGCGTTACTAGCGGATCGTGTGTGAACAGAAACCCCTCATGGGGGTTGCGTGTGCTTTCCGCAAGGTTGATATGGAAGAGTTGTGTTATGCCAGAGGGGGTAGTGCTGAGCGTCGGCACTTTCCTCTGCAAGTGTGGAAGCAGGCGTAACTTGACCCAATTTTGACGGGTGGTCATGAAGGGACACAATATTTTCGAAGGGCCACCAAATCCTCGTCCCACTGCTACTTCAAGATGCTGTACCCGAAATCTCATCGCTCCGACGTGGTATTGAGTGATCAACACATGGGTAGGCAAATAATATCAAGGCGGACTCTCGTGCAAGACAAAAACTAACCGGCCGTAGACCGAGATCATACCGCACTCGATAACACGCGCTTAAATCATTCAAACATGCGTCTATGTTGCTGCTGTCGGGGTGCTAGGCCGCCTAACCCCTTTAGAACTAGCTGCCCCCACGTTTTTAACTCGCGCTATGCTAGAGGTAGCACGTTTTGGCTAAATAAAGTATTTTCTGAATGACGGGGCTCCTTAACCCAAAATCGTCGGAATGTCATTCTTGTTTTTTTGTAATACATGCCGGTATGGTTTTTTGGTGTACCTTGGCGATGGGATTGTTCATCGGGCTGCACTTTTCAGTTTTCTCAAAATCAGCTTTTTGGGTGGATTATAGAGCTCCTCATGTGATGAGCCTCAGAAAAAAAAGGGTGCACGTCTACCGTAGCATGAATCTTTTGGTTTTTTATAAAAAAAATTAAAATGCACAACAGCTGTGAGATCTAGGATTTCGTCGAAACTCATCTTTGCAAGCTGTGTGTGATACT
>JAYJMJ010000166.1:8883081-8894081 GCA_036873875.1 Laminaria ephemera | reverse complement strand
GGACCATAGTAATCAGGACCCACGATGTACACAAAAACCTATATATCACGCTGTTTTTCTAACCATATTTGGTCCTGATTTCTATGTTCCCCCGTACTATGATCCCCCGTAGTAGGTGTGTAACGAATAATATAGTACAACTCAAAATTGGTATTCTCGCGATACTGGGTACAGTATTATTAAGCAGTTTCTCAGTTGAGGAGTTCCGTCAATCAGAAACATCTCGGCCAAAAAGCACTATTTACGGAGGACTATGGTAATCAGGACCCGCGATATACACAAAAACCTGTATATTACACTGCTTTTACTAGCAATATTTGGTCCTGATTACTATGTTCCCCCGTACATAACAGTACGGTAAAGGTGCACCATTTTTTTTTGCTTCTGAGGCTCCTCACTTGAGGAGCGCTTCCTACCTCACCCAAAAACCGATTTTTGAGTAAAAACCGAAAGTGCACACCCAGATGACCAAAACCCATGGCCCCTGGGTATACAAAGTATTCATGTTTGCAAAACAAGAATGACATCCCGACGATTTTGGGTTAAGGAGCCCCGTTATTCAGAAACAAAATTGTGTCCAAAAGTGCCACCTCTATTGTAACACATGACTCAATTCGTTCAGGGCTCCCGGGTCGGGGCCCTGGGCTTAGTGCACCCACCCTGCAATGTCGCTAACTGCCAGGCGGCCATCGCGCAAGGAAAATGGGCTATCTTTAGGGGTGGTCTAGGAATGTGGATATTCAATCCCGTTGTGTTTGTGGTTGCATTCTCGGCAAGGGGGGCTCTTGTAGGGCCATGCTCTCGTTTCATGGCTCTGAACATCGTCAGGAGCCCGATGGCGACGCGTCAAACTTGATCCTGCCTGCCCTCAAGCGCTTTTCATCGGCGAGGGGGGTCAACACCCATCGAAGCCTGACAATCAACGCAAGGGGTGCCCCAACGCAGCACTAGTCACCAACAAGTTCTACGTTAGAACCTGCCACACTCCATCACACCGTTACCGCTGCTAGTAGGATCATGACGCAAAAACC
Organism: Laminaria ephemera; assembly: GCA_036873875.1. NCBI lineage: Eukaryota > Phaeophyceae > Laminariales > Laminariaceae > Laminaria > Laminaria ephemera. The sequence goes on along the minus strand of JAYJMJ010000166.1, from coordinate 8,893,050 downwards.
TCAACGAAACGTTGCACGCACGGCATCGTCTCCCTCAACTGAATTCTGGTAACAATAATGAATGCCTTGAATTATGACGTAGATGTATACCAGGTACCTGGTTGTTGTTACTAATAATGCTTTTGTCATGCGACAATGTGCAGCATGACCTTCAACGTCGAGCGCTCATAAACATCCCCAGAAAAGAAGAACAAAGCCATAGATCGTCTCCCAAAAATTAAACAGTTAACTAATTGTTTCACCCCTACATATACGCTAATAATATTGAATTAATCCCTTAAAAACAAACAAACACACACACACACCTTCTCAAGGTCGACGACATGCCTCCTGGTGGCGTTGTCTGACGGCGACGTACGCCTGTACGACGACGACAAGAACATTCTGCACACCCTCAAGACCGGGGAAGCGATCGCGGCTCTAAGATTCGGGCCCTTCGCGAGGGAGGATGGCTCGCTCGCCGTCGTATCCGCCACAGGTGGGCCTTTTAGTAGTTCAGCGAAAAAACACACATATCTTTTAACCCTTTTTTTAGAAGTTCAACGTTTTTGGAGGCAAAATGCTTGGGATTGGTGTGGGATAGTTTTTGCTGTATACATGAAAAGGGGTTACCAGGTATATTCATATCAGGCACGTACCAGGTGTTTTTTTTTAACCTGCATCGCTTCGGCACGGAACCGGTGTTTACCCCGTCCGAAACGCTACTTTTCATGGAGACGATCGCTGGGTCAGGCGGTAGGTGCCATCTGCAGCCTTGTTGTTGGCTTACCGTATACTATGATCAAGATAACATAACACATCCCCTCGGACCCATTTCAAAGCTGACTTTCTCGACAACGGGTAGTCTAAGAGTGCAAACGCCGAGCGATGCGTCTACGGAAAGATCTCGACGATAGCATATCTTCCGAAGCCACCGTTTTCGTTGTGTGTGTTTGATACCCCCTGGTTTTGGAGAGAAAAACCGGCTCTGAAATTCGTCCCAGGGCGTGTGTTACCTTGATTGTAGTGTACGGTGTATATTTCGGAGCGGTGCACGTTGGTTGGTGATACTCGCTCCGTCCAGCCATCATGTGTCCCCTTTGAGCCCACACCACAGCTCTCCCGTCCTCCACCTGCCAGGAAAATTGTCGATATATATGCTCCATCGAAAGGCCACACTGGCCAAGTTGAAAGGGGAAGCGGGGATGGCAGTGGGTCGTCCTCCCGAGCAAGACATCCCTCTCAAGGTGTGATCATTTCGCAAGTATTACATTTCGTGTGCATCTTGGTCCGCCTATATCGTCTCCCTCGAAGGTCAAAATGAATAAATGTCTTGAATTATTTAGTAGTATGAATTAATTAAATTTGTGGCGTTCTATCGTAGGTTAGTGAATTTGTCAATCGAGGGCCGGGTCTGCCCCTTTGCTGGATGTTTTGATGTCGATTGGAGGTCAAGACATCCCTCTCATGGTGCGATCATTTCGCAACTATTGTATTCCGTATGAATATGCATCTTGGTCCGCGTATTTGTTGAATGGATGTTTTTGTGTCAGTTGGAGGTCAAGACACCCCTCTGAAGGTGTGGTGACCGTTTCGCAATTGTTATGTGCATCTTGGTCTCCTTACTTGTTGAATGTTTTGATGTTATTAATAGTTGGAGGCCAAGACATCCCTCTCAAGGTGTGATCGTTTCGTAATTATTGTACCAGGCATGCATTTTGGTCTCCCTATTTGTTGAATGTTTTGATGTCAATCGGAGGCCAAGACACCCCTCAGAAGGTGTGGTGGTCATTCCGCAATTGCTATGTGCGTCTTGGTCTCCCTATTTGTTGAATAGTTTGATGTAAAATTGGAGGCCATCGTTTACGTAGACCGTTAGTCATGCTGCGCTAGCATCGCCTCAACTATAAGTTACTGTAAGACTTCTTCCGTGGTGGTATATACCGCCCATGGCATTACTTGTACGAGAACAAAGTGTGAAATATCGTAGTAGAGAGTCTGGCATCGGATTGCACTGACACCATGGCTGGGCGTATTTGTTTGAAATAACCCGGCCACGCTGTTTTTGCTTTTCCGCTATGATACGCCGTCCGTCTCCCTGTTATGCTCAGTTTCTCTCTACTGCTGTTATATTTTCAACGTCGTTACTGTAAACATGCGCACACTCTTTCAAAATACACAACGTTTTTGCTCTTTAGTTCAACCAAGGCGTGTTTTTTCGAGACTGCACCGCGCCAGCCGCGCCACACGTGAGCTTTGCCGAACGGTGGCCCCACCGACTCTTATGCGGAATAACTTGACACGCGAAAACAACCCCAGGCGCTAAATCGCAGATCACGCCCCGCAACGTTTCCCCCCCGAGCGAGGGACGATCCAAAATCGTTCCAGTGTGGTGCGTAACGCTTTCTTTGTCGAACAACGCAGGAACAGTCGCATTCCTGGTGTGGTGCGTTCTGTTTTCTTGGTTGAACGATGCATGAACGGCAGTCGCATCCTGTCGGTTATACCTAATATAGCACTATCCCCTAGATAGCATAGCCACCTGCCTTTGGCTTGATGGGTAGATCAATCGCTTCTGCGCATGGAATGCGTGGGTTCGAGTCCCAGCATCATCATACTCTTTCTAGGTTGAAAAAGACTCGAAAGTTCTTCATCTCCCAGAGCAGAGTCCGTGGGCAGGGGTTGAGCCCCGGAGATCAATACTAAGAAGCCGCCGAGGTTCGACGAACTCTAAAAGTATGGTATTATATGTTGGTTATATACCACTGGGCAGCAGTGCCCTGTAACCAACACCATGGTTTAGATTCAAGGCGGGACGGGGCTGCTAGAAACGGAACATAGTTCGCGCGATGGTTTACCGGTAAATTCGAAGCCGGACGGGGTTGGTAGAAACTAGGAACACAATGCGCGCAATCTCTTAAGTTCGAGGCCGGACGGGGTTGGTAGAAACTAGGAACGGAAAATCGTTCGCGCGGAGGTTTCCGACTGCTCTGTTGACGAAGGGCCTACGCACGAGGTCTCTCCTTCCCGTGTCCAGTGGTACAATAGGTGCTGTAGCACTTTTATGGCCAAAGTATTTTTATAAAAAAATTAAAAATACACAACAGCTGTGAGATCTAGGATTTCGTCGAAACTCATCATTTTTGCAAGCTGTGTGTGATACTCCGATCGCGCGTGTTACGGGTTGCGTATGTCCTCATGAAGGATACAGGTCGGCGACTCCCCTTAGTACTAGTTAGCACCAGGGTCAACAGCAGTGTCAAACTGTGCACGGAAACTATAAACTTCTTTAGAGGGGGACAAAATCTGACTTCTATGAGACACATAATTATATATACGTAGTCTTTTTATAATAAATAGCTAGTTTTTGGGGACAAACTACTTGGAATTAGTGCAGCCTATGTTTCTCAGCAGGAAAAGGGTTATGCACGCTCAAACGCCGACGTAGAGGCTTTAGTTTAAACGGGCTGGCTCATCTGCCGCCCTTACTATTTACGGGGGAACATAGTAATGAGGACCAAAAATTGTTAGTAAAACCAGTGGAATATATAGGTTTTTGTGTATATCGTGGGTCCTCATTACTATGGCCCTCCGTAATATCATTATCCACAACAGAGTGGTGGAGAGAGCTTAACGATCGGCTATTTGAAGCCGACAAGTGACAGGCGTGGCATCCCGGACCTTTCCTGTTAGGCCGTCTTATTTGCATGGACTCGCATGAAAAAAAATTACACTAATCGGACAAATCACGATCTAGATCATGTAGCTCCTACATCTGTCGTTATGATGCGACCTAGATCATCTAGATCCTACCAGGTATATCTGTCGTTATGATATGTTGTGCAGGATCTGTGTAGTACAGATCCAACCCAGAAAATATGTACTAGGTCATGCAGATCATACGGACTCCACCCGGCAACGTGATCTGTAGGCCATGTAGATCATTGTAACCAGGGATCTGTCTGCCCTGAATTACATAGATGATGAATGGGGATCTGATTTGCCCAATGTGTGAAACTTTAAAGCATACATCGTGCGACTCCGATTGGCGCCTCCGCCATAAACTCTTGCGGTCAAGATCTCGCAACCGGTTCAATTAAGCAAAAAAAAACGTTGTCTGGACCTGCCGGTGTGCAGCACGACCAACACTGCTTAAGCATCCTACCTACAAACGGGAAAGATCATAAAATGTCCACAACGCTCCCGTTACTCTCAAGGTTTACCGTCTTAAGTACCTGTAAATAGTAACCCCACTCCACCCCACCCCCTTCATCCAGCGTCAAACACACCCCCAACTTGGTGTGCATGAGGGAATAATAAAACATGCACTCCTCCAGAAAATGCCACCCACTATTCTGCAACTACGATCTATGAAATAAAGCGTGTCTGGTAGGCTGCACATAAAAGGTGGGGGGGGGAGTGTGATAGTAATTGTTTGCGTCTTGTGACGGCAATACGTAGCACACGACCGATATTCCAGACACGCTGGGCGCTCGAAACGAAAAACGCCTTCTACGAACGGCACGCCAGCGCTCTCCCCTTATCGGGCCGGTTAGCCTCACCCCCTCTCACCAACACGCCACAATTAGAAAACGAAACAAAAAACGATAGCCAACTGCCTGTTTGTTCGCACCATTCTACATCCATGCTCCACTTGCGTTTGTCGGAGGTCACGTGGAAACGATGCCTACATGGGGAGTGCCGTCCTCATTGTCGATCCCTCTTCTAGGATCGTATAACGGAGACGCTTACGCCGTGCCAAAATCCCAAAATTTCAAAGGCTTTTCCCCCAAATAACCCCGGTCCTCGAGAGTGAGCCATACCGGGGTTTTCCTCCTGATCCTCCTCCCCCCCCTCCTTATCCCGGCTCCTAGCTGTTTTCTATCGGGGCATTCCCAGTCAAAGATATCATTTGACGGCACTCCTGCCCCTTGACGGATGGACCGCCGTCAAGGATTTCCCCACACTACAACTAGTATATTAAGTCTAGACAGGTCTTGGCGCGCCTAAAGCAGATCGTCATCCCACGGGTGTCATCTATTTCTTCTTGTCGTAGTGCGACTTAACCAAGGAGTATAGCAGGGTGCCGCCGACGGCTATGGACGAACCCAAGATGGAGAGCGGCGTCATCGGCGTGCGGAAGGCGACGCATGCGGCCACGATGATCACCACGCGCTTGATGGTGTTTCCCACGGCGTGCTAACAATGGGGAAAGGAAGAGAATGGCGCACGGGGGGGGGCAGGGGGGAGGGGGGGGGCATGCCACGTAGGCGTAGTCAGCAACACGATATATACATGCTATCAATAGTGTGCTAGTGACGGCGGAATATACAGTATAACACGCAACATAGCACACCTCCTGCGATGAATGTCAAAGTCGATTTTCTCCAAAACCAGGGTGGCACACACAACGAAAATGGCGGCTTTGGGAAGATGTATACTGTAGTCGAGATCTTTCCATAGACGCAACGCTCGGCGTTTGCACTCTCCCCGTTGTCGAGAAAGTTATCTGTGAAGTTCGTCCGAGGGGGTGTGGTAGCATTTGCGTGTAATAAACCAGGTATATGGTGTATTAACAGTACGTTCTGAAAAAAAAAACGAGAGTGCGCGTAGACAGCGAAGCACATTGACCGGGCTAAAATAGTATAGGGTCCCCGATGGTCTAGTGGGTTAACCTCGTAACCACCAAGGTCGATTTCGCAGGTTGGAGCCTCCCCGAGTGCATAATCGCACTCGTAGGGTTTTTTTCTTGTGCACAAAAATTGACTTGCGGAAAGCGCGAGATCGTGAATTAGCAAACTTCGATGAAAATCGACGAGCGTTGGGAATGCTGAACCCTCTGCGCGATAAAATTGAAGGCACGTATCGGTGGGGAGAAGGGACGACACCTGTGACCAGGGCTTGTCTAGAAGCTGGAAAGAAAAAGTGAGATTAAAAAAAAAAGTATTCGTAGGAAGACTATTACGGGGGCCCATAGTATTCAGAACCCACGATCAACACAAAAACCTATATATTCCCCTGTTTTCACTAACCATATTTGGTTCTGACTACTATATACCCCCGTAATAGTAAGTCTTTCCCTGGGCGACAAAATATGGGTAACATGTTGGCTATAAGGCGCTATCCACTAGCCTACTTAGAGTAGTTACGTGACGAATGTAGACCCGTAGGTAGCGCCTTAACATACAGGAACATTGATATTTACGACTGAAACCGGTTTGATGAACGACCAAGGATCACGGTACAGACGTTTGGAGCCCAGTTCTCCACATGATACATTAGATCTTACTCTTCTAACAATGTTCCCGGAGAAACATACGGTTGGTTCTCAACTACAAACGGAGCTGTGCTTTAAACATCCAGAACTAAACGCGCGGGGGGTGGGGACGCGCGGGGGGTGGGGAGGTGGACGGGAAAATGGCGCTGTGGCCAATTGGATACCGTGGCATCTCTTGGCACCAAGACGGCCGGGTTCAGTTCCTAGGACGACGATTTATTGTTTGTTTGTTTTTTGTTCTTTCTGTGCTTGATTTTGGTGTCTGGCTATGGCCGAGGCACACGGCGGCCGCCACCCAGACCACACTGACCCGGAAACCTAACCTTACCTAACCTTTACCCCTGCCAGAGGCCTCTGCTTGGTTGGTATGCTTTGGGAAGGCTCTAGGTCGTTGTGCTTGGAAATACTCTAGGTCGCTGTGCAGAACAATACGACCTGTGTGCGCTGTGAGTATTTTGTTTTGTGACCGGCGGACCATCTACATACTGTACGAAACATTCCCAGAAGTACACATCTTATACCATGTAAATAATACCACTGGAATATTGTGGCAATGGGGCCAGTTTGTGGATCGCGCCGTGCCGACTTAGGTGGCGCACAGACAGCAGTAGACCGACTCCTATTCATACCCTGTGGCCGTGTAGAGTCGATTGACCCTTTCTACGTCGACACCGGGTCATCTCTCCCCAGCACCTCGTTTTGTTCGCCTCTATCTCAATGTATCGTCTCATAATACTGGAACCACACGGGGGGGGGGTGTCTCCCCAGCACCTCGTTCTGTTCGCCTCTCTCAATGCATCGTGTCATAATACCGGAACCACGCGTGGGGGACACACACGGCATTCCCCGAATCCCATACTAAAACCCTACATCTTCTATTAGCAAGTTGGAGAAGGTGGCTCCTCTCTCACTCTCTCACTCTCTCACCGTTACAGGGTTGACCGAGTCCAGCGCCAAGAAAGCGACTTCATTGTACAGGTAGTAGAAAAGCCCAGACAATAAGACGGTCGACCCCAGCCCCTTCGAGGTAGCGCCTGCTGCCAGCGCCGCGTCCCACGCCGGCTTAAGCTTCTTCCCCTCCACCAACAGCGCCACAGGCGACAGGAAGCAGAAGGCCAGGATGGTCAGCACAGCGTACAGGTTAGCCGGGGTCATGTTCTCTCCGACAGGCTTGCCCATCTGCTTCTTCCCCATGATGCCGCGCAAAGATGAGGCAGTGTTGGAGCCCATGGCGTTTCCGAACGCCACCCAAGAGAAGGAGAGCTCCTTGAGGGAGGCGAGGGATACTCCCGCGATAATCGGGAGGAGGGAGAGGTAGACGGGCAGCGCGAAGGTCTGGCCGAGGAGGGCGGCGGAGAAGCCTGCGGTGAAGACGGGTTCGGCGGCCTTGACGATGTGCGTGAAGGAGACAGCGCCGGCGCCGAGGGAGAGCACTGCGGTGACGTGCGCGGTCATGTGAAGCGCCGCCAGCTGGCTGTGTTCCTCGGACAAATGGGCAAGATTTAGCAGCGGATACGGATTGCATGGCGGATGGCGTTTGGATGGAATCAGAAAGGAAGAGGAAGGAGGTGTAACGTGTCTTACGCTAACTGCAAGTAGTTTGTCGCCGAAAACGGGCGTGCAGTTCGAAAGGGGTTAATGTCTAATGTTGTACTTGTTACTACTACTCGCCCCGGTGGTCTAGTGGTTAACCCCGAATACTATAAACACTAAGGTTGGCGTCAGGGGTTCAAATCTCGGTATGGAGATTTTTATTTCTAGAGACATCAACCGCCGAGAGCGCTTTATAGCGTGGGTAAGCACAATTCGACGCGAGTCGACGAGGGAAGAAAGTGTTGAATTCTTCTCGAGATAAAAAATGAGGCGTGTACCGTAGTGAGGAGGGGGGAAAAGAGCCAGCTTAGTGCCCCCGGATCTGAGTTATGACTAGGGAGGGAGAAGGAGAAATAAAAAGTGCGAAGATAATAGATGGGATGAACAAAAAAAAAAAACCTGTCCATATATTGATTTCGTATGATAAAGAGTACAGGCACTACACAGCAGCAGTTATTAATATTAATATTAATAGTACAAGTACTGAATTAAGAAGCAGGGCTGCTGGCCATTGCGGCACCCACCTCCCCTATGATACCCATCATCACCACCCACGCCGAAAAGCGGGGCTGAAACGTGCCAGGATGGCGCAACCCAAAAAAAATGTCAGACAACGACCGACAACACGCGTAACAACAGCAACAACAGCAACAACAACCACCACAACAACAACAACAACAACAATAAGGCAAGGGTGCGTTCGACACTAACTTCAGTACAACGGCTCCCGGGTCTCATTTTCCTGTGAACCTCGGTCTTCTGCTCGTTTGCTTTTGTAGTGAATACGGTGTCCTTTACTGGTGCTGTATTCTGTGTATCTGGTAGGGTATGTACGCGTCGTACGTACGCAAGGTTCGTACGTTGTCGAAAACGAAACGTACACCAAGAAGGTTGGAAATGGATGATGTCACCACAGCAGTGCAACCTGGCCAGCTCGAGAATTCGCGACACATGATAAATCTTTGGGGTATTGGTAGGGGTGTCGCAACCAACACAACAAGAAGACGCGAGCTCAGACAGCCCACCACAGCCACAAGCACCAGCATGGCTATATGCTTGGCCTGCGGAGCTATTCTCACCAACTAGTCACGCTGTGCCGCCGCGGCTTGGCAAGATGGACTGCTCTGTGAAGCTATCTTGAAGCGCAACCGTCATCAACACAATGCTGCTGCTGCTGCTGCTGCTGCCGCTGTACGTACAGCTGTGCCATAAAACACCACTGACCTGAGCGGCCCGAGAGCTCCCTTGGCCAGCTTCGGCGCCTTGCGGACCTTGCTGGCCCACAGCGGCAGCACGTAGAGCAGACCAATGCCCAGCTGCGCCGATGCCACCATCCATGGCATGGGCAAGACGTTCAACAGCCTCTTGTTGTAGATGTTGTAGCCGATGTTGAAAATGTACCACAGCCCGAAGTACGCAGTGACCTTGACCATTCCTGCGGAAGCCTTGCCCTCCTTCTCCGTGGGCACCACAGCGGTCACCGCTGGGGGTGACACCTGGCCATCACTGGCCGCGGGCGTCGAGAACAGCTCGGTGCGCGCGGTGCGGGCGGCGGTTCTAGCTCCAACTCGGTGGACCAAAGGCGAGCTGCCGAGGTCGAGAATTGGGCTCGTGCTCGCTCTAGCAGCACACGTACTAGGCGAGCTGGTCAGGGGGACAGCGACCCTGGCGCATGTCGGGACGAAAGCATCGGCGGTCGCGAGGAGGGAGAGCGCGCCGACAACCAGCACGGCCTTCGCCATCGCGCTGCTTAGAGGAGTGGCTATGAGCGAGGGACGGAGTTGTTGCGGGGGTAATTCAGCATGAAATACTGAACTGAATACTGGATTGGAACTGGAATCGTACGTTGCGAAAAAAATATGCTGCTCCGCTTACATTTGATACCACTTTGGGCGGAAATTTAAGGACCATTTTGTATTTATATAAAAACAAAAACGGTCCTTGTATATAAGCCCAGAGTCGTATGATTTGGCCATTTGGCAAGAAAAAGCGGGGATAGGGGATATGACTTGCTCGGAAGTTCACGTGCAGTGTGGTGTGTGGTGTGTGTGTGTGTGTGTGTTCTTCACATTAAAACTGATATTTGCACCCATCTACATCCAGCACAACCAGTGTCCGTG
>JAYJMJ010000166.1:8858166-8870783 GCA_036873875.1 Laminaria ephemera | reverse complement strand
TAGCTATAATTTATCCTATTCCTCATCAACGTTCCATCCCCAGGTCATTGGCCGCAGTCCTCCGGCTTCTTCCTCCCCTCCCCTAGCGGCCTGGCGGTCGCTCAGGGTTAGTTTATACCAGGGTATAGAGTTTACTCTCAATAGATATCATACCTGAAAGAGGCACTCCTAGACATGGCAGGCGTGACCACCCCAGAATTAGGCAGAGCTCCGCCCAACAAGCACTTCTGGAAGTCGTCATACGACACCTGCGTTAAAAAGCAGCAAGCAGCAAAGGGGGCGGCGGAAAAGCAAGTCAACAAACAAAACGACCGAGATAGACCCGGGGCGCGTTACAAATAGGACATCAAAAGCGATTCCGCACATCGTCGACCGCCCGAAGCGTGTTCGTTTTGAAGCGATTTTTTTTTTGTCTTTCCTTTGCTGTTTTAACCCTTCAGAACAGCACCCACGGTTTAGGGCACAACTTGCGTACTTACAGTTAGTGTGGGAAAATCTTTGCAGTTATAGAAACTTACTATTAATACTGCAACACATGTCCTACTCTATCCTACTCTAATTTCAAGCAGTTTGTCCCAAAAAAAAAGACTGCAGTTTTATAGGGGTTACCATGTCTTCCGGGATCGTCACGTTCCACGCGCGGCTTCCCTTTCTACTCTTTCCAATACGTGGCGCAACGCGGGGCTTGTCTTCTACCATTATTAATACATGGCGTGAGGTGTCGGCAGCACGCCAAGAGCAACCCGAAAGAAACGGAGGAAACCACCATGGCGGGGCCCTATCCCCGACGCCGAAAAACGCCCAGTAAAATATTTTCCAACTCCCAAAAACACCTAGTCATATTACAAGAGTTTTGGCCCCATAACAGGAATGCAGCGCTAAAAGCATCGCAGGTAACCTGCACTGGCATGCCCGGGCGCACTACTTATTGCGGCAAAACGCGGATCCGGTACAACAGCATCCGAACAAGCAATCACGCTTGCAAGTCACACTTTCAAGTCGCGCCTACAAGCCTACGGATTAAAAAAGCACCTGTCCGTCGTCCCGACATGATATCGCCCGCATGTTGCGCACCAACTCCTCCTCCTTAAAGTCTTCCCCGAGGTACATCTTCATATCCTCAAGCGAGATCAGTCCCGACCTATCAAAAGCACACAGCACACAACGGCAACGGTACGGACAAGAGCACGGGGGGCGGGGCGTACTCAGTTATTGCTTGCCTTAGTCATTTGACCGTTGACCACGCATCCCTTTCGAGGCAGAGCGCCTACGAGGAGGGGGGGGGGGGGTGTACCTGGTAATCATTATCATGCATGGCCGGAGGGACAATAAGGACGCGAAGTGTACGAGATGCCGCGCTCGCGACAGGCAGCCCGCGATTTTGACGTTTTGCGCCTTGATGGCGCGAGTTGCCACGGTATACACCACCGCCGTCGCCGCCGTCACCACCACCACCGACAAATCAAAGCAAAAACAATACCTGGTACCCGACGTGACAGGTCGGCTCTAAAAGGTAAGGGGGTTGGTCAAAAAATCAACGATGCTAAAAAATGTGTTGCGGCTCACCTCGAGTGGTCCAGCCTAGCGAAGGCCGTGCGCAAGGCTGCTTCGCCGACCTGTTTCTCGACCAGGCAGCCTGCCACGAAGTCCGTGAAATTGATGCTTCCCGAGTGGTCGTGGTCCATAGCTGCGAAGATCTCCTCCGCCTAGGTACGGCAAGGCACGGTGACGGGCGCGTATGTACATCAGCACAAGCGCGGCAGATCCCATCGGGAAAATGATCTACATATCTCAGATCATTAATGGATACCAGTATTGTATCAATCAATCAATCAATCAAGCAAGCAAGCACCCACCCAACCAATCAGCATACCGCGGTAGCCTTTAGCCCAAAAGAAACCACCCCTCAGAACAGCGAAACAAGAAACGACACAACCCTTAGCAGCAGTAGCACCACCACCAACCTCAACAAGAACAACAAAAACACTCACCCTACTCTCGTCCATCAACGGCTTCCGCCGTACACTCGCCCTCCTCTGGACCGACACCATCTTCCCCCCCAGGCCGCGATCAACCTCCACCTCCGACGTACCCGCCCCAGAGTCCTCCTGCAGGGGGCGCCGCTTCCTAGCAGAAAGCATGCGGCCCAGCCCCTTCCTCGAGACGCTATCATCCGATTGCGCGGCTAGCAGAGCCGCGTGCAGAGCCCCCTGGTCCACCCAACTCTTTGTCGGCACCTCCCGCACCGACTGAGACCCAGAGACAACCTGATGCAGGAGCTGATTCTGGGAGGTCACCCGCGGTAGCTTCGACTGCGAAGCAACTCGGTGCAGCTGCTGAGACTTAGAAAACTCCAACTGCGATGCCACGCGCTGCAGCTGCCGTATCTTAGACTGCGACGATTGCGAACCCATACGCTGGGAGTGCGATTGCAAGCCCAAGCGTTGCGACCGGGAGGCGGCCGCGGCAGCATGCTGTCCATCCCAAAACGACTCGACCGCGGATTGCCTTTTCGCACAGCCGGGGGAGTCGTCGTCCCCCCCCCAGGTAGCCGTTAACGGTTTGTCGCCGCAGAAGCCGACGGAGGAGGACGCGTCGTCCGAGGGAGGGACGGGGGATCCGCTCCTTGTGCTGATGGTGCTGCCGGTGTGGCACTCGGGATCGATGCGGGTGGGCAGGCCTCCGGCCCGCGGCTGCACGAGACGGCGAGGAATGGTATTTGGCGGTCAAAATATGAAAGCATGTTTCGTGCGAGAAATGCGGGGTGAGGGGACAGGGGAGATAGGGGAGGAGAGGTAGGGGGGGGCGGTTGCGAGGAAAGGCAGCGTTCAAAATATGGAGGCATGTTTCATGCGAGCAATGCAGGGTTAGGGGACGGGGGAGATAGGGGGGGGGGGCGTGACTGCACGAACGGCGAGGAAAGGAAGTGGTAAACATATGGAGGCATGTTTCGTGCGAGCAATGCGGGGTGAGGGGACGGGGCAGAGAGGGGGAAGGGGTTGTCAGGGCCTACTACTTCTAGATTTTCACATTAATACTGTACAGTTAGGGGCATCGGTCAATACATGTCGGGCGGCGTCGTGGGCTCGCACACTGCGACGACCGCAGCCCACACAGGTCCATAGCAGAGGAACAGAAACAGCAGCGCTGTTTCTCGCGAACCAATCGCAACACAAGACGACGCCCGACCCCTCTCACCAGCGGGGGTGTCGACGCTGACACAACCACCGAGGGGAACTCCTCGAGCAAGGCCCACCCCTCCATCAAGGCCTCCTTGAACTCCTGCAGGTTGATCTCCCCCTCGCCCCTCTTGTCCATCTGCCATTGGCGTCATTGACAAGAGACAAGACGCACATCTCAAATAAGCATTACCGCGGCTGGCTATGGTCAGGAATAACGCACGTAGTATTAAGAGATATCAGGCACCAGACTATGCTTTTGTGAGAGATATCCCATAACCATTGAGCTAGCAATCAGCGTCCGTGTCTCTCACCCTAAGGAACTCTAGCTCGAGGTCCTTGATCTGCGCCGGCTCGTAAGAGTACGCCACCAGTTCCATGACGACCCTGTGCACAGAGGGCGTGGGAGGGACAGTAGTGAGGGGCGGTAGGAGGGGCGTTAGACGCGAAAGCAAGAAAGGTCGGGGCGATCTCCGCGGTTTGTATGCTTCGTATGACAACAACAAGCTGTCAGGGTTAGCATGTGACAACAAGCTGTCAGGGTTAGCATGTGACAACAAGCTACCAGGGCTAAGCATACTACCGGTCGCCCCGGTGGTCTAGTGGTTAACCTCGAATACTGCTAAGGTTGGAGTCAGGGGTTCAAATCTTGGTATGGAAAATTTTATTTCTAGAGACACCAACTGCCGAGAGCGCTTTATAGCATGGCATGGATTAGCACATTTCGGCGCGAGTCGACGAGGAAGAAAGCGCTGAATTCTTCTCCCGATAAAAATGAAGGCTCATACCGTAGAGTGGGGAGGGGGGAGAAGAGCCTGCTAAGTGGCCCCGGATCTGAGTTACCACTATTAATAGGGAGGGAGAAGAAGGAGAAGTAAAAAGTGCGAAGATAATAAATGGGATTAGCAAAAAAACAAAAAAAGAAATTAAAAAAAAACAACCACCAACGATAAAAAAACAACAGTAGGCTTACAAGTTCCATTACGCAGCAATCTTTTTGGGCATACTTTGGCAATAAAAGTAGCATAATCGGATTACTGGGCTTGGTTTAGCACGACGAGCATGATTGGGCGAAACCATGATATTCGTCATAAAAGTAGGGGGAAAGAGCAGGATGTATAAGAATAAGCCCACTCTCACCTCTTGAAGGTGTTTCCGTTCTGGTAGTCAAGCATGGCCATCATGGCGCCTTTGCTCAACGGCGCCCCTTCCATGTCCCTCGCCGCTTTTCTTAGCCAAGGGTGCTGCTGGGCCTGGGGTGCGGTAATCCTCTTTTTCGGCGCTTTGACGAGGCACTTCTCGACGAAGTCGCGGCATAGTGGGGAAACGCCCTTCCATTTCTGTAGGCACGCGCAGGAAGACAGAAATATTTTAAATATCAATTGAGAAAAACCGAAACGGAGCAGGATAACCGCGGGGTGCGGCAATTATCTTCGTCGGCGCTTTGACAAGACACTTCTCAACGAAGTCGCGGCATAGTGGGGAAACGCCTTTCCATTTCTGTAGGCGCGCGCGCAGACGCGTGCTTACGATAGAGGTAGCATTTTTTTTGGATTTTTGTTTCTGAACGAAGGCGCTCCTTAACCCAAAATCGCCGGAATGTCGTGTTTTTTTTTTCAATCTGAATTTTTTGTATGCCTACGCCATTGGCTTGTTCATAGGGTTGCACGTTCACTTTTTACTCAAAATCAGTTTTGGGGTGGAGATTCAGAGCTTCTCGCGTGAGGAGCCTCAGAAAAAAAAAAAAAAGGTGCACCTCCATCGTAACACGTGTTTGTGTTTTGAAAAAAAAAAAAAAACGACGAAAGAGGATAACAGGCTGGGTCCCGTTAGCTTTATTGTTATTGTTAATATCGTTATACTATTGACGCGTGCTAACGATAGAGGTAGCATTTTTTTTTGTCTTTTTTTTCGTTTGTTTCTGAATGACGGGACTCCTTAACCCAAAATCGTCGGAATGTCATTCTTGTTTTGCAATGGGAATGGTTTGTATACCTAGGCCATGGGTTTGTTCATCGGGTTGCACTATCGGTTTACTCAAAATCGTTTTTTTTCGGTGAGGTACAGAGGTCCTGAAGTGAGAAAGAAGCCTCACAAAAAAAAAATGGTGCACCTCCACCGTACCATGTTTTTTTTTTTTTTCAAAAAAAAAAAAAAACCCCAACGGAAGAGGATAACAGGCTGGGTCCTGTTATTACGGAGGGCCATAGTAATCAGGACCTACGACATACCTGGTACACAAAAACCTATATATTCCACTGTTTTTGCTAACCATATTTGGTCCTGATTCCTATGTTCCTCCGTAATAGCTTTATTGTTAATTGGTAATATCGTTGTACTATTGTCGTTATTATTGTTGCCAGTCGATTTAACTCTCGGTTATATAGAACACAACAGCACTGCCGCGGAGGTTACAGAGTAGCAACAGCAAGCAGTAGATAATCGTCAAAATACTCATTCCGAGACGTGTACTCTCTACAGACGTGCAGCATTCATCGCCGGGAGCAGGCTCGATGCCATCCGGCCGGTTTCGAAAAAAAAAGCGATGCTACCCTTCCCACCCTCTCCAATCCCTTTTGGTTGATCAGCAAGGCGAAAACATAAAATAGACCACCACACTCGCCTCTTCCGGAAACTTCAATTCCGAGTACTTGATCATCTGACCGCAGGCATCCGGCGAACCAGAGTACCATGGGAACTCCCCGCTAACTAGTGCGTACGCCATCACCCCAATGGACCACAGGTCGCAAGCGTAGCCGTGCCCTTCAACCTTTAAGATCTGGCATGCCCGAGTTGGAAATTCGCAGTCGGCAGGGAAAGGAGACGGGGGAAGGGGGGAGGGGGGCGTTACATACATTGCAAGCATGTTCGGCAAAGGACATTCCAAGCATCGCGTTCCGGCATGAACGGGAGTTCCTATGGAGTCGGGCGGAGGGGGGGGGGGTTACATACGTTGAAATAATCTTCGGGGCGAGGTGCAGTTGTTCTTTAAGGGGTTTTATCCTCCCTATCCCCGCCTTACCTCAGGAGCCGTGTAGAGCACAGTGCCCACAAAGGCCCGCGATGTCACCCCGTTCTTGAGTTCCGTGCTGAGGCCGAAGTCGATGACCTTGACGATGGGTACGAGCGAAGAATCCTCAAAAAGGCTATTTTCCATCTTCAAATCCCGGTGCTGCGCGAGGGGGTTAGCAGGTGGGTACAAGGAGGCAGTAGATGGGTGGGTTCGCGGCCGGAGATTCGTATCGGTCGATTAAGCCTGTTTGCCCCAGATCAGTGCCGTATTGGCAGCGAACAAAGCGTTCTACAGCATGACGGGCCAGTCAGGCTCTTATCGTACGTATATAGAGAAGACCAATCCGTCGTTCCTGCCAGGACGCTATCCGTCCCCTCTCCCCTCTCACCGCAACGCCTTATCCGTCCCCTCTCCCTTCTCACCCCAATGCTTATCCGTCCCTTCTCCCTTCCTACCGCAATGCCTTATCCGTCCCCTCTCCCCTCTCACCACAATAACTTATCCGTCCCCTCTCCCCTCCCACCGCAATACTTTATCCGTACCCTCTCCCCTCTCACCGCAATGCCTCTGTCGTGGCAGTAGCGAACGGCAGATATGATCTGGAGGATGATGTGGGCCGCGTGGTCCTCGGCAAGCTTCCCCTGCTCCCTCCACAGCCCGTCCACGCTTCCCCCTTCCAGGCGGTCGAGAACCATGTAGATGTGGTCTCCCAAGGGCGGGCGGTAAACCTAAAATGCAGAAAACGCGATACCGGTATATCTTAAGTTTTAGCTTTTAGCCACAAAAAACAGTATCCCCCATTAACTTCAAGTATTTTTTACCAAAATACGAGGGTGTGCAGTTATCAAGGGGTTAAGAACCTCTTATTTCCGCCAGGCTCAAATTCTAATGTGAGGCAGGGTGCATCCTTCACTAAAATCATTAAAAAGTGGTGTTCTTGTATTCCAATTTCGTACGTGCTGTTACGTATTGTATACAACCCGCCCGCGCATCAGACGCAAAGCATCAGAGGCGGACGGCCGGGCAGTCAAACGAGCGCTGCGCTTCTCCTGACCTCTTGCAACCTGACGATGTTGGGGTGCGACAGCGACATCATGATGCGGCACTCTCTCTCGCACATGGCTATCGCGGAATCCGCATTGCTGGCAAGACTCAGGTCACACTGCGAGAACCGGAAGGGAAGAGGAGGGGGAGGAGGAGGCGCAGGAAGAGGAAGAGAAGGCGGAGGGGGGTGGGGGAAGAAGAAGGGGTGAAAGGATAAGGAGGAGGAGAGGGGGGATCGGAGGAGGGGTTTAGACCGTAATTCTAACTGCCCCCCTTGCTCTCTTCCCCTCCCTCCCCGCCAAAGCGAAACTACAGAGGGCGTCTACGGCAATCTAAGGTTCGTTCGGGTCTACCAGCGATGGCGGATACAACATGAGTACACGACATGATCCACCTTGAGTACCTGTATGCGTTATGATACTGGAAACTTTCTGCATAGGGCGTTGGAGGGCTGTACAGACCTATGGGCTACTGCTCGTATGCGACAGCAGTAAGAAAATGGCCCACATACATATTATAACCTTGGCCCACCCCGACCACCTGGGAAAAAATTCTCGGAATCAAGATGTAAAGAAAAGTTATTGTGGACTATCAACCATTTTGTTGAAGCCGGGGCGAACCGTAAACACCACTGGCGCGTTGAGATAAAGTATACTTGGTGTAAGTCACTCTCGTTATTACCTCTGACCACCCTATTTTTCCTTCTGCTTTGCCCTTTCTGTTTCCTTGTTGGGTACCCTTGGGGGTTGTGGAGATGATGTCGGTATGGACACCGCCGTCGTAGATACCGTAAGTTGAGGACAGACCAGGCAGCAATGCTCCTAAACCTATAGTAGTTGCACTCGGAACCCAGTTTGGGTGCTGCCCTGACGCCAGCTGGGTGGTGTCATTCGCTTTGTTGCTGTGTTCGTGCTTGCTTA
Organism: Laminaria ephemera; assembly: GCA_036873875.1. Taxonomy (NCBI): domain Eukaryota; class Phaeophyceae; order Laminariales; family Laminariaceae; genus Laminaria; species Laminaria ephemera. Next base: position 8,862,627 of record JAYJMJ010000166.1, on the reverse strand, counting down.
ATTTTTTTAGGTTCGTTTTTGTTTTGTATTGTGTACGTACGGGGGCGATGATGGCGGTATGGCAGTGATACACATTATTAGACATTTCCAACCATTTTGCAGAACAGTGAGCAGGTGATAGACCATGCGGGAATGCTCTCACTCCTACGGTAGGTGCATTCGGAACCCAGTATGGTTGCTGCCCCCGACGTTGGTTGGGTGGTGTCATCTGCTTTGTTGCTAGTTGCTGGGTGTCTGTTTTTGCTTTGTTTTCATTTTTGTCGTGCCGTCTTGTTTCACTCATTTTTTGTTCTTCCTGGGTACCTCTTCCCTCCTCCCTGCGTTCCTCTTTCCCTCTTTCTTTTCTTCCATCTTACCTGGTATTATTCTTTTCTTTCTTCCTTGCGAATAGTCTGGTGTGCTGGCTTGCATATATGTTCCGCCCTCGTACTCATTGCGGTTTGCATTGCATGGCCAAATCACCTTGCTGTATTTGCATTTCTGTCTTGCAGTTTGTGACCACAGAGCTCGTCTCTCTATTAATAGGAGGCTTCGGCACGGGCACTTTTTATTTATTTATTTATTTTTTGCGCATCCCATCTACTATTATATTATCTTCGCACTTTTTAATTTTTACTTTCTCCTTCTCCCTCCCTATTAATAGTCGTAACTCAGATCCGGGGTCACTTACGAGCAGGCTCTTTTCCCCCCTCCCCCCTATGGTACGCGCCTTCCTTTTTATCGCGAGAAGAATTCAGCAATTTCTTCCCTCGTCGACTCGCGTCGAATTGTGCCTTACCCACTCTATGAAGCGCTCTCGGCAGTTTGTGTCTCAGAAATAAAAGTCTCCATACCGAGATTCGAACCCCTGACTCCAACCTTTGAATAGTCTTCGAGGGTAACCACTTGACCACCGGGGCGACCTATGCACCGCGTTTTTATTCACGCGTTTTTTCGTACGTTTTGGAACTCCCTTCAGGCGGCTTCCATGGAGGAGGTGAAGGGCGTGAAGAAACCGCACGGCAAAGACATGATCTGCACCTACTTTCTAGGAGACAATAACATGTGAGCCCCGATTGAGTACGCGCTGCACCCCCCTCCCCCCCCCATATCAGACTCTACCTAAATGCAGGACGACTCGGCACAAAACTTGCTGCAAGTCGTTGGTCTGATTATTCCAGGCTGGCCTTTCGACCGCTCGTTATTTTTGTGAAGACCCCAGCCAAAACACGCTGCGGAGCCGCGCGACTGCCCCTGCCGACCTCGAGCCCCCCAAGGGGTTAGGGTTAGGGTCAGAGACGCGTGCTATTATACAGGTATAGGTTTTTGGCTGAAACGTTTTCTGAACAACGGGGCTTCTTAACCCCAAATCGTGGGAATTTCGTTTTTTTTTTTTTGGTTTTGCAATAATTTTTATTGTATGCCTAGGCCATGGGGGCGTGTTTTCATCGGGTAGCCGCTGAAACGCTTTCTGAACAACGGGGCTCCTTAACCCCAAATCGTGGGAATTTCGTTTTTTTTTTTTTTGGTTTTGCAATAATTTTTATTGTATGCCTAGGCCATGGGGGCGTGTTTTCATCGGGTAGCACTTTTTGAGACGGGTATAAAGCTCCTCAAAGCTCCTCAAGCGAGGAGATGAAGAAAAAAAAAGGATGCACCTCTATACCATAGCGCGAGAGCAGAGTTAGGATTAGGATTAAGTGTATGGTCGGATGAGTCTGGGCCCACGTGCAAAATTGAACTTCCATCACTAACGAACTGCAGTTTGTTTTTTTTGTCGGACCGTCCTGCGTTTAAGGGCGAAAGCCGCCACATCGCGCCGTCCTTCCCCGCGTTGTCTCTCCGTATTCGGTTGATGGGTTGTACGATAGAGGTGCGCCGTTATGTTTCTGAGGCTCCTCTCACTTGAGGGGCTCTATGCCTCACACACACAAAAAAAAACTGATTGCGGGAAAAAAAAAACAAAATTTCTGCCGGACGAACAACCCCATGGCCTAGGTATACAAACGAAACAGGGTGCAAAACAAAGAATGAAATTCCGACGATTTTGTGCTTAAAGGAGCCCCGTCGTTCACAAAACGTTTCAGCCTATAAGTGCTGTATATCATAGCACGAGTCGGTTTTGTTTTTATGTTAGATCCGCGCGGGTTCTGTCTGTTGAGGTTATGGGGGTACAGCAGTGGGATAGTGGGTTTTAAGGTGTTGGGTTTTGTTCGTGGCACCCGGCTTGTTGCCCTTGACTGCCACTCCGTCTCCCTCTCCCTCTTCCTCTTGCAGAGGGTTCGTGAAGCTGAGCAACATTCTTCGGTTTACGCTCGAGAACTGCGAGCAGTACGGTTCGCGCATCGCTACGAAGTCCTTCAAAGACGGGGTGAGCAGCGATTTATCTACTGAGCCCATCGGTGCTTTGGAGGAAAAAGGTGTAGAAAAAAGTGGCGATTACAAATTCGGCTGTACCCAGCAACTCGGGGTGCTGAGGTAGAGTACCTACCCTATAGATGGAGTGCCCGAAATTCAACGCAAGGAGTCGCACGACACGAGCGCTGCATGATATTGTTTGTACGACGCGCTCACAACGTTAAGAGGACCTCATATGTAATGTAAAGAAAATGTTTCGTTATGTCGGGGTTCCGAAGGGTTTGGTAGCGCGTTGGGAGGATCACGGGTAGCGAAGCATAACGCCTTTTAGTAGACGGGGGTTGGGGGTGACTCGGTGTGTTGGGGCGGATTCGACTGCCCTCGTGTTTTTTTAGTCCGTGTACATGGGCCCCATAAGGGTTTAACTAATCGCCTTAAATCTAGTCGGTGGTCACAACGAGATACGCTCCAATTTTTCTATGAGGGCAAACATTCTGGAAGGCAAGAATCAGTAGTATATGCGGTGCCCGTAAATAAGTGTATGGTGTTTAGTATGGAAATGGCCAAAAAAATACGTACCAGGTACCTGGTATGAATTATAATGTGGTCTACATTTTTCTCGAAAATATTTTTTTTGCCTGATTTTTTCCGGACAACTTCCATACAGGTCGGCCCGGGATTGGGATCGGGGTTAGGGTTAGGGTTATAGGTTTTGGGGTGTTTTATCCAAAACCCCTTCTCGTAATACTGGAACCACATGCCGTACACAAAAAACAATCGCATTTTCCATACTGTATCCTATATGGTTCTTTACATGGCCTGCATAGGCGTCTCGAAAGAATAGCGCTCTCGTGGGTGAAGAAAGCCTTTTTGTATCAACCATTCTCTTTCTTTCCTTCCAGAGTGTTTGCCCACCAGGAAGAAATACGACAGCAGTTCTCATGAGCGCGGAAACATGGTTTTTTATGGACCCTTCCAGGAGTAAACGGAAAAAAAACAAATGCCGATAAACATAGAGGTGGGGTAATGTAATTTATTAATTGCTTTATTTTTTTTGTGTTTTTATTTTTTTTGTGTTTTTATTTTTTTTTGGGGGGGGGGTAATAATTCATTATTTTTTAGCAGAACAGGGACACGATATCATACCGCACTCCTATTTTTAGAAAAAACGAAAAATACACTTCAGCTGTGAGATCGAAAATTTCATCGAAACTCATCTTTGCAAGCTGCGTGTGATACTTCGATCGCGCGTGTTACGGGGGTGGCATACCCTCCTCGTGAAGGATACAGGTCGGTGACTCGCCTGCTAATACCAGGGTCAACAGGACTATCATCCTGTGCACGGCAACTACATAACCCTCATTGAGGGGGACAAAACCAGGCAGCTGCGGAAGTCAGGGTGTATACCAGTAGGACATTGTTTTGGGCTTTCGAGCCATTTATACATATTTGTAGTACGCTAACTTAACGGAGTGGTCTACTAGAATCTACAGGGTTTGTACGCGAGTGAGCTAAATATTTTCCGAGACCCAGACGGGGGGGGATACACTAAAACCAAGCAGTAAAAAACACTAACAAAGTTTTGTTTTTCCTTACCGAAATCTCAACACACCACGTATTCAGAGTTGTTTCAGTCCGGCAAGGTGGCGAGTATGGTGCCGTGTTCTCTTTTTTGTCGTGTGCCTCTGACCGTTCTCTTTCTCTTTCTCCCCCACCCAATCGTCCCCTTTTGCTGTTATGGCATGCATCCCAGGTGGCTGCGGCGGTGGCCCTGTTGAAGGAGAAGGAGCTGTACGATAAAATGAACGAGGAGAGGGCCAAGGTACGGCAGCAGGCGTTATTTATGCGGGCTCGGGGATTCGATGCTTGTTTGCTCGATTCTCCCGCTTTGCTCGTTTTCGCGTTTGCTCGCTTGCTCTGATTGGTGGTGTGTACGTATTAGTTGTTTGTGTTGTGTTCATGTCATCATTTCCGTGCCTTGTTTGGGGCACTGGAAAAATACAAATGATCGCTGGGTACTCGTAAACATATGTACCAGGTACTTGCCTTTTGTTTTATCGTTCTCCCATTGTTCTTGTGTTTTGGTCTCACCCCCCCTCCACCCCCCCCCCCCCCATCCCCTTC
>JAYJMJ010000166.1:8786991-8811213 GCA_036873875.1 Laminaria ephemera | reverse complement strand
GCGCTTGGTGCACGCGATGTCTGCCTGGTCGGTGAAACCCGACGTGCTCCGTCCCGGCATTGTAGGGATGCGAGGGTGTATGGTCATACGACTACGGCCATGCGTGAAATACGTACACCCCCCCCTGCCCGCTTTAGCCCTCACAAGGCAGCAGCAAGACAACCGAAGAACAACAGTTGGTATATAGTATATAGGGTGGCGTGCTACTGCTGTTTTCAACTCTACCTACGCTGTTCGCGGTGAATATCGGAGCATACTAGAATAACGTTGGGATCCTTGATAACGTAATTTCAGCGATTCATACACGACGTGGGCAATGCCGGAGTTATACAGCAGGGATTGAAGAGCCTCATCGCAGTCAGTTCATGTTGTTGCTGCTCGCCGTTCGTGCTTTGTTCCAGCGCGAAATGACACGTGCCTGTGTTTTCCGCCGCCCGCTTCGCTCCCGCTCGCAGGCCATCTTGGCAACGGGTTGCCTGAGAGCGCCGAAACCTTTAGCGCATGGAGAGCTTCCCCTTGGGGGCTCGTTTCTGCTGATGGAGCACTTGCCTTTCATCCCGTTCGGCCAGTCTATTCCGGAGGTGTTGAAGCACCTCGCGGAAGGGCTGGCCGAGATGCACCTGCGTGACCCTCCGCCCGACGCGCAAGGTAGGGGTAGAAATAAAATGTGGGACGTCTGTTGCAGCGGTTTGGCTTGTGGTTGGCGGTGGATCAGAGTGTTGGTTTGATGGCTCGAGCGGTCACAGCGAACCGGAAGCGATCACAGAAAAGTCGCGACGCGACGCGGACGCGAGCTTGTGTTGGTCGCCGAAGTTAGGGCGGCCGCGGACCAGTTTTTTTCTTCCGTGCTCTACGTCCGCCCGTCTAAGAGTCGTTCCTAACGAACAAAAAAAATGCAACGAATCATGCCAAGAGAACGTGGCGTTTTCGCGAATCATGACATTTGCAAACGTGACATAACGCCAATTTACACAATATGCGAATCGTGTGTGTTTTTTTGTTAAGAAATCGTGACTTTTTGCGTTCTTTAGGAATGACCCTAATAGCTAATAATGGAAGAATTCCTGACTATTCAAGCACGCCTCGCAAGAATGCAAATCCCGCCAACGACGTCGCCGCAGGGTTTGGATTTGCGGGAGATAACTTCCTCGGCATGTCACCGCAAGACAACTCTTGGGATTCGAATTTCGCGACGTTCATGGTCGAGAACCGGTTGAAGCCGCAGTTCGAGCGCGCCAGCACCAAGTTCAGCTCCAAGTGGGGCACCAGCAACGAGGATGCCTCGGCTTTTGAGAGCATGCGCATTACCATTTTCGATCGGGCGAAGGAGGTGCTCGGTCCCGTGGCCGACGCCAAACCTTCTCTTTTGCACGGAGGTGAGGCGTGTGACTGCCGCGCGGGGGGGTGGGGGGGTCGTAGGGACGTGGCTTCGTGGGGTAGACTGTGATTTTTGCCTCCCGCAGGGCATTTTTGAATGTCTATATTGGGCCTCAGCATGCTCTCAGTTAGCTTTGAGATGTGAAGGCCTCCTGCCACGCTAGTACTAAATACCAGGTCTTCATAGTGCCTGAATCCAATACTCGACAGTAAGCACAATTCCGATAGTATACATACCGATACGACAGGTACTGGTATACATAATGAACCAAAACTCCCGACCCTCCCCGCGGCACTCGCAACTTACGATCCAGATCTATGGGTTGGCAACTGCGGAGGCGTACCCGCAGAGGGGCGATCGCGAGAAGCAGCCGTGTTCGACCCCGCTTGCTGGTACGGAGTGCACGAGTTCGACCTCGCATTGGCCACCATGTTTGGCGGCTTCGGCGAGCCCTTTTACGAGACCTACCACGGCATCATACCCAAAACTGAGGGTTTCGACCGCAGGATGCGCATCTACAAGCTCTACCACTACCTCAACCATCTCAACCTGCACGGGGCGGGGTTCGGGCATGGGGGAACCGTGGAGGACCCTCGAGGGTACTTCGAGCGATGCGTGGGATTGATGCAGGATATCATTGCGGACGACTAGATAGATGTCATCAGCCCTTTCTTGTTCCAGTATGTAATCGGACGGACTGACAAATTTGAACTTTTCGCCAAAAAGCTCAGTAAATTGCGGAATAGCATATCTTTCGAATTGCCGACGACTAATTTTCAGGGGTTTACACGGGTCGGGTCTCGGGTCACTTCTCGCGGGCCGGGTCACCCGACCCGACCTGTGAGATTTGAAAACCTCCTGACCCGATCCGTGATATTTTGAACACCTCCTGACCCGACCGGACTCGACCCGCGAGATTTAGAAAACCTCCTGGTCCGATCCGCGGGTCGGGTCATGACCCGTGAAAAACCCAGCTAATTTTTCGGTTTCTCCCTTGTTTTGATGTTTCCTAGTGTAGTTCTTTTCTTTTTTGGCGCATGTCGGTGGGTGTGAAGCGTTGGTCGGAAGTAGTCGACGCTACTACTGTACGCACGGGGTGATCACTCGGATTGCGACATTCAGTCGGGCGTAAGCCTTACGGCCAGCGAGGATGCCAAATGGTGACGTCGCGTAGTGTTTTTTTTTTTTTTCTCGTTTGCTGTAGCCACACCATTGTATTTCCTCCAGGCCCAACACGCGCTGGCAAATGAGAGATTGGGAAGTTTGTCGTGCGGACACACGGTAAACGATGACCGTGTGGGCGTTTTTTCCAGTCTCCCACCCCTTCAAAGCCTCGGTTTCCCTTGGATAGGCGTTTATTGAGCGGATAGACTTTCGATGCCATGTCAACATTTTTGTTCCCCGGTGAAGGTCGTCGGCGATCGATAGCCGTTATTTTAGTTAATAATAGTACCAGGTATCAGCTCGTCTTGTGGCAGTTACATTCATTCGAAGGCGTTTTTCTGTGTCCAAGGTGTATATATGATTGGAGATCAGGCCGTGTCGTGATATGGCGGGATTCCTCTTGACTTTGTAGGTACTGGTCGGACCACGACTACGGCATGATATATAGCGGGGTCACTCTTAGTGCTCGCGCGAGTGGCTACCCTATTTATTTGCAATCGTAAGCTTTCGTGCTTTTCGGTTTCGCAATAATATGTACCACCGCCATGGAAGTGTTTCCTACGCTGCGCTAACTAAATGTGTTGAAGTTTGTCTTTGAGCGCGTTTTTGAGTGAGGCAACAGAGCTTCTCGCGCAAGCGGCCTACAATTGGTACATCACGACGCAGTGAAGATGGGGCTACCCCCCCTTCGGTAGCCTTGGTTATCGGTATCAAGGTGCGATGTGCCATGCTGGGCTTACTCCATACCAGGTGTAAATCACGGACGCGCGTTACGATAGAGGTGACACTTTTTCGGCTGAAACGGTTTCTGAACCACGGGGCTCCTTAACCCAAACTCGTCGGTATTTCGTTCTTTTTTTTTGCCATAATTTTTCGTTTGTATGCCTAGGCCATGGGATTGTTCATTGGGGTAGCACTTTCATTTTTCCCCCCAGGTGAGTGTTTGGGAGAGAGGTATAGAACTCCTTAAGTAAGGAGCCTCAGAAAAAAAACGGTGCAACTTTACCGCAGCATGCGTGCTTCCACATTGAGACGTCTTTCTTAATTCCAGCGTAACGCGTAACCAGGTATTTATTAGAATACCAAAAGCTGCATAGATGCATAAGACACAAGGACCATGAGGGTCGCAAAGGCTGAACAGCGTTCCCTCTCAACACCTGCTGTGGCGGTGGCCACGGAAAATACACTCCCTAACTTACAGCGTACACAGTGAAATGTCGTGGCAACCGGTGTCCTCTTTCACTGTTGTTCAGCTAATCAATTCAAACGGATAGGTGGGGCGCTACTGGATCGTCCATTTACAGTCCGTAATCTGAACGCATCCACATGTTTTACTAAACGTCTTCCTCTTCTACTTCGTAGACGCATCGTAGAGAACACCATACTATCACAAATTTACAGTGAAAATACCACAGGGCCGCACAATCGTCGCCCCAACCATTTCTGTAAAGCTCAAGTCTTGCACGATAAGACAGCCAACTGATCGCTTCTGGGCAAACTCTTACCTAACGTAAAACGTACCGTAGACAAACTCGCGTATTTAACACTGCTCTATCTCCGACAAAAAAAAAGTTGCTATTAATACGCATGCTGTCCACAACGACATGAACTAGAGGCGGTAGGCTCGCGTCGAGATGAGGCAAGACACGTCGATAACGCCTGCGGTTTTGTCCAACCGTTCCAAACGCAGGATCCCCACCGCTCTCGAAAAACGACAAAACATGAGGCAATAACCAATAAAGAGAAAAAATGCACACAATTTTCCTAGCGGTCAACCTTTTCTTCAAGGAAACGTCACGCGTCTTCCGACTGCCTACCGACGGCAGCGAACTCCTAAACATTCGGGCTTAAGCCTTACCGTTCTGCGACACCCATGCAGCTGCGGCGTACCCTCCTTGCCGCGGGAGCAGCAACAAGTCGGGATCTATTTAACCAGTACCCTTTTAGCACTGCACTCCCGATATGGGGACAAAACACTTGGAATTATACTAGGAAATAGGAATTGGAAACCCCTGTGTTTGGGCGAAGAAACCCGAAAACTGACATATCACGGGACACATACAACGCTACGGTACGCACACCACATGCTACGCTAACAATCGGTGGCACATACAATGCTACCGTACGCACACCACAACATGCTACGCTAACAATCGGTGACGCCTACGCTACTACGGCACTTCATCGCCTTTTCGCGCCACTGCCGCCTTCGCCGAAACAAACAATCTAGTGGATTTTCCACTAACTAGTGAATTTTCCACGCAGGACCCGAAGCTCGTCTTAATGCTGCCTGGTGTCGAACTGCGCGAGAGGGCCCGCCGCTATCAACACTGACTGTACAACAATCTTCGACGTGTGATGCGGCATCGCGCGTCGACACAAACAAGAGTAAACGGCAACCAGGCGAGAATGGAGGCGGCCACACGACGTGTGTGTGCGCTGAGCGCAGCTCGCCGTACAAGCAGTACATGAACACTTACTACAAAAGACGCGTTGCCAGCCCTCTCATGCAAAAGACAGGGTCTATCTTCCACTCCACAGTGACTGGAGCCTGTCCTGTGACCACGGACTTGATTATGGCGATGATGAGCTAGTGTGCGAGAGCAACAACAAAAACACAGAGGTTCGTTATTACACCACCTCTCGCCGTGCAAGAAGTACATATATTACAAAGATGCGTTGCCAGTCCTTTCAACGTAAACCCAGAAAAAGCGTTCACGCAAACCCATAGAAACGGTTCATGTAAACTCAGAGAAAGAGGTCTCGCAAACCCAGAGAAAAGGTTCCCGTAACCCACAGAGAAGGGGTCTATCATAGAGGTCAATTCTTACACCACCCTAGACGGGTCAGCGCCGTAGAAGCAGCGGTCGCAAACCCTCGACGCCTCCAAAACGCCGAACTTCGGCAGCGGCTTGCGGTGGTTGGAGCAGGGGCCGCACACCAGGAGGCCGCACATTCGGCAGTTGTGCTTGTCCCTTGCTCTTTGTGCCTGCCGATAACGGAGGATATACCACCGTATTTAGGGAAACGAAGGAAAATGACGTCGGTACAGGCCAAAACGGAGAATCGGCGGGGTGGGAAGCGCCTTATCTGCAATTTCATTTTTTCCCGCATTTTTTTCCAACGAAGGCGATGATTTTGTCATGCGGTTTGGCGTTGACGCAAGCGAGTCATTCATTGGGGAGGGTCGGAAAATGGATTCACTGCCGACAGCTGGTATAACCACTACCGCACATGCGCTGCGCGGCGCAGCCACGCCTGAAGGCCTGAAGCCTTGCACGTCAGGCGAACGAACACGGCGCAGTATGACACACACATCGGGGGCGTTAGGAAAGGAAAACACGATGGCTGGCAAGTCACGCCGCCCGATTTTCCCCCGGTGTCCTCCTGAACGCTATACCTTTACAACCCCTTTGGGACTTACAAGGGCAAAAAGTGTCTAAACAGAAGTGACGATTACAGGATCGACAAGCCCGAGATGCTGGGCAGTGGGCGTGTCCGAAGCGCAAACGTTGGGAGTGATACGACACGTGCACGGCATGCCGATTTTTGTACTGCTGACCGCTCTTCTTAGGCGGTTGATAAGATTGTACTTCTGGTGTTCTTAGCCGATATAAATGGGCCCCAAGAGGGTTACGTCAATTACATGCCGTGCGACACTTGACGCTCTCAACAAACCTTGCTGGTGGCCCCGAACTGGCAAACATCACTCACCTCCGACCTAGAGGTGGAAGCCCAGGAGAAGTCAGCTTTGCAAAGCTGGCACACCTCGAAGTCAGAAAATGGAACCCAGTCCGGCATAACCTCCCCGTTAGCCTCAGCTAAGCGCACCGCAGCTATCTCCTGAAGTGCGTCGAAGTACCTATTCAAGGGGCAAAAACAAAACGCACCATTGTGAGGGTGCCTCTTGCGGGGCGCCATTGCGACTCCTGCAACATCAAGGCATGCCGCTTTCAGTAGCGCACGAAGGTCGAAATCATGGAACGTGTACACAATAGTGTTCCCTCTATAATGCCGGTATGTGCCAGCCGGAAATACCGGCACTATAGCGGCAACCAGCGCCCCTCCGTATATTGCCACTACTGGTTGTTCCGAGCTGTGTCAAGCGATTTTACAGGCACTATAGCGGGAAACCCGCACTACTCAACCGGCACTATAGAGGGACCACTACTGTATGATCGAGGGGGGGTGAAGCGGTGTAAGCGGCGCAAGCAAAGGGTGGCACTCACGCAAGGCTGGCGTGGTCCGCGAGCATGTTCCCGTACATCGGGATCGTGCGGAGGCAGTCGTGGTCTCGCGGTATTTCCGCCGCTCGATACACGCCGCGCTGACTGCAGGGCGGAGAACGATATGGGGGAGGCACGAGATGGGGAGGCTAACGTCAGTAATGCGGTAAACACAAGAACGTCCAACACCGTTACGGAAGGGGAAACTCCTGCGCACACGTGGAGGGGACGGCGGATGCAAAGGGTTGGTTTGGTGACTGGGAAGAAAGAGCAAGCACAAAACCAAGCAAGCACGCACCGGGAACCGAGCGCGGGGCGCACACAACACGGTACACCACAGGCCGACCTCCAACGCAAGCTAAGCTCTTTGCTGATGTTTACATAGCCCCCAGACCCCCCCCCCATAACGAGGAAGTCATCCAACAAGGCCAACACAAACGCCACACCACAGGCCCACCTCCAACGCAAGCACAGCCCCCTCGCCGATGTCTACCCAGCCTTCCGACCCTCCCATACCTGTAGATGTGCACGATCCTTCCTGGCACGTACAGCTCCGGGAGCGGCAGTTCTTCTACCACTTCTGCCTCCTCCTCCTCTTCCTCCTCCCATGCCGAGCCACTACCTGCCCCGAGCCCGGCGTCATCTTTGACTTGCACCAATGAAGCTGCCGGGCCAGAGCCGGGGGCAGGATTCTTGGTGTTATCCGCTACGGGATTGGCTGGGTCGACACGCGCTGGACGCGGCGGAACGGGCGGCGGGCCGGCCGGAGCGGCGTCCTGGCGAGGGGATGTGGGATGTGGGACGTGGGGCGTGGGGACGGGAACGGGGCGGCGCCGATCGATCAGCGGATCTCTTCAGGGTCATATGGTTTCAGGCGGGATATGCATCATTTGTGTGTTCCTACCGCTTGAGAGTCGCATGGTTCCAGGCGAAGAGTTTTTTTTCGTCTATTCTTACCGCTTGAGGGTCGCATGGTTCCAGACGGAAGAGTATTTTTTCGTTTTTTCTTAGTCTCCCAGGCCGCAGCGCGTTTGGTGGTATGCCCGACCGCGCAAGTAACGGCGACTGGCGAGGGTTCTTACATAGTCTGGTATTAGGTTCACCTAATCAACAAAAAAAAAGTTGCTTCGCCCAAGAGCGCACGCTCCCACAAGACAACCTCACAGCGTTACAAATAATCAAGCCGCAAAAAGATGTAAACACCTAGGCGATAAAGCCCTCTGTACCCTTTCTATCTAACGCCGGGGAGCAAGCACACCGCCCAAAACATCCTCCCATCGATGCTCACTAACCTTGACGACGATGTTGCTCCGAATTCTCGCGCTGGTGTCGTCCACGATGCGGCTAAGTCTGCTCTGCACCGCGCGGACATCCACCGTAGACCAGCCCCCCCGCACCCACCGAGCCTTGTTCTTCGCCGTCACCCGGCCGCCATCGCCTTGCACTCCTGACACTGGGGATTTCCCGTCTCCACCCTTAGCGACATCACCGCCACCCGCTGCCGTCGCCGGCGGGGGCGACCCGAGCCCACCCCACTCGTCGTCCACGTCGAGCGCATTCGGAGCGACAAAATCTTCTTCGGTGGCAGTGGGATCGACTTTTCCCAGCACCGGTGACTTCTCTCCAACCGTAGGCGCGGTTTTGTCGGCCACTGCTGCCGTAGCCGTTCCCGCCGCATCGTCGCGGCCGGCGGCGGTGACGCCTTCTATTCCTGGGGCCGCCGCCTCATCGGCGCCGTTGGCTGACGCCGCGTCGATGGCGCCGTGCGAGGCGGTTCTCCATCGCGGCGCCCAAAGGCCCTTGGCGCGGCCGACCACGGCGTCCCAGTCGTCGTACAGGTGCTTCACCCAGCCCTCCTGCAAGAGGAAGCCACGGCGGAGCAAGGTAAGGGTTGCCATACTTAGAAGCAGCGTAAGGGTTGCCAAAGTTAGGCTTCCATTGGGCGCGTGCTTCACGAGGTGGTGTAAAAAAACCGTCCAGATTTTACGGATATAATTTTGACATTTTTTTTCTGGGAAGTACGCGCGCAAAATAGTTAGGTGCTTGCACGTTAACCGGCTAAGCGTGTACGTGCGAAAGCTCTCGAACAAGCGTTGGGGGGTTTTAATCGCAACGGAGGCGTCGCGTCGCTTCGGACCACCTCCGGGGTCTCGTCAGGCGGGAGCTTCGCGGTGGTGTGCAGACGAAGTGGAGAAGATCTCGGCACAGGTGGTGGCGCTCGTTTGACAAGCACAGCTGAACCCTTCCACTACTGGAAAAAAAAATCCCACTCTAATTCCAAGTAGTTTGGCCCCAAAAACGTGGGTGCAGTTCTAGCGGGGTTAAATACCGGCATCGCTCACTGCACCCCTCCCCGAATCGCGTCGCCACCATCCTACCTTTGTGCAGAGGAGGTCCTTGAGGAGGGCACGGACAGCGTGAGGCGTGACGCGTGGCACGACATCATCATGCAGAACCACGCTCGTGCACACGCTCTCGCACAGCTTGGAGACCCCGATGTCCGCGCAGGCGGGCGTGGCAAAGGCCACCACGCGTATGTCCGGGATCGCCTTGGGGGCGAGGACGAGAGGAAGGGGGAAAATACAAAAACACGACGATTACGCTGCGTCAGAGCAAGGATTTTCGAGTCGCACGCGCCAGTTGCGAGCAATGGACGCGCACGCTGGACATTCACGACATGGCACTAGAAGGACACTGGCTGGTCCTCGCGAGGTACACGACATACAGCGTCCGAACCCAAAATACGATCGTGGACGCTTTTGGGGGCGCCGCTCTCACCACCGTATGTGGGCACGCGAGCGCAACCGGTACCTCTGGTCGGTCTCACAAAGCATTGCAAAATACTAAAAAAAGCAAGTCCTCGCAATGACCCGCAAATCACAGCAGTCATTAGCCACAGTGGCGCGACCGTGCACGTTGCTAAGGGGGGACGGCTCCCTCCAAACACTGTATTTCTCGTTCACCCGCAGGTGCCCGCGGATGCCGACAGGGACGGCTAGTAGGCAGAGCGGCAGGATTGAAGGGGCGGAACTCCTAATACCTAGCTAACTAATAACCAGTCGGCGACTTACAGTCAGCTAGCTCATAGCCCTAGATGTCAGAAATCAGAGGCACGTTGCCAAGGGAGCCGTAGGTCGTACCAGCCAGCGCCGTGTTGTGAATGCAACAGAGTAAGACTGAAACACGACACATACGCAAGATACGTGGAAATGTGGTGAGCTTAAGCTTTCTTTTTACCCATCCGCCGGAGGATATGTATATAAAAAAAGTTGCACCAACATCAACCAACACCTTTTTATTCTTCGCAAGCGCGGCGATCAAGAGCCACCAGCCCACCACGACGCAACAGCGGGGCAACGCGAAACCCACAAGCCTCTGCTCGTCTCACTTCTTTCAGAAGGACGCCAAGCAGGGCAGCCACGCCACCTCCGAGGGAGTGGCCTAGGATGACGATCTTGTGGCCTTCCCGGTGGAGCTTGATGAGGTGGTGTACCACCTTGAGCGACCAATAACAAGAAAAACGGGGAGGGGTAAGAAATCAGGCAATTTTTGTTAGTCGACACTAGGGCAATAATTAGGGCACAAGTATACGCCCGAAAACCACTTGACAAGGTGCGTTTAGATGCCAAAACATTTTTTTTTACCTCACGGCGAAAAAAAAAGGTCTCTCAACTTTTTTCGGCGCCTGTTCTGCTCAACAGCAATTCCGTCCCGACAGTTGCCCAGCGCAAAAGCGCAACCGCTAATGAATGCCCTAGTCGACACCCGATTGATTGCTCGGACACATTTGATTCTCGCAACATGCCCTACATCCTTGTTGGATAAAATTTTACGTCCAATGCGCGGGCATCGCCAATGTGTGCACGCCCATTCGTCTTTGTAATCCTACCTCCGCGACGTGTTCCGAGACGCCCAAGCGAAAACACCGAGCGCGTGATCGCGCTTCTACCATCGGCGTAACCCCGGCGCTGAACCTTAGGGTGACCAATTGTTGAGCTGATCTCACGCCCTACCTCGAAACGAAGGAGCTTGTATCGGGAGCGAAATATGTCTACTGACGGTCCGTCACCATAAAATGAGCATCGGTCACGGGCGTACGGCCGACGCATTCCACACTAACACTTAGTAATGATTACGTTATTTTCAAGCGTTCGTCGCGTCGTTTTTTTCTAAACTTGCCGTTCGTCACCCCTGTAAACTGCCGTCATTTAGACATCTTTCATCAGGAGGGCAATAAGCGCGCCTCTCACCTCGCGGTAGAGCCACTCCGCCGCCCTTGCCATGCCGCAGCACGCCACCGTGTCAGCGGGGGGCATATCGCTCCACCCGTCCGCTTCGTCTCCTGGCGAAAGGCGATGAAACACAGAAGCAGCACAACTGCGCGTTAGATTTTCATGGCGTGGTAACCACCGAGCGGCAAACAAGTCTGAGGCGTAAGATTTGCGTCAGTTATGTGTATTGTTTTTGTTGTTTTCCTGAGAGGTATTCTTCTACTCCAGAGTTGTTGGAGCCTGTCCTGTGACCACGGACTAGACTACGGCGACTAGCAACAACAGCAACAACGACAACAACAACAACAACAACAACAACAACAACAACAACAACAACAACAACAAACAACAACAACAACAACAACAATAAAAACAAAAACATTGCCGATAGACGTCAAGGGTGAACACAGGAAGATCACTGCCATCTACAGTAGAGCGTCCAGCAAACACTGAGCCCAAGCCGAACCCCCCGTTCGCAACGATGTAACGACACCGACTGTTTTTTTTTTACTAAAACTGTCCAACGAAAGCAGCACACGCCTGCCGTACAATGGGTTTTGTTTTGTCTCGTTTCATCAATCTACTGTCATAATCTTGTCTCGTTTTATCAATCTACTGTCGTAATCTTGTCTCGTTTTATCAATCTACTGTCGTAATCTTGTCTCGATTTATCAATCTACTGTCGTAATCTTGTCTCGTTTTATCAATCTACTGTCGTACTCTTGTCTCGATTTATCAATCTACTGTCGTAATCTTGTCTCGTTTCATCAATCTACTGTCGTAATCTTGTCTCGATTCATCAATCTACTGTCGTAATCTTGTCTCGATTTATCAATCTACTGTCGTAATCTTGTCTCGATTTATCAATCTACTGTCGTAATCTTGTCTCGATTTATCAATCTACTGCCGTAATCTTGTCTCGTTTCATCAATCTACTGTCGTAATCTTGTCTCGTTTCATCAATCTACTGTCGTAATCTTGTCTCGTTCTATCAATCTACTGTCGTAATCTTGTCTCGTTTTATCAATCTAGTGTCGTAATCTTGTCTCGTTTTATCAATCTACTGTCGTAATCTTGTATCGTTTTATCAATCTACTGTCGTAATCTTGTCTCGTTTTATCAATCTACTGTCGTGATCTTGTCTCGATTTATCAATCTACTGTCGTCGTAATCTTGTCATTTTCTGTACTTGTCTCATTTTCTATCAATCCAATATTCTTGCTATTTTCCGTGTGTTCCTCTCTTCACCTGAAGTGACGTCTCCCCTTCGCGGGGGGAATGGTACGGGAATGGCCTGGATGTCTGTGATGACGTCGTGAATACTCCCCGTGCCCCTGACAACCAACGCCGCCGTCATCGTGGCGCGGTTCGCGAGGAGCGAGAACGCCGGCTGGTGAAAGCGCGAGTCAGGCTTGTGGAAGACCAACGACCAACCAGTGGTGTTGCACAGCACCTGCAAGGCACATCGCCGTGGTTGGCACGGTACAGGGGTGAGGGGCACCAGCCGGGGGGGGTGGGAATTGCCTGAGCTGGGGGGGTGAGGGGCGCTAGAGGCAGTAATCGCGGGGCAACAAAAGCGAGAAACACAAGAATACTGAACACCGCGGGATGGATGCAAAACGTGTGCACGGCCAGCTCCAGAGGTTGTGCCGGCGCATGGGTGCGCCATCCCCGCTCCCCACTGCATCTTCTTATCGCCAGATATGTTGGGTGTTTCCAAGGGACGGTGCCTAACGCTGCTTGCCGCGATCATGGCAAGAACGCACCCAACCTTAACCGTATCATACCCCCTTCCGGTCGAAAGGGTGTGACTGGCCGCTGGACGATCCGTGCACGCCAACAAACTCGTTTTACCTGTAAAAAAAAACACCATTTAAACCCTTTCGCGACTGAAAAAAACTCCCACACTAATTCCAAGTAGTTTATTCCCAAAAACATGGGTGAAGTGTCAAAGGGGGAAAGTTGGATAGACGTCGACCGCGTCGATGCAACGCCAAGGGAAGGGCAGTGCCAAGACGCGAACACCGGCGAGGGAAAACCCCCCAACATATTCCGTTGTCCCGCTTAAAAGTTGATCGCCCGCACCTGCAGCTCGAGTGCGGTCTTGGTGTACGCGAAGTGGAGAGGAAGAGCAGACATCCTGTCGCAAAATTTGGCAGATGGTGCGCAGAGGTGGCGCGACGAGACGATACTGGTAGGTAAGAAAATAATCAATTCAGACAAATTCAAGACCTTAACTAATTTCCACCTTGGAGGTAGACGATATAACACAAAACGTGGGAGGCTGGGTGGAACCGTCAATTCTTAATTAAGTGTCGTCCCTACGATGCAACTTAATTACGTCTGACTCTACTAGAAACTCCATACAAGTATAAAACAATAAACTTATACCCCACAAATACCCACAGACTGTCACTCTCTCCACTGAAAAACCCCACCTTACCAGTCTGTGAATACCCTGTACTTGCTTTATACCTCCACACTACTACCTAAGACCAACTCCCCCCCCCCTACCCCCCCCCCCCCCGTTTCTTTTTTTTCTCGACACCCGGTGGGAGGCTGGGTGAAACCGTCAAATGGTTGAAACGCCACAAACCAGGGCCTCGCTAACCCCCCTCCCTCCCTCCGCCCCCTCGGCGGCCGAGACGGACCGAGCGGCAAACACGCCAGCAATTTAACTAGTTGTGTGGACAACGTTGGGACGAAACTGAAAGACGTGGGGGCCTACGCTCGGGCGCAAGAGCCAAAGCTTTGCCCTTAATCCCTCTATTATAACTGCACCCTCAAGTTTCGGGACAAACTGCTTGGAACCAGAGTTGGACACATTTTTTGCTGTAGGATAAGCGATAACCGAACACTACGACAACGAGGGAGTGCAGGAAACAGAGTGCGAATAAAAAATCTGCTAGACTTGGTGCCGTGGCGCGCGGGGCGCTGTGGGGGCGCGGTGGACAGCACCGGCGCTTACCGGCAAAAATGTCTAATGACGGTCCGGCTCCACAAACTGAACACATGTCAGGGGCTTACCGCCGACGAAATCATCACTAAAACCTGCCACTCTGGACGGAAGTGTAAGGGACTTATGGGTATCCATATGCATACAAAACCGTCCTCACATTTCCGTCCAGAGTGGTACAATAATAGTTTCGGTTTTATACAAAAATTTCAAATACATCAGCTGTGGGTTCGACCGGTTGAGCGGTCGATACTCAGCTTTGCAAGCTGCGTGAATTATACCAAGCGTCCGTCACGGCGATTCCAAATCCGACTTCGCATAGTAAGATTGTTTCTATTTGCGAACTGCACAACGGCCTACAGCTGAAATTGCGATTTGACCAAAATCTGAAGCTCGAAATCGGATCCGTATAATACACGGCCTACCCTCACACCCTTAAAATGCTGTCATTAAACAATTTTCCTTACCGGCGAAGGAAGTCGAGCTCCTCTTCGGACACTGCCGGATAGCCAGCGTGCGCCTCGTGCTCGCCGTTAGGCTCGGCACCCCTCTCCCCGCGTCGCTGTGAGAGGAGGTAGTACATGGCGGCGGTCATCTCGTGCACGCTCATCGGCCACTTCCTGTAACAGCAACAGCGGCGCAAAAAACAGGCACAAACATTGTGGGAGGTGCTTGCTCACTTCCTGTAACAGCAACAGCGGCGAAAAAAAAGGCACAAACATTGTGGAAGGTGTGGTGTGCCCGGGGGTTGGCAGGAATGCTCGCGTTCGCGTACGTCAGTCTGCACGGCCGCGAAACGAGAATGGCACCCTAAAGCGCTCGGCGGCACGGTGACCAAGCGAGACTCGCGACAGTATAAATGTACGTAGCATTCATTTTGGTGTCCGTAATTGACATTGTAATTTTCAAGGTAAAAAATGGACTTTCTTCATTTTTTCTTCGTCACTGCTTTATTGATTGTTGTATAATACAGCAATAGTAATACACGCAGGAAGCGGAAGGCTCTTGTGTGTGTGGGTATCCAGCGGACACGGAAATAACTGTTGCTAAAAAAACACAACAAACTCGGGGCAAATTGCATGGATTTCGGGCAGAATATTCCGCGTCAAGATCGATCTTCACCGTCTTGTATTTTGCGAAAACCCTCCCGCCGCAGGGTGACTACTGCACAGGGAACTCCCTCGGCCGACCACCCGTCTCCCCCCCTCACCGCAACGCGTCCTTCCGGCGTATAAACTATCCTACACGCGTTATTCCTCACCCGGGGTACGGTACCCAAAAACTGTATCCTCCACGAAGCCCCGAAACACGCGCGATCGGAGTATCACTCGCAGCTTGCAAATATGAGTTGCGACGAAATTCTCAATCTCACAGCTGGGGCGTCTTTTCAATTTTTGTAAAAACTACAACGCCGTCCGTGGACGCGACGCCACGCAACGTTGCGAGGAGCTGCGATTTCTGCTCTTTGGACTCACTTGTCGACCCCCGAGAGGCGCTTCAGGACTTCCACAGCCTCCACAAACTCTCGCCGGAGCACCAAGCCGGCGACTCCCGCCGTCCCGTACTTCATGAGCACGTCCATCACTTCCACAGACACCTGTGAGCGGATCACGGACAAGCGCAACGGAGTCCCAAAGCGAGGAGGCGATATTTACCAGATGTAACGCTTTAAAAGATTATCTACATGTGTTGGAGCTCATTGGCTCAGGTTTGCACCGCATTTCTTAAAAACGCCCGACTATGCCAAAAAAATAAAGTAATTGCCAGCATGATGGATATAAGCCTATTAATACATATCGATTCCAAGGTATCCTCGCGCAGAAAAGCACGCTGTATTATAGCAACGAAGGCAAGGACGTAAGCGCTGGCTTCTTAAACGTAGCGGCGAGGCTGGTATCTCCACCCACGGCACCGTCTCTGGCGAGAACTACAGCAGCGGTGTCGGCCAAACCAAGGCTCGAACTAACTCACGGCTTGCCGCGCTCCGGACGGCGCGTGACAAAAAATCGCGCCAGATGCAGCGGTGGCCATGCTACAACAGGCATCTACCGTGCGTTTACAGCATTAACGCGCTTCGGCGCGTGACCAAAAAAGTTGCGCCGGGTGCAGCGGTCGCCATGCTACAACAGGGTATCAACCTTACGTTTGTTAGGAGTGCAGCATTAGCCCTGCTAGAACTGCACTCCCGTTTCGGGGACAAATTCCTTGGAATCAGACGTACAGTAGTGATCCTTCTAAAGTGCCGATACATGCCACCCGGAAATACCGGCACTATAGCGGCAATAGGCACTACTCCGCATACTACCACTACTGGTTGTTCCCCTGCGCCAAGCGATTTCACAGGCACCATAGCGGGCAACCGGCACTACTCAACCGGCTCTATAGAGGGACCTCTACCGTATACATGTGATTCATGTGCAGTGCAATAGTGAAAGGGTCAACCCCCGCCGGGACCACAGAGGGAAAAAATGTCGAAACAAAAGTATGATGGCAGCATCGGTGACACGAAGCAGCCCGAGCTGCTGGGGTATGTAACAGGGGATGTGCCCAGACTGCAATGGAAGTAGGTGTACGACACGCACGCAGGATGGTGATACTCTTGTAGGA
The DNA here is from genome assembly GCA_036873875.1 of Laminaria ephemera. Taxonomy (NCBI): domain Eukaryota; class Phaeophyceae; order Laminariales; family Laminariaceae; genus Laminaria; species Laminaria ephemera. The sequence goes on along the minus strand of JAYJMJ010000166.1, from coordinate 8,794,611 downwards.
AGAATGGTGCGATAGAGAGGTAGCACTTTTTTTGGCTTTTTTGGCTTTTTTGTTTTTTTGTTTTTTTGTTTTTTTGTGAATGACGGGGGCTCCTTAACCCAAAACCGTCGGAATTTCAATCTTTTTCGCAATAAATTTCGTTGTATACCTACTAAGCCATGGGACTTGTTCATCAGGTAGCACCTATATATATGTATTTTTCGCCAAATCAGTTTTTGGGAGAGGTACAGAGCTTCTCAAGTGAGGAGCCTCAGAAAAAAAAATGACGCACGTCTACCGTAGCCTACGTCGTACGAAGCGTTGCCCGCTCATCCTAGATTGTTGACAAGACCGCACTTGTCGCCTTTTAGGGCGCTACACCTGGGTCCCAAAAGGAGCAAAAGCCCACCTTGACCGCTGTGCCAAGAGGAGCCGACTTCGCGACGAAAATGGCACCGTCCACGACTCGCAAGGCCTTGTCCCCCACCGTGTCCTGAACAAAAAAAGCAAAGCAGCGCACATCGGCACCAGCACCAACGCATCCTGAGTCTCCAAAAAATGATGGGTACAAGCATTGTTGAGATGCAAAATATGTCGGTTTCGAATCGTTTACTTGCGCTTGCCAGACTCTTCGTCCGTGGTTAGTCTACTGCAATACAGGGAAGCTCGGTCAGATGCCGTTGACGTTTTCTACTTTAGTTGAGGCGGCAGTCCGGCACGGGTGAACATGCACCGAGGCATATGCGCCCCACCAGGAGGTTCAACAGCGCAAAACAGCCGTTGCACCGGTACCTGCTACTGTACACGAGAACAGGCCTTGCCGGTATATGCCGCCGGCGATGAGGCATGATAAACAGTACTGTGATATTGCCAATTGGTATCCATGCATGTATGTATAGGGGGTAATGATTAATTGATCAATTGGGGATTGGTTAATTCATTGTTTACGTGTTCGGGGAGACGATACGTGCTATACAGCAGCAGTACGCTATTCCGAGCTATGATAGCTACAACATTCAATTTCAGCATTCAACAGAAGCCGCCGTTGCGAGCAGGCGCCGGCTACGCAACTGGGTCACACCACTGCACACATCATCTCCATCCAAGGTGGAAACTAAACGATTATTTCACCCCCACAGAAAAAGAGAGTAGAACTCACACGGTGGGAGAATGTGAAATGTACAAGGAGGAACGGCACATGTATTAGAGGAGGAGATGAGGACAATAGACGATTGTGACATGGAGAAGTTTGGTACACTAGAATAGTAGAGAGAAAACTATAGCTATCCTAGGCGATAGATGGTGGCCACAGACGGTGAAACAGGTAGGGGATATGATACCTGTTACGTAAAAAATTTCTACGAAATATATGGAAAAAACGTAATGAGCGCCCAAATGTTGGAGGTGTCTCTGTTAGGAGTAAGAACGGTGCTCCGTCTCGAAAGGGATGCGTGGTCAATGGTCACATGACTTAAGGCAAGCAACAAATGGGTATGCCCCCCTCCCCCCACACTGATGGAACCTGTGCTACTTCAAAGTATTTACTATTTGTTGCTGCCCCGAATTGGAGTGTTTTTGTTTTGTGTTGTTTTATATTTTGTTGGCTTGGTTTTGTCTCTATTTTTCTCACCACTCCAGTGTCGAAGTACTGGATGAGACTCTCCCCAAGGTAGGCGTTAACTCGCTCCAACCTCCACTCCACGCGCTCCCGCCAGTCCTCCAGCTCGAGGGTGTGCTTGCAAGGGGTGCACACGCGCTGGTCACACGCAGACAGTCGGGCACGAGGAAGGCAAACAACGGAAATAGAGAAAGGGCAGCAGACGCTTATAGCGAGCTGGCCGGGTCTACCCCCACTGCTGTGGTGCAATGGTTGACGGCTGAACCGCCGCACGAACGTTAGAGTGGTCGCAGAACCGAATCCCGCCACCGATCGTCCGGTTTCTTTCTGATCGGATGTCCGGGTGCGGGTCGGCCTGCCTGTTGTCACGCGTCCGCTTGCAACACGGCGGAGCTTGCGCGGCGCTTACGGCGAACGGAGCAGTTTACTGCTCTCCGTCGACGTTCGGCCACTTGCGAAGCACGCGAAAAACTGCTGCCGCGTTCCTCTACCTGTCTTACCTGACTTTTGTCTGCCTTGTCTTATCAGTCGGTCTACTTTTGTCGATCTGGCCGGCGGCGTTTGGACACGCGAAGCATAACTGCTGCCACGCCCCTCTATCTGTCTGTCAAACTCCACACGTCGGACCAGATCAGATCCTACTTCATGATCTGTGTCTTTCAGGGCAGATAGATCCCCGGTCAACATGATCTGCATGAAATATAGATCATGTTACCAGGTGAGAGCCGGATGATCTGAATGATCTAGTACCAGGTATATGTTTCCTGGGTTGGATCTGTACTACACAGATCCTGCACAACATACCATAACGACAGATATAGGATCTAGATGATCTAGATTGTCATCTGTCCGAGGTGCGAAACTTTCATCTGTCTGTCTATGAGTCGGTCTAACTTTATCGATCTGGCCGGCCGGCACCACTCCTTCCTCACCTGCGGGGTGGGCAGCCCCAACTTGGGAATTGGGTGCTCGTGCCAAGCGTGCTCGTGGCAGAACGAGCCGCCGCAATGCCTGCAGTGGTGCCGGTAACGCGTCACCCCGAAGGTCTCCCCACACTCTCGGCAGTCCGCCTTCATCTCGAACCGCGGCGGGGAGAAAAGCTGCGCCAGGTGGAACTGCGCCTCCTCGTCCCCCTTCCCCGCCTCCCGCCTCAGCCACTCCAGCAGGAGGTCCTGCGATGAGATCGCCCCGGGGACACCGGCGTCTCCGTCCCCGGAGCCGGCCACGCCGGCCGCGGCACCACCCGCGCCCCCATCGCTTGACCCGTCCCACAGAGCCAGGGGCTCCGCCGTGGCGCCGCCATTCTTCGCGAGGAACGAGGCAGTCACGCTGGCAGGCTTGATCGGCACGGGGGGAGGCGTCGCCGAGGCGGGGCGAGGGACGGGGTCGTGCACAGTCGAAGCAGTAGCCTCCCCCCCCCCCGCGGACGTGATGATCGCGTCTTCCCTTGCTACTTGCAGGAAAGTGGCGTGTGTCTGAGTGTCACCTGCGGTCACTGCTGCTGCTGTAGCTTTTGCTGCTGCTGCCGGCTGCATCGACGGCAGCGGCGCCGACGCTGACAACCCAGCGCCAATCACCGGGTCACCCACACGCGCCGCCTGGGGCAACTCTTCTCGGGTGCCCGTCACGGCTAAGCTCGCGCTTGCCCGCGCGTAATCGGTTGCCGACGTCAAGTCCGCAGCCGCCGCCGCAGCAGCAGCAACGGCGGGTGAGCCAGTGCGGAAGCCTGTTTCCACGGTCCGGTCATTCTCCCACGACTCGCACAGCTGATCGAGTGGTCCGTCGCCCGTTCTTCCCTCCTCTGACGGCGACGGACAGTCCCGGAGACCGGGGCCGCTGCCGCCAATGCTTCCGTCGCTCCCCGGGCACGCGAAGGCTGGGGGCTGGCTGGAGACCATGGCGCTTATGGAGTCCATCGCGTTACACTCGTCTTCGAAAAGCGGGGCGGTGACCCACGGGTCTAGGTCCTGCGGAGGAGACGTTCATCACGCGAAAGAGAAAGGGAGGGGGGGGGGGAGGGGTACTCATTGTCATGCATGGCGGTTGTCTTAAGACCATAGACCCTCACATTTCTACAATGCCGGGACGGAGGACGTCGGGTTTTCGCCGACCATACAGACATTACTTGCACCAAGCGCGGAGCGCCGTGAGGTGTTCGGCGAGTGGCATGAAGGGCGAGCTGCATCCTACTAAGAACCGCTTGTGAAGCGAACTTCGGCATCTTGTGCGTACTTTCTTGCATAGCGATGACAGCTTAGGGAGTGAAACGGCGAGTCAAAAGTTGCTACTGGCGGTTCGCACGCCGAGAGCCGAACGGGACACAACATCACGTCGGCATCGCTGCTCCGCTCTTCGCTGCTGTCGTAGCGGGTGGCCGTTGCCGTCCCTCCGCGCTCGTTGCAAAAAAACTGGAAAGCGGTAGCCGTTTCACCGGGAGTCGGAACTCGCAACTTAAGTCAGACGCACCCCGCCAGATGGCCCAACCACCGTCACGTCCATCATTTCATGCGCGGACTCGATAAAAAGTTGACAATAACGAGGGTGGAAATCGAACACCCGCAATCATACCAAACTTTTTCGCTCTGTCCTCGCCAAACTCGCGGGTTGCGGTCGCCGAACCCCCTCCCATCTGCACGACAGCGCAATCGCAGCTCAGGCCCCACGGCAATCAGCCCCCCCCCCATATCCTTGCTATCTACGACCCTGGCACTCCCCCTTTTTCTGTCAATCTCATCCGACCCTTGCCTTGAGCGTTGCCATCACCGATACCTCGCCCGGCCTCGCGCTCACGCCAAACCCGACATCGCTGCCGTAGGGCCGTGCCCCCGGGGAAAAGCTGCCGCTATCCCCGCTCCCCGCGCTTGCCTTGCCATCGCCTACCACCTCGATGCTTTGGGGGGTTGCGAGCGTTTCTCCGTCCCCTCCCCCCTCTCCTCCCGCCCCTTCCTTCGACGAGCTCTCGTTTCCACCCTCAGCTCGGGAGTTCTCGACGAGTTGGCGGTCGTACCAAGAGAGTGAGCAGAACCTGCCCCGCGCACGTTAAGGGGAGGGGAGGGGAGGGGGGGGGTTAAGGGCGGTCGTAAGGTGGGCAAGAGAGCGGCCTGCGCAGCTCTCTTCTGCGTTCAGGTGACATATTATAGCCCGTATTGCTATTATGTACTACCATGGACATAAATATAATGACCGGTTGGTATTCATAATATTACCCCAACGGCCCCTACATTTTCGTCCAGAGTGGTATAGATACGGTAGCTGGTAGCAAGCACCCAGGCAGAACGGTAGCAATCTATAATGTGTGCTGCGCTGCGGTGAGTTGTCACGCAAGCCCTATTCAAAATAAAATAGTTGTAGTTGTAGTAGTAGTAGTAGTAGTAGTAGTAGTTGTAGTAGTAGTAGTAGTTGTTGTTGTTGCTGCTGCTGCTTTGAGATATTTCAATAAAAAAATAAAATATTTCTATGTCATCACATAGCTTATTAATACCAGGTAGTAACTCATCAAGTCATCACCAGGATCTATAAGCAGTCCGTGGTGGCAAATGTATCTGCTGTCGGCATGCTATAGCCGCCCGTATACCAGACACAATGTAAACATATATGATACATGCACGACTCGTCACCCCATTGAAATCCGGCAACAACCGAAAGCACCCCCTCCCTAAGCTGCTGATGTACGTAACCCGTCGAAGTATACACGTACACAGCAGTAGCATGATGAGGTCTTGGCGCCAAGTGCCGAGACCGCGAGGTGACGCAAGACCCATGCTACGGTAACACGAACACCGAATCTTCCAAGGCTTCTCACTTGAGGAGCTCTATATATCACCCCAAAACCGATTTCCAGAAAAATTGTGTAGTGCAAACCGACCAATAATCCCATGGCCTAGGTATATGCAACGAATAGCGTGTTTGCGATGTACCAACTTTGGTCGGGTAGGAGTTGGGTAGGAAACATACAATAATAGTAATGAAACCGTCAAAATCACAATCCAAGGCCAACCCAACCCAAGAAAAATCAGATAAAAATTTTGGTAGTTTTTTGTTTTCCTACCATTTTTTCAATTTCCAACCGATTTTTTTCGTGGGTTGGTCGGCCATGGGCTATGAAATTCGTCGGTTTCAATACCAGTTTTACATTTTATCCAACCCAAAAGAGTTTTGAAATCGCAAACACCCTAACAATACTGCAAAACACAAACGGATTTCGCAACGATTTTGGGCACGTCAGTACTTCCTCACTTCAGGACCCCGTTAGTCAGATTTTTTTTGTACTAAAAAGCCCTCCCACCTCTATCGTACATAGCACGCGTCATAACGTGATACACCGTAATTCTCACCTCGCCCCTACTCCCGACCAGTCCACCTTAGCGTGGTCGATTTCTCCTGGCGGTGCCTCCCCCCTGCGGTGCTGCGCGTGCACCCTGTCAACGTAACGCTTCGCGTGACCAGCCGTGAACCTATAATATGTACCGAAAGAGAAAGGCGGCGGAATTAACAAAACGGTTTGTATTTAATGTATTTACGGAGGACCATAGTAATCAGGACCTACGATACACACAAAAGCCTATACATTTCATTTTTTTTACTAACCATAATTGGTCCTCATTACTAGACATTACTCCTCATTACTAGATTACTATCGTCCCCCGTAATAGCAGCCTTTTAGAGCTGCACCCACGTTTGTAGGGACAAACTACACGGAATTAGTGTGAGATCATTTTTGAAGGGGAAAAAGGGTTTAAAAATACCCGACCACTTCCTTTCTATCTCGTACCGGTATTAATAGTTCTTGTGCCTCTATGGGAAGAAGACTCAGCAAGGACACTGGGTGTGCTGGATGCCGTTGGGTACATACAAAGAAAGGTGAAGGTCTGACGGGCAGACAACCCAACACCTGGAAATATTTTTATAAAAAATTAAAAACACCTGGAAATATTTTTATTAAAAAAAATATATATCGACAACAGCTGTGAGATCTAGGATTTCGTCGAAACTCATCTTTGCAAGATTATATGATCTGCCACGGATCTGCATGTGCATAAGAGGCTGAAAAAAACAGTTTATCTTTCATACTAGTACTACCGGTGCCGTAGAAAATACGAAAATACCTGGTACCCGGTAGTATCAGAGAGTAGCCAGTGCCAATTCCAATAATCGATGCTGTGCACATTATCAGTAGGCTCCATTATTTCTTTCATGCTGCTGTAGAAAAGTGGCCGTGTGCGCGATCAAAACTCTTCTTGCTTCTTGCTTGCTCCGGACGCTACGTACAACAACGAAGATGCCTAAATACGAGAAACGGGCTATTTAGGCCGTTTTTCATGAGAATTTTTTTTTTCTGAGGTTGCACACAGAGTGTTTTTTGTTTTTTGTTTTCCTTTCGCTTGAGGTTTTGCCCCAGAAAGTTAGGAAATCGGGCCGGTTCCTTCCGGAATGAGTCCGATTACTCTCGGAGAGGTTCCCAGACCATTTTCCCGCTTCTCGAGTGTCACAGTTGCGGGATTTTCGGACTATCATATTTCGTAGCTCATTTTTTTCACTTGTCCAGGCAGAAAGAAGTAAATTGAGCAAACGGAGCCCCCTTTGTGATCAATAGCCACTTTTCTGGCGACACAAGTGCAAAAAAATAATAACTGAAAAATATGCTACCAGGTACATCGGTAGTCCGAACTTTTGGCAACTCCGATGGTCGAGGAGAGGGGAAATTTGTGTGTGGGTACCCCTCAGAGAGTAATCGGTTTCATTTCGAGAAGAGCCAGCCCCATTTCCTCGCTTTTCAGGGCAGAAAAGCACGAAGACACTAATTCGAAACAAAAAAAATCTCTGTTTGCAACCTTAGAAAAAAAGTCGCACAAAAAACGGCCGTAGAATAGCTACTGTAATACCTGGTAGGATTTTGAAAACATTTCTCATGCCATATTTTTATAAAAAATTATAATACACTACAGGTGTGAGATCGAGGATTTCGTCGAAACTCATCTTTGCAAGCTGTGTGTGATACTCCGATCGCGCGTGTTACGGGATGT
>JAYJMJ010000166.1:8776810-8786891 GCA_036873875.1 Laminaria ephemera | reverse complement strand
GAGTATTAGTCAATGGTGTTCATTTCTGACTGTTTTTACCAGGGTTTACACGAGGATGATTTTATGTATGGTAACTACACAAAATGTTTTTTACTTTTTCACGGGGCAACCTGGTGTTTATTGTGAATGCTAGAGTTTTACGGAAGACGGCAATTGTGTTTCATGTAATGCGTGTTTATTGTCTTCATCTGCAACTACCGCGTACTTAAGCCTAGTACACGCACCCTACGTAGGTATGGTCTATACACCCAACTAACTCTAACCTGGTATCTGCGTTTAAATTATTTTGACTTTCAATACCACATACTCCCCGCGGTATGTTCCGTGAAGCCGAAGACGTTGTGGGCCTCCTGTAGTTGTCGCGTTCCGGTCGGATGCCCATGTTAGTGTTACTCGTGAAGTCATGTCCTACCACGCAGTATGCAATGCCGCCGCGATAGAGTATCGAAATAGACAAGCGCACCACGACACTGACTGTTGTTGGCCGTCTCTATTGCGTACCGCTGCGCGCGTAAAAATAATAGTAACACGCTACGAGTTCATATTATACGATGGATGCAACGAAGAATACAGCTGCGAAAACGAATTCCACAACCTGTTCCTTTTCTTTCTCCTGTTTGATCAGACAGGCCCTTATAGGTACTCCGGAGTAGAATATTTTAGCATGGGACTAAGGGCCGTTAAAAGAAGGGCTGCTGCTGCTGTTGCGGCTGCTTTGTACCGGTGTTGCACACAGCACTACCAGGTATGCATCGACTGTTCAATATGTTCATGTGTTTTAGGGTTGGGGTTAGGAATGGGGTTAGGGTTGGGATTGGGGTTAGCGTTGGGGTTAGGTTAGGGCAGAGGGTCAAGGTTAGGGTTAGGCTTGAAACATGGAAAATGCGAGAAACGCGCGGACAGATCCTTTAACACATAGCTGGAGACTACATCCATCCGCCCCCTGCTTGTACGTGAAATTTAAAGTACACCGATGGCTGTGTAATTCATCATGTGTGCGGCGGGAGAGTTGGGTACCAGGCAGTTGGTTGGACAACTCCCGGCGCGCTGTATGTACCCAGTACTACATGGCAAGGCAGCAGTACATACAGGCAGAACACGCTACTCGTATAAATCCTTTAAAAATATTCGTACCTCGCCGCCTCCTGAGATGCCATCGCCGCATATGTCACATACGGCACCGACGCCTTTTGCGCTCGAATCGCCATGCGCCCGAGAGTCGGTACGAGCGTCGACAGGCGCCCTGGTCCTTGCTGGCCAACGCTAGCCCCGGCACCATCACCAACTTCAACAGGTGGTAGTGTTGGTGTTGGTATGTCCAAGTGCGATACATCGATTGTATTTTCGACACAAGTGGCAGTAGCAGCAGGCGTGTTTGGTCCGTCGACTGCGACTTCTACTTCATCATCCCCGGTAGACTTGGATGTAGAATCCATGAGCAGTGGACCCGATTGCTCGGCGGGCTTGAGCGGCGCGTCTGTGCTGGGACGAACCTTGCTGCGACCAAGCAACGGGATCCGAGATGGCGAGAAGCAAAAAGTACAACACGTGAAAAAGTATACCTGGTACTGGGTGATAAAGGGAAATGTTGATGTTTTACATGAAAGGCGCACAAGACAAGCTCGTATATACTCGCAACCTTACTGATGCTGCTGTTGCTGTTGCCGTTGCTGCTGCCGCTGGTGCTGGTGCTGGTGCTGGTGCTGCTGGTGCTGTGCTGGTCCTGCTGTACTTTTTGTTTTGACAGGTGTTCAGTATAATACCAGCAGCAGTAGTAGTAAAAGTAGCGGAGTACGTACACAACATTTTTTCTTTTCTTTTGCATTTTACATCTCCGTCAGCTAGTCTTATCTCACCACGTTTTTATCAGATTACAACGGTAGCCGCCAACCAGTCGACCAAAGTCAGGCATATACATGTCTGCATCCCGGCGCGGGCAGGGAAGCGTTCATGGCACCGCTTTACGTACTCGGCCTCAAGTGACAGACTCGCACGAAGGCTTCAACTCGAAGCACAAAAAATACTAAAGACGCAACGACGACGAGTACTGTGAGCTTCGCCAATCATATTAGCAGCACAGTACGACTCAATGCGTCTAAGTAACGCCGACAACTCACTTGATGTGTTGGTAAGTGCTGTCCAGGTTGGCTCACAGCGAGCGTCTCAGGTCGTTGGAAGTTGAAGACCTACAAACAGCTAGCGTAGGCAGTTGGAATGCTCAGGAGTTCAAAGTGACGGAAATGCGTTTATTTCCGACGGGGATGGTTTTATTTTTGGGGATTTTCTATTTTTGAATGAAAAATCTCAAAACTCAGAATTGAAAACAGCAAAAACGGTGAACAAAATACAAAACCCCCCAGCAAAATCAAGTGTCCGGAAATCATATTATTAATAGTTGCTGTGGTTGGTTGTTGGTTTTTTGTTGATGTTTTGTGTTGTCTTGTGGCATCTCGTCGGCATTTTCCCCCACGATTTTACGTATGAATCCTACCTGGTACTACCGACCACGGCGGCATCACACGGCGTTCCCTAGGGTCAGGCAGACTCAGCAGACGGACGGCCCGCCCATTATCATCCAATTTTGTTTTTTTGCTCGTTTTTATTTAAATCGTAATTTTTGTTGTTTCGTCGTCGAAATCTCGGAACCACCGCGAATCAAACAACCTGACGATCTATATATCCAACGACGAAACAAAGACGAGACGAGCTGCGCAGCTGCAGCTGCTCCGTAATAAATCGTCTTCGTTCCAGTCATCAATCACGAGCTTTTGGCTTACTCTTCATCGTAATGCATCTGACCTGCTGTGTGCAATTCTGTGCATGCATACATGTGGACACCGCAGAGGCCTTATTTTCCCGGTAGCACTCGGAACAAAAATCAAAACACGGAATGAAAATGTCTCTGAAAATGCGCACCTCTCAGGTATAGTGCGAGTATTATTGCTGCACACTGCTGTATGTACCACAAACAACAAAAAAACAGGTAGCAGCAGTGCAGTGCGAGCAGTAGGCAAACCAGACAACGTCCCATTAGACACCCAGCAAACCACACCATGGTCCACACCGCCACTACTACCACACCTACTATCACCTATTAATAGAACCCAGCACCACTTGTTGCATTGTCTTCATTCAGTTTCATTCGACATTTTTTACATTTTCTATTTCCCATCAAGACTTGAGAATAGAGCCGCACGATTTCCCGAAACAAAATTATCTCAGAAAAAGCACAAAACCGCGACAATTTTTAATTCCACCGAACGCCTCCTCGACAATATATCCCAGCTTCTCGCATATTTCGCCTTTTTCGCCTTCTGATTTTTTCGTGCGAGACCTCTTTTACCCCGGGGTATGACAGATAGATAAACAACAAAGGCAGACGCCGTAGCCCCGAGTAGCGCACAATTTTCGCGCTCTGGGTCTCGAGCATCCACGTAGGACGGCCGGTGTTCAGCGAGCGCGCCGGAGCCACCCGCTCTCACGATACGCGTGGCGTTTAAGCAGCAAGGCAATCCTCAGGCGGCTATCAACCGGTCCAGATAACACGGCGGATCTCTCTCACGATCACAGGGCGGAGCCCCTTTGGTTACACCCAGCACCGCCACCGTATTTCCCTCTTTCACTCCTCTCTCCTCCCGTGTGCACACCACTGCGACGGCCGATAGAGGAAGGAGCAGCGGCGGTGTGGTGGGCGGACACCGAAAGATCGCGGGGTAGGGTAGGGTGAGCAGCCGGGGCTGCCAGCCGCGAAACAAGGTGGTGTCGTGGGCTACCACCAACCCCAAAGTCTCCCCTAATGCCTTCCGGTAATCGCAGTGCAAATGCTGCTCGCGGTCAGAACCCGGCGGCAGTCTCGTCTGCGGCCGCAAGTGGGAGCGCCTTGCCCCCTCCACCCCCGTACAACCCGACGGCCGGGCGAGGTGGCCGACGAGGCCGAAATGAGACGGACTCGGCAGCTGGAGCCAGAGCTGCCGATCCTGCCAGCAGCAGGCGGAGGGGAGACACTGCTGGTGAGAGCGGCGCCGGCGGCGGCGGCAGCTCAAGACGGGAACAGAACGGCGCTGGTAGCGGACGCGACTTTTCGAACAGCGGCACGGACTACCGAAGAGGAGGGGCTGGGACGGGTACGGCCGCGTCCCACCGGCCAGAGCGTGTCGTTGTGACGAACCAGAATGGGGAGCGGGTGGACGGAGCTCGACATGGGCCCAGGGGAACGGCAGCGGCACCTCGAGTGGTGCACCGGGTTGGGATGGAGTGTCTGAGCCCCATCAATGTTTCGAAAGGGGACGGGACTACTACGGGAGGTGAGTTGAGAGGGAGACGCAAAGAGAAGAGAAACAGAGAGAGCTAGGGAGAGGGAGGGCATGGCGCCAAGTACATGTCCGGCCTTGGTTGCGGGCTGGTATGTATGTTTCCTTCGACCGCAGCAGCACAAAATAGCTTCTACGTCTACGTGCACAACACGGTGGAGCTACTCGTACAAATACCTGGTATGTTGTTTTTGTTGTAAAATTTGTATTCATATTTTTTTAGATGAGATATCACCAGGTACAGCCTACGTAGGTGCGTGTATATGTAGCGGCTGTTTTTCCGTTGTGCGCATTTCGATCCGTGTCCTGCCGACCATGCTCACTTCGACCTGTGTATACTGTAGCCCAGTTATACAAGGCCTTTGTGCAAATCGCTTATTATGCGTCCTGTGTGCCCCAATACAAGCTGTTCAGGGCGAGTTGGCCTGCTCAATTCCTTTTACAGAGGCATTGATGTCCCTAAGAATAGCCCCATCAACGCGGCAATTAGCTCTCGAGGCAATAATACTTAGGTCCAGCAACGTTTTGGGACCCTCCTGCTGATGAATATTTGGGTATTTGATGGCCATTCTCGATCACCATGCTGGAGCGATGATACGTGCGTTTCAGCCGTATATTGTTGTCACGCAAGTTATCACTCTGGGCTTGACGTGCCTAAAAAAATCCATTAATACTATAGTCGAAAGCCTTGAACACGTTTTCGGTGGCTTTTCCTGTGTCTTGTCTCGTGTCTTTTGCCTTGCTTCGTCTGGTCGGGAGCAGATGTCAGAAGTTGGGGGCTTGATGACTTGATGCGTTTACTATAAACACGCCGGAAAGCTGACCCACCCGTGTTTGTAGTTTTTGAACTCCGGCAGGAGGTGCTGCCCCCGCACGATGATCGTCTTGTATCGTGTATGTATGATACGCACTGCTGGTATTTGGTACAGAGTATGCACCGGTATCAATTTTGGCAATACGACCCGTGGAAGTCGCATCACAAAGTCAGGAGCGTCCTACACAGCCTCTGCTCATTCGTATACGAGTTCGACACTTTAATTTGGGTACAGCCTGGTGCAGCAAGCAGTTTCAAGGGATTTTGATCTGTACGAGTAGCATTTTGAACTTTGGTGCGAGACACCCCTGCAGGACGTTTCGGGCTGTTGATTCCGATACTACTGCTGTGGTGTACATCCTACACACACTCGATGCCATCTATACATACCGGTACACATTCCCTATCCTTATTCCGTATCCTTCTGCTGTGCTAAAGTATTCGCTTTTTGTTGTATTCCATGAAAAGCCTCCGTGGGGCACGAGGAACCCGCTGTTGTGTGCCGTCGTACGGCCATGCGGAATATACCGTACCTGGTAGACAACACGACTGCTGTATGTACCAATCATACCATTAGACTGGCTGTACGTATACCAGATCTCTTTGTTCTTTGTTCTATACCAGTAGGTCCATTCGGAACCCAGTACGTATGGTTGCTGCCCGCGACTTCGGTTGGGTGGTGTCTCCTGCTTTTTTGCTATTTGCTGGGTGTCTGTTTTTGGTTTAGTTTCATTTTTGTCGTGTCGTCTTGTTTCGCTCAAATTTTGTTCTTCCTGGGTACCTCTGCCCTCCTTCCTCCCTGCATTCCTTTTTCCCTCTTTCCATTTTTCTTTTTCATTTTTCTTTTTTTCTTCTATCTTATTCTTCTTTTCTTTCTTCCTTGCAATACATTCTGGTGTGCTGGCTTGCATATGTTCCGTCCTCCTATTCATTGCGGTTGGCATTGCATGGCCAAATCACTTTGCCGTATTTGCAATGTGTATTATTTCTGTCTTGTAGTTTGTGACCTAGAGCAGAGCTCGTCTCTCTGGGAGGCATCGGCACGGACGCTGGTTGTGCTGGATGTAGATGGGTGTAAATATCAGTTTTAATGTGAAGAACACACACACAAAAAGTTGGGTGTTAGTAAGCTGCCTTTGCTTACCTATGCACATGGTATCAACGGTAGAACCAGCCTTAAATTGCAGTGAACCATTACTCTGTACCGCAGGTTACGTATTAGCCTCCGGGACCTTACCGGTTTCTTACCTACGAGCAAGTATATGAAGGACGATAGCTCAGGTCGTCAGCAAAAGAAAGACCCGCGCGGTACGTAAATCATCTATTAATAGTTTTGGAGACGGATGTTTCCGATTTGAATGCGTTTGCTTCTTTGCAAGAGGGAAGGAGTTTGTATTTTTGATTGCAGGCAGTAAGTTCTTGCTCTTCTTGCATCAGCAGCCTCGACCACAGCAGGTGGGGCAAACTTCGAAGTTCGAAGCCTTGCCCTTTTTCGATACGCGCTACGTGCCGATTCGCAGCCTATGTTAGAAGTTAAAAGGGATTACGGGATAATCCCATCCCACCAGGTACCAGGTACCTGGTATATGATGATGATACCTGGTACCTGGTACCATTGGCAACAACTGGTACAGGCAGTGTTTGTGCGGAAAACGTAAAATGAGATTGTTCCTGTGTGTACTGAACTACGATTCAAGAAAACCATGAGTCTGTCATAGTTTGGAGGACTTTTGTGTCTGTGGACAACGGACATGCTCGAATAATGTCCAAAGCTCGTGTAACATGCGATGCGTCCGTTTATGCCAGAGGGTAAACGTGTGCCTGGTACTCCCTCCGTAAAACGAAATTTCGGCGAAAAATTGTTCTCCAAAGCAGCCGGACCAAACGCTGTTGTACCCAGCTCGTTGTACCCAGGCATTCATGTCCCGTATCGATACAGAGTTTCGCATTGCTGATCTGTTGGCAAACGTGCGCTTCTACATTCTACATATACCAGGTATATCATAGCGTACTTTTTGCTTTGGTTTCATTTTTGTCGTGCCGTCTTGTTTCACTCGATTTTTGTTCTTCCTGAGTACCTCTTTCTCTCCTCCCTGCGTTCCTTTTTTCCCCTCTTTCTTTCCATTATTTTTTTCTTTTTGTTTTTTCTTCTATCTTACTCTTCTATTCGTTCTTGTTTGCAATCATATTATGGTGTGCTGGCTTGCATATGTTCCGCCCTCGTATTCATTGCCGTTGGTTGGCATTGCATGGCCAAATCACCTACTTGCTGGATTTGCAATGTGTATTTCTGTCTCTTGTAGTTTGTGACCACAGACAGAGCTTGTCTCTCTACGTAGGAGGCATCGGGCACGGACACTGGTTGTGCTGGATGTAGATGGGTGAAAATAACAGTTTTAATGTGAAGAACACACACACACACTGCTGTTGTGTACGTACGAATCTAAAGTCTAAAACATGTATTCTTACTCGCACAGAAATTCGGTTAGAATTAACCTTTCGCGGTTGTTGCTTGTTATATTTCGAGCTCTGTTCAATTGCCACGGGGTTGTGCTTATGTGGTACCGGCGTGGTAAGCTGGTAACTCTGTTACCTGGTAAGTAGGTGTTATACCTGGTGGCATGTCTTGCAAGGGGGCATGTACAATACGCCTTACCAGCTATGTCTTTCTATATTCTGGTATGTTGATTCCTTCTATAGAATTTATACGTACCTGGTAATATTACTGGTACTTCGAAGTATATCATCTGTGGTACTTGCGCTGTACGCCTGCCCCTGCCGCCTACTACTCTGAATGGAACTATATGGATCGTTTGGGTATTTTCATTGATATCCAACGCCCCTTACCTTCCGTTCAGAGTGGAAAGCCCTACTGGTTGTACATGCTGAAGGTTCCGTATGTCGCGTCCCACAACACCAGAACGTGTGAAGCTCCTCATGGACGAAAGAAAATGGAAAAAAGAAACCTCGCGGCCCCACCTGGCCCGATCGTTATGATGATCTGATATCATATGATGTGTCGTATATCGTACTCGTTCACACCAGCAGATCAACAATCCTCGATTATGTTGAAATGTTGATATGTTCATTGTAAGGAGGCGTGTGGCAAGCAATGCACTGTTGCTGTATTTGCTGTATTGCTGTCTGTAGGCTCTCTTTCGTGCTCGTGTAACACGAAGCCGTGCAAACGACTCAGTGATACGTACGGCTACATGGATACGACCTCCAGCAGTAAATGAAGGACGGGCATGCAAAAACTTCCCGCCGGTCGTTGGCCGGAATGGTTGAGACTGGCCTTAACCCTAACCCTAACCCTAACCCATACGAAATAAAGGCCGAAAAATGTGCCGCGACGTGCCATGGGGCAAAATGGTTGGAAATGTCTAATAATGTGTATCACTGCCTTTTGGGGGCCGCCCGAGTTGTTTTGGAAAAACGCCCCCAAAACACGCTACAGAGTCGCGCGACTGACTGCTCCTGCCGACCTCGAGCCCCCCAAGGGTGGATGATAAGGTTTGGGTTAGGATTATATATATATACGAGGCTGGCATTTTGGCTTCTCGGGTTTTCTAGGCAAAACACCACCAAAATATGCTGCGGAGCCGCGCGACTGCCCCTGCCAACCTGGAGCCCCTCAGAGCGTTGAGGTTAGGGTTAGGTCTGGCGTTGGATTCGTCTGGGCCGACGTGCAAGATTGCTGGCCCGTCATGCATTTAGCGCGAGCCTGGTATAATGGTACACGCACATGGTTACAACAGTAACTCGAAATACGACACGAGTACGGGTACTACTGCTGTACCAGATACTGAACAATACTGCTGATGTCCACGTATAAAGCTGTCTGTACGGCACAGGCAGGCCTGGTTGCCCAAGTACCGATACGGACGGTAGACAAGACCAGTACGAGAGCTTACCGTTTATTCGACACTATGGTTGACGCACACTGTGTACGAGACGAAGAGGACTAGCCCTAAACGTCGGTTGATTGGGTTATAGGGGTAGGGTTAGGGTTAGGTGCCCTCATCACTGCACCATCACTGGGTGTGCTGGATGTGGATGAGTAGCACACAAAACACACATTCCTACAGCACTCCTCTCTCTCGAAAACCAAACGGCAGGACGAATAATCCCAATTTTTAATTTTTTGTTGAAACGAATACAACAGCGAGTATGCTGCCATCTGCGATGCCGCCTCGTATCGATGCATGACAGTATTTGATGACTGAAATCGTACGAGGTACTGCTGTACGCATGTGTACTCGATATTTTGATTTTTTCGGGCAGGAAAAGTCATTGTTGATAGAACACGTATAGACGTTTTCGCGCGCAAAGCCGATTGCCTCGTGTGTGTTGTTGTTCTCACATTAACTCTCATAATCAAGCCCGCGGTCACAGGACAGGCTCCAGTCACTCTGGAGTGGAAGAATACCTCAGTGTAAAAAAAATATAACAAACCAGAAGTGGTACGCGTATATCAATACCAGGGGTATATGATAGCTGAAGCAAGTCGTACGTCCGCCAAAAAATAAATAAAAGTGAAATTGAAAGTCAGCATACGTACGTGTCAGGCCCATATTGGTACATACCTGGTACGTTTCAAGACTCGCAGCTGAAACCGACTACTAGGTACACCGCATGCCACCAAGGAAACCAAATAAAGTACAAATCCGAGGAGAAAAACTAAATAAATGTATACTAATGTGAATGTTCGTTACATCGAACTGTTCTTTCCACCCATCGACATCCAGCACTCCCAGTGGCAGTAGGGTTAGGGTTAGGGTTAGGATTAGGGTGGGTCGACCATGGCTACGCCAAAAAACACAATAATGTGGGACACCCCCCAGTGGTCGCCCCGGTGGTCAAAGTGGTTAACCTCGAAGACTAAGGTTGGAGTCACGGGTTCGAATCTCGGTATCGAGATTTCTTTTTCTGAGACACCAACTGCCGAGAGCGCTTT
>JAYJMJ010000166.1:8660673-8671484 GCA_036873875.1 Laminaria ephemera | reverse complement strand
TAGTTAGTAAAAAATAGGGGAATATATAGGTTTTTGTGTGTATCGTAGGTCCTGATTACTATGGTCCTCCGTAAATATGCCTTACCCAAAAAAACGGCTTTGAGAAAATTGTAACCTCAACCCGTTGAGCAGTCCTGTGGGCTACATAATAAGCATGCGGCGAATAAAAATTGTGAGGACACACATGGGATTGCAACTACACCGGGTAGTTTCTCAGTTGAAGAACCCGCGTCGGTGAGAAACGTTCTTGGGCCCAAACGATCCCCCCCTATCCTAAGTCTGCCTCACAAGTGGTTCTTAGGAGGATGCAGCTCGCCGTTCATGCGACTCGCCGAACACCTCACGGCGCTGCTTCGCGCTTGGTGCACGCGATGTCGGCCTGGTCGGGGAAAACCCGACGTGCTCCGTCCCGGCATTTGTAGGGATGTGAGGGTCTATGGTCGTACGACTACGGCTATGCATGAAATGAGTACACTCCCCTTTGCCGTTACATACAGTAGCTCGCCTGCTTTACCGCCTTATCTTGCCCTACCCCGACGCCTTGCCGACGCCAGGTGGGTAAGAGCTACGCCGGACGCGCAAGCTCCGGGCCATGCCTCGACCTTTTTATCACCCTTCTCAGCATGGGCGAGGAGGGGTGGAGGCGGCTGCTGACGGACCGCGAGACTCTGGTCGACACGTTCCGGTAAGCGAGAGATTAAATCTTCCGGGAGTTGTTGGAGGTTTTGTTTTGGGGGGGGAGGGGGGCGCCCGTGGTGGCAAGAGAGGCGATAGGGGGCTCTCCTTCTAAACTTCTCAGCGTGCTTTAATCCTTTTACTATTATTATACTGCAACATGGGATAAGTTTAAATTAGATGAGAAAAAAAACAGGCCAGAAAACATCACACCAGATCAAATTAGATGAGATGATGCGAAGTTCCAAGTATGTTTTAACACTAGACGCGGTGGGATGAGACGAGATGAGATGAGATGAGATCTGATCAGATGATGCAATCAGATCAGATCAAATCAGATTATGCAAAAATGTACCAAATCTGAATTCCAGTAGCGTGTCCCCAAGAAGGGGATGCAGGATTTGAACGAGTTAATAAAGACAGGCATGCCATCGCAGTGTCAATCGTTGCAGCGGTTGCCGCGCCGGAACCAGAGAGGGTCGTACGTTTAGCATACCCGGAGCGAGGCTAAGGTGGTGTTTCTGCGGTCAAAGGGTGTCCCAGCCTTGGCGTACGTCGGCGGCTCATGGTTGAATGTTCATAGCACGCTTGGACAACCCTAAAAACTGCGGTGGTCGGCTGCGACAGAGACCATCCACGTCGCAACGCTGGTGTCGTGGACTTGTGTTTATTTGGTGTGGATTGGAGTGGGCGTCTGCTCCAGCGCTCGTTCTTCCCTCTTCGACGTAGAATCCCAATAATACGGATCCACGTACGATGTATATAGAGGATTTGGGAACAGAGAATCACGGCGTTCGTCCCAAAAGAGGCTTTTTGGGGATGGGGTTTTTGGAGTTTGGGGTGGCTTGGATATTGACTCCTTCCGTATGTCCGTATTGATGGATTGTGCTGCTGATGGCTTCTGCAGGGAGCGCCTTGGAGAAGTCGCAAGGAATAACGGAGAGCGCCTCTTGGAGTCGAGCGGAAACACAATCTCATTCGCCATCACCCTCGACACTTTGGCAAACGAGGTATCGTGGACGGCAAATGCCGTATACTATAATCAAGAGAACACACCCCCTGGGATGAAGTTCAGAGCCGATTTACTCCAAACCAAGGGAGGCGCACAAAACTAAAATGGTGGTTGTAGACAGATCTATATTGCAGTCGATATACTTCCATAGACGCATTACTCGGTGTATGTACTGTCCCCGTTGTCGAGAAACTCAGCTTGGACATCCGCCCGAGGGGTGTGTCCTCTTGCGTGTTACACGGTACCTGGTATATCAGTTGGCGGTCTACTGCAGGTTTGACCCGTCAAGGCCTCTTTAGACGTATTTTATTAGTTCTTATTGTGGGTATTCCCTGACGGCTGTCCGTCAAGGGGGCAAGACTGCTGTAAAGCGACATTTTTCGTGGGCGTTGGTAGTGGTCGCCGTGGTCCGATCCGGTCTCGTTTGTCGCTACCGGCTCTGCTGATTATTTACCGCATCGTGTGCCTTTTTGCCTCGGGAGGATGGCGGTAGTGGTCGCCGTGGTTCGGTCCCGTTTGTCGCTTCCGGCCCAGCTGATAGTTTATCGAACTCTGTGTTCCTTTTTGGCTCGCAATCTCTCAAATCGCCTACTCACGTGCCTGCGTCGCCACCTCTCAAGTCCCCTGCCAATAATACGTGCCTGCCTTCCTGCCTATCTTTTGCGGGCGACGAGTGTGATGCATTTGAGCGCAAGCGACGTAAGCGTCGCCGTACACAGGTGCAGGAATCTTGTTGTGACTGCCCTGGCGACACGATAGGAACTACCAGGTAATCGCCATTAGCCGCCCCCATGTGGGGCCTAGTTGTTTTTCCAAACCACGCCATCGTCGTGTTTCTAGAGTTTTCGTTGCATCTGCCGGGTTCCGGATCTACCTGGCTCAGTGCAGCCCCCCGCTACCGCCCCGCCCCCCCCCCCCACTCGCCCCCTTGTCCCTTTGTCTTTATGTGCGCCCTCCTCCCTGCCCCCCCCCGCCCCCTTGTCCCCTTGTCTCCATGTGGACCGCGACGACTCCTTGGTCCTGTGCCGGCCTCCTCTGCGCAGTCCACGTCTTCCGCAGGAGTGAAGCACGATGACCACGGTAACGGCACACGTCCAGCTGCTGCCCCCGCTGCTGCCTCAGCTTTCCTGGGGTCGATGCTCTTCACGCGGTGCGTCTCGGGCACTCGTGTCGTTCCTCGCGGGCAGCCTAAGTCCGTGGGAGGCGTCGATTTCGTGGGTTACGGGGCTAGTGTTGGCGATTATCCGCACGATTACCTCACCGCGGCGTGCGCGGTGGGACTGTCTCCAGGGGAGCTCGACGAGTTTTTGGTGCGCCTTGACAAGGCGCTCCGCAAGGCCAAGGAGGACAAGGCCCTCCGCAAATCTAAGGGGGACAATGCTTGCGCGAACGACAACGCCCAACCGGCAAAGGCTGAGAGGGACAACAACGCTGCCGTGAGCGACGAGGCCCTTCGCGAGGCTGAGGGGGGCAAAGCTGGCGCAACGAGCAAGGTGAACGTTGCGGCCGAGCTGCAGGACGACGTCGTGGGGGAAGGGTTGACTCCCGTCGTCGCCATCGCGAACGGCCTCACGACAGAAGAGGCAAGCAGCGCGGTCGTGGGGGCGACAACAGCAGTTGGGCATCATGCGGTGCAACATACGCCGGGTGTGCAACATATGCCGAGTGTGGAGCAAAATCGCAGGGTACAAGTTGCCGCCGATTCAGACCGCTTTGGAGGCGTCTCTGGCTCGGGTGTCGACGGATGCACGATGCCGGAGAGCTCGGAGGCGGTGGGTCTTGAGGACGAAGATTGGGACGGGGTCGACTAGGCCGGATGGGGGGGCGGTCGATGACACCGCTCCGTTAAAGTTGGTTTGGAAGTTTTGAAAGCCTTCCCGTTAAGTTAGGTTTGGAAATTTTGAAAGCGTCAGGAATTTTCCCGGATTTTCGGACATGGAATGATTAGACGTCGGTTTGGTTTCGCCGCCATTATTGTGGCAAGAGTTTTTTCTTGCGGGGCGGCGAGGCAAAACCTGTTTTTTGTTGTCTTTGTTGAGAGAACCACATCATGGGCAACTACTGTATTATTGTGCTTGAGACAAGAAATATTTTGGTGTCTTCGTTTAGAATGCCATGTCATGAACAGCTATTCTTGTCATGAACAGCTACTCTTGTGCTTGTTTTAGTAAAACGAGCAGAGGGTTGCATACCGTGTAGTAATAGCAGTATAATAGAGCGGGACAAGTGAGAGTACTTGATTTTGGAAAAGCTATTAGTACAGCGGCGGTAGATTTACCGCCTGTTCGTGCTGCACGGTCGACTCCTTGCGGATCGACGTTTATTGTAATGCGTCAATAGTGGGACGTTGTCGCCGCGTGTAAAATTAAGACAATTACCGCCCTTTCTTGGGGCACACACCCCACCAAAGCTGTAGCAATAGTTGTGGCTGTAGACCACTCTCCTCCCGCTGCCGATCAGTATTGCGTTGCAGTACTCGAACCAAACGGGGCGAAACCACAACATCAACTATCAATAGTTGTCACTACGACGCTGTTGTGGTTCGAGTATCGATCACATAGTTTGGGTTGATGCCGAGGAGACTCGATCCGCCCCCACACCCTCCCCCCCTAACTTCTGTCGCGTGACAGGACACGTTCTGGGTTGCTCTTGTTTTGATGTTCGCGTTGGCGCCCTTCCGGAGCCGTGGGAGCGATCAAACAGCAAGCAGTATCCTATTTATTGGTGTTGGTTGAACGTTGTTGGTCGTTGATGATTCAGAGCAAGCAGAGTCCTCAACCTAAGGGCCCATCTATGAATATAGCAAGGTAGCAGCAGTTCGGGAGCGATAGTACAGCGAGCAGTATGTCTTGTCGGGTGAACGTTGTTGTTGTTGTTGTTGTTAGTATTGGTGGATGATTCAGAGCAAGTAGATCCTTCAACCCAGCGTCTAATGAATACAGCATGGTACCAGTTTTTTTCTTCAACGAGGTCTTGTTACAGCACGGCGGAGCCCTCTCTCCTCCCGAGGCTCTCTCACCTTGGCTGCTTGGGTTATTTGAAGAGGCTCCCTTGCGCTGGCGTGCAAAACCTCTCGAGGGTAACCGCAAGAAAGCGGAGAGGGAATCAAAGAGGAAGCAGAGGGGGAAATGATTACCAGTGGTGATGCAAGGGGGGGGCTCGTTGCCGAGGCGTGCACCTTTACCAATGATCCGCTGATCGATACCCCCCACAGTCAAAGGGTGGCTGAAAGGAGGGGGGGTGGCTTCATCGGGCGAGCCCGGACTAAGAAAGGCGGGAGCAACAAAACTGGCTCCACTGGCTGGTGTTTATTACAATCCGATTGTATGAACTCGAGAATACATTTATTTGGTCATGAGGCACGATTCGTCGTACTTCCTCCTGGCCCAGGCTGCTGCAGCACACCCCCTGCCCGACGCATAACTATCGTCGGTGCGAAACGGGCATCCTAGCCACGGCCCGGTAACAACGTGCGCCTTCCATCCAACCGACCCTCTGTTCTTCTTCGGCTCCCCGTCGCTGCAGCACCCCCCAAGTCCGACGCGTGTGAGCGTCGGTGCCCAGCGGGCATTCCGGTGATGGACGGAGCGTCCGTTTTTCCTCGGCCCCCAGTCACTGCAACACCACCCGCCCGCCCGACGCATGCGAGAGTCGGTGACGGGCATCCCGGTCACGACCCGGTAACAGCGTGCCCGTTCCATCCAACCGATCATCCGTTCTCTCTCGGCTCGCCGTCGCTGCAACGGGTACTACTGTAACACCGCAAAAGCAATCAACAATCAATATTGCGGTACTGCTGCCGGTGCCAGAATACGTCCACGCTTCAAGCAAACCACGGCACTAGTCTTAGCCTCTAGGCCTATGAACAGCAGCAAGCAATCGTGCTGTCGGCTCGTGTAACTCCGCTATCATGTACTCGCGCACCCGTGCTCGCGAAGCTGGTGACACAATCGAATGAACATCCCCTTCCTCCCCTGCTGCTGTACTCAGCACTCCGTCGGTAGAGAGCATGACTAATTCTGTCTATCGCGATGAACACCAGATTTGCCCGTTCTTCGAAGTGTTGAATCTTACTCCTCTTCGAGTGAATCTTACATGTTTTTACATTAATTTGCTACGGGCCTCGCGGTCATTCATTATATGGATGATAGCGAAGAATACACGCGCCAAAAAGGACGCGTCATTATAATGTCTAAATAAACCGCAAGGACTTGAGACTTCCGTTTCCGTGTTTGGTCATTGCTGTCGGTGCCCGCTGACAGCGAAACCCACTACAAATGAAAGGGGATTCGCGAACGTTTAACGGAAGCCAAGAGCGCGGTTTTCGTACAAAGAAAGAACGCTTCCAGCACCCGCAACTCCGTCAGGGTCATGGCTTCTATTGAGTACAAATGACGCTCACAGACAAAACTGGTTTGTATTTAACCTACATGAAAACAAAACTGCTCATTTCAGCCTACCGGGAAAAAAAAACAGCAAGCCCCCCGGACAAGAACCCAGGAAGAAAGGTCTATTTAACACTGTGCTTTCGCAGCTCAAGAACGCGAGGCACGTTTTGTTTTTCTACTTTTCTTTGTGGAGGTGTGTACTCTGGCAGGTTGCCTCCGACCCCCGCGACGCAAGATGTTGGGCGTAACGGCGACCAAACCGGACAGGACGGGACGGGATACGGCCGACGCCAGACCGGAGACCGCACTACTATTTACCCTACCCCACGAGCACACGCGCACTTTTTTCGTGGCGACTACCGTCTTTTTTTTCTGTCCCTGTTCCACCTCACTCAGTACTTGCCAGGGTGTGACAGTACCCTCTCGTTCTGTCGCGGTTCCACCCCAGCACTCGCTGGGATTATTACCCTCTCAGTCTGTCTCTTGCTGTTCTCTTGCTGTTCTTACATTAATTCATGGCCAAAATCTACTCCGTTGTTCCAAGACAGGTAGGTGCCAAAAACTCTGGAGTGGTAGAATACCTCAGGGAAAACAAAACAAAACAAAACAATACGACATACAAGCGGGCTTCGCCGCGGCGGGCTGACGCCCGCCTGCGGCTCCTCGCATATGCCCGTAATAGCCGAGGATGTACTGTAGTATCAAGGGCGGTAAATGTGACAAGAGTACTATCAATAATACCAAGAAGAGCTGCACTATTAATAAAACAACCCTCTCGAAAAACGAAATGCGACGCCTTAGGCTAGGATAGCGGGCACGCGACGAAACACGACCAGCCTTAAGACTCCGAGGTCAAGGTAGGAAGGCGTTATTCTCGAAGGAGCCAAGCCGGATAATCCAGTAGCAGAGGCATACGGATAGTGAATCTTTCTAAGGTAGCTATTTACGCACTCTGGTTGGCCAAGGGTATCTAGGAAGCGGCTCAACCAATCTACTAGGGCATTTCCACGCCACAGCATCCCGATCCAACCGAATCAACCTAGAGTCTTTCCAAGCACAGCATCCGAGCATGCCGAGTCAACCTAGAGCCTTCACAAGCCACAGCATCCAAGCACAGGTCACCTCATAGCGTTCGGGTTAGTTAGGGTTAGGGTTGGGGTCGGATGGTCGACTTTAGGCTCCACGGCCAAACTCCCCGTAAAGATTCACTATCAAGGTGTCTCTAGGCCTCGGATAATCGGCGAGACGTCCGGAAAGCCGGGCTGCCCCCCTTTGGAAGCCCTCAACGCGAATACAAGTCATGTAGTAACAACGATGATCGTGTTTCGCTCGATTGTTCCCGAGTCAAAAAGCATTTTTGCTTTTGTCCCGGAGTAAGATCAATGTGTAGTAGTTAAGAGCGCTTGTCTCGTGTTGTCACGGGGTGCTTTTACATCGGGGTACCCACTCACTACTGTAGTAACTTCCGCAGCTTTACTCGGCCGCCCACTGTCAATCCATTCGCTCGCGTAGCTCGGTCGATCGGGTATTATACAGGAAGTAACTCTTCTACCTTCGCCACCACTCGTGCATTTTTGTCACTATCATCACTTACAAGTTTTGCAACAAACATCGTTCATGCTTCTTGTTGCTGAAATTGGTAACTTCCTCGTACGACCTTCTTCACTCTCACGCGCAATTTTCCACACCCCGGACAGCTCATGAGCTAGCTCATCTGCCGTGTATAGCTCACGCCTTCAAAACATGTGCAGATGAGCTATCTCCTATAGCTCAAGCCAGGGAAAATATATGTAGCTCATGCAGCTCCTTATAGCTCATCCCGGTGAAACATGTGCAGCTCATGTAGCTCCTATAGCTCACGCTGGGCAAATAGGCGCATATGAGCTATCTTCTATAGCTCAAGCTTTGAAAACACGTGCAGGTGAGCTACGTCCTATAGCTCAAGCCGGGAAAACATGAGCAGCTCGTGTAGCTCATATAGCTCACCAGTGAGCTACCCTCGAAAAGAGCTAGCTTGAGCTACGGTGAGCTGTTATGTCCGGGGTTCTGAGAATTCACAAGTCGTGTGAGGATTGTTTTGTCATTTGTCGAACCAAATAAATACACAAACGCGCCAACTTCTGCTCAGCATGCGTGTTTGTCCAACAAAATATGCAAACGCACCATCTTCTGCTCCAGCAGATGTTTTTAGCTCATGAGCTAGCTCATCCCTCGTGTATAGCTCACGCCTTCAAAACAGGTGCAGATGAGCTACCTCCTATAGCTCGTCCCGGTGAAACATGTACAGCTCATGCAGCTCCTATAGCTCACTCTGGGCAAATATGTGCAAATGAGCTATCTTCTACAGCTCAAGCTTTGAAAACACGTGCAGATGAGCTACGTCCTATAGCTCAAGCCGGGAAAACATGCGCAGCTCGTGTAGCTCGTATAGTTCACCGGTGAGCTACCGTCAAAAAGAGCTATTAATAGCTCGAGCTACGTACGGTGAGCTTATCTGACCGGGGTGCGAAACAATTTTTTTAGGCGTCTAAACGCACTTGCAACAGACGCCGGAGCCCTAATTAATACCCTCACGCAACACAGTGGAGGTCCCTCTATAGCGCCGGTTGAGTAGTGCCGGTTTCCCGCTATAGTGCCTGTGAAATCGCTTGAATCAACCAGTAGTGGGTAGTGGCAGCATAATATGCGGAGTAGTGCCGGTTGTCGCTATAGTGCCGATATTTCTGGCTGGCACATACCGGCGCCTTAGAGGGACCACTGGTACGTACACGTACTGCGCCATACCACTCCGGATGCAAATATAGGGGCTGTTACGTATTCATACCAGGTCTGAATAAAAAACGGTCCTTACATTTCCATCTACCCATCATGCTCACCTTCTTGGGTCGTCTAGCATTGCGGTTGACGGCTACCATCTCCGTCAGTGCAGCCATCACATTCCCGTCGCCGCCCGCATGAACTCTATCCATAGAACTAGACGTGGGATCGATGCGTTGAACCGGGCTTGCCAGTCCCCACTTCAGTACATCGCCATAGATGTGTTGCACCGGGCTTGCTAGTCCCCACTTCAGTCCATCGCCGTTGATGCGTTGCACCGGGCTTGCCAGGCCCCACTTCAGTCCATCGCCATCGATGCGTCGCCCCATGCTAGCCAAGTCAGGAGATGCCGCAACTGCTGCTCGTACAACAGGTCTTAGCAGAGGCTGTAAGCACCCACCACTTTCCTTGCGCGCAAGCGTCGCTTCCACCGTTACGGAGAGCGGGTTCCGTCGTGAGAGAGCCAATACAGATCTTTCCGTGGGCGCTGCCCGCAGGCATCGGACTGCTGCCGTCGACATGCCGCCGTGGTACTCGTAGTCCAAGGGACAACACACTGCTTCCTCGGGGCTCGGGGTGCCCACATACCAAAAAAGGGTTTTTATAAAATTAAGAAGGCCTTACACACTAGGGGTTATTTAGGACCCGTGATTTTCGATTTTCCAGTTTTCGCCAGCAGCGGCAGCGCACAGCGTCGCCGCTGGGTTACGTCGTATACGTGTCGATCACGCCCAATGGGAGCAACAGATGTTCGCTGCCTGCGAGTAGCCAGGCAACCACGACAGAGGGCATCGCCAATGAGGTCAGCTCTCATGAAGTTCTAGGAAAAATACAAAAATACACAATAGGTGGCAAAAGCAAAATACAAAATGCACGACTGATACATGTCCAAGCAGAGGTACCGGTTTGTAGGAGCGGCAGCAGGTGTAGAGCTCTTGTGCTTTACCAGGTACAAGATAAGGCTCGTGCGTTTTTGTCGCTAGGTGGTCATTCTGTGCAATGAAACTTGAACGTTATGTGGTCATTCTGTGCAATGAAACTTGAACGTTATCGCTCCACGTGTAAGATTGCGCATCTGATTCCTGCTGTGCTGTGTTGCGTAGTTGCCCGAACGCACGGAACCGTTGATGTTGCTACACAGAACACAGCAGCACTCGTCGTCTGGTACACTGCCAGCCCGGTCGTAAGAAAGAACCCCACAATAAACTTAGACTAAACACTACGGGGAAATAAGAAAGTCGACGGCTGTTATGCTGAAGTTATTAGTGTAGGACACACCCTTTAGAAACCCAGCCTCAAACCAATATTTCGGTTTCTTATCAGAGGGCCGCTTACTGCTGTACTCGCACCAGAGGGTACAGCAGTAGTAGCTGCTCGTACGGGTGTCGCCTGTTCCTTAGTCCTCGGCACGTCCTCTGTTGGTACGGTTGAGTATGTTCCATCGATATGGCTCGATTGCCGGCAGCACCCTCCGACTTGACTGCGATGACGCATGTAGAGCTCCTTTGGGACTGATGAGGAAAACAGACGTCGAAAAAAATGACGATTACAGCATCGGTCACGCGAAGCAGGCCTGGCTGCTGGCGTATAATAGGGGATGCCGAAGTGCATCGTAGGATGCCGAAGTGCAACTTGAGGAGATCAGCTAAGGGAGATGCACGACAAGCTCGCAACATGCTGACACTTGTAGTGCTGCACTCTCTTCCTCGATCATGGGTGACAGTACCGCACTTCCCGTTGTTTAGGTCGCTATGCTGGGGTCACCGTACGTACTATTAATAAGGCCCTGCAGCTATATGACAGCTATAGACATATAGACATGTAGATACTTCTGTCCTCCCCATGTCGTTGCTTCCCTCGGCATATACTCTCAACGCTCAGCCATCCTCAGCCCGTAATTGCCGACAAAAATATTATTT
>JAYJMJ010000166.1:8592312-8607882 GCA_036873875.1 Laminaria ephemera | reverse complement strand
CCCCGTACTCATTTGTTGCTCCATTTAGTCGTTTGACTATTGACCACGCATATATTTCCACACGGTGCACGGGGAAGGGGGGGGAGGGGGGGGGGGTGATAAAGGGTTCTCGAACTTCCATTGAACTGCAAATTGGAACCGACTACGTTTTGTCGTACGCTATTCCGGAGTTTCCTGGGGCTCGATTGCCTGACTGGTCAACGATTTGCTTGGGTACTGGGTTTCTCGACGTATAAACAAGGTCCGTCTTAGGGTGTCATGGTTGTCGACAGCCATGACACAATCGCGGTGCGGTCGGCTTTGCTCTCGTCAGTCGCACCAGGTCCCTGATGGTCGTGAGACGCCTGCTACGAGATGGGTGCGCCCTAATGCTCTATGGTTCATCATTCGAGACAAGAACCTTACCGAACCAAAACAACTCTGTATCATATGTTGAACACATACGAAAGGGCAATAAACCGATGAACTAGCCCATGGCCTAGATAAACAACCAGTGATGCCGCATAATAATTCAACGACTGGTAAAGATGCACAACAAACGTTTTTCTGAGGCTCTACGCTTGGGAGAGCTCTATATACCTCACCCAAGAAGCTTGTTTTTTAGTAAACTAAAAGTGCAACCCGATGACCAAACCGATGGCCTAGGTATACAAACTACTCTTACTGCAAAACAAGAATACTAGCATTCCGACGAGTTTTGGTTTAAGGAGCCCCGTCATTCAGAAACAAAAAAGCCGAATAGTGCTACCTCTAACGTGGCACGCGTCGTTGTTCACTTCAGGAAACCTCTCAGTGAGAAATGATTTCGCCGGAAAGTGCCATGCCTAATCGTATCCCGCGTCCTGAGGGTTGCTTGGATGTTACACGGGGTGTTTAACGGGTTCTCGGATGTTATTTTTTCTTGTGTTTCAAAGCAATGGGGTACCCGGTGCAGGAGCCGCTCGGAACGGGCGAGTGTTGCCGCTCTTATCTCCGTACCGGTCTTATCGCAGATTAGGTATCATACAGGTTAGTATAGGCGTCAAAATCGTATACTCTTCGATACAGACGCACACAAGGCGTGGCAGGCAGAGTTGACCGCTCGTAGTACGTTTCCTCTTTACATTGACGCTCTTAGATTGGGTAATCCACTGTACTTGCAGTAGCTTCTTGCTCGTTGGACGTGTTATGAATGACTGGACGAGCAAGTCCTCCCCCAGGCAGGAGGTAACGCCTGCTAGGCACTATGAGAGGATACTTGCTCTAACCCAGAGAAACGCTTTGCCAGGTGAACCATAACACAAAATATAACGCCGCAACGGGCGAAAGGGGGTGCCGTAACAACCGTGACAACCCTCTGTCCCAGGAGTAAAGAAAACGCCGTTTGGGGTGAAGATCGAATCACTATATAATAATAAGTCTTAGCGGCGGCATTTACAATGCTATACGACGTAGTAGACATATACCTGGTACCAACAAAAAATCCCATGCCAAAGGTATCACATTGGGCACGACAATACGGAGAGGCACAAACCAACCATGCACACTCTTCGTTCTTCCAAGTTCAGCCAACCAATGCGAGTGCCTGCTGACTTGCATGCAGTTGCAAGAAACTTCTTGCGAGTTCGTGCAAGTACAATAAGCGCTTACAAGCTGGCAGCGAGTTGCACGCAACTTGCCGGTACTACGAGTATACCGAAAATGGCATGACGCAGCATGCATGTCGCATTGCCGCAGATTTTGGGCATTTCAGAATGGGGCGGCATAAAACTGAAGTTTCCATAACTCTGTTCCGGAGTTTCACTTCGGCTCTGTGATCACCTACGCGTATAAGATCTTGCGAATCATCAAACATACGGTAAATCAGTTGGTTTTTGAGACTCACGTATAGCGGAAAAGAAAACGACGTTTGACGATGATTGAAAATCCAATATGATACGATATATATATATATATTTTTTTTTTTGCTCATCCCATCTATTATCTTCGCACTTTTACTTTCTCCTTCTCCCTCCCTATACGTAGCTCAGATCCGGGGTCACTCAGCATGCTTTTCTCCCCCCTCCCCACTCGGTACGCGCCTTCGTTTTTATCGCGAGAATAATTCAGCACTTTCTTCCCTCGTCGACTCGCATCGAATTGTGCGTACCCACGCTATGAAGCGGTCTCGGCAGTTGGTGTCTCAGAAAAAGAAATCTCGATACCGAGATTCGAACCCGTGACTCCACCCTTATTAATAGTAGTCTTCGAGGTTAACCACTTTGACCACCGGGGCGACCATAGGAGTACCTGGTATAGGAAAAGCGTGTATCTGTACTAGAATTGTCGTGTTGCGCGATGCGCTCTTGTCTTTCAGCTCCATATATTGTAAATTGTACTTCTGGCACATTCCCCGAAATCGTCATCTGCTTCGACTTGTTTTCCTCTCCAGTCCCAATAGCATTAGTATCTGTAGCTCCAGTAACGTTTACGTGGTACAGATCTGTCGAACGACTAATACTAAGTAAGCAAGCTTGATTGATCGGGGCAAAGCACAGAGTAGAGTCTAAAACGAGTGGTATTTCTCTCTTTTGGTCAACAATCGTGTAACACTTCATTCGGCAGAGAGGACGAGGACTTCGTCGAAACTCGAATTTTCAAGCTGTGGGTGACACTTCGATCGCCCTTGTTACGAGGTGTGGATGCCCTCATGAAGTATATAGGCCGGCAACACACCTTCGTTTTAGCTGGTATCACGGTTAACTGGGTGGTTTTATAAAGACGTATCGTCTACCAGGTACAAATCATTCGCGGTGCATGTTGAACAAGAGGGGATATGAGGAAAACAAAGCCCCATCCGCAGCGCTGCACTGCGGATTTGGGATAAAACACTTGGAATTGAACAAGGATAACTCCAGCAGAAGGACATGGCCTATACCGTTTTACGTCGCCCCTTTAATACGTATAGGTCTGCAATCAATCTCGGTTTTGGGGATAAATTACTTGGTACTAGTGTGGGATTCACGAAATTTCGCCGTGTTGTATACGCTCGCCTGACAAACCCTTGTTGTGCCAAATGAGGGGGAGGAACGGCCCGACAATCCCATGCGACATGTACAGGAAGAAGTACAGGATGCATCCTTGCTGCAGGCCCGCTACGGTTGCTGTAGTACTCCTCGGTGCCATGCTTCGGGAGGTAAATATTGTGGAATCCGACGCGACGTCATTGTTCAGAGTTGCACGAGTGGGTATAGTTCCATGAAATATACCTGGAAGAAAGCTTCCAACGGGAATCAGGGGTTCGTGGAAAACCCATGTATTTTCCAAGCAGGCGCATCCTAAGCAGCACCTCACAACAGGGGCTCCCCACGGCAACAGGAGAAGTCGAACAGGCCCGCAACTGAAGAAAGTGTGTGGTATAGCTATTGAGGGTTGGTGCGAGGGTTGGACTCTGCGCAAGTAGGCGCTGTGGGAGACGTTATGCCCAATTTAACTTCATGGTACCCCTACACGAACTCATCCAAAACACAGACCTTGTCTGGCGGGAGAGCCGTTTTGGTTGTCATGATATAAGGGCCCACCGGGAACAATTACCGTGGGGTGGAGTCAAGTGTGTTCCCAACCCTGTGCAAAAGGTTTGAGCTGACGCCATGCAACCGCTGGACAACACAACACGACTCGATTAAAGTTCAAAAATCTTATATACGGCTGTGTACCTTGTGCCCAATGGCTGTCGGTTACATCTCTTTGTCATGCAGTTACATTGCTGCTGCTGTGAGTGCGATACAGGATAATAACCAAGTTCCAGGACCAGATCGGATAATCCAACGTTCACGTACCCACGCAGCCCGACAACAAATTGGCAAAAGTTATAAATTTGTACCAGCACCAATAACAGCAGCAGTAGTATTTATATGTCATGTGAAAATACTGATCACGCCTTCGACTATACCAACAGCAGCAGTAGTAGTATTTATACGATGTCATGTGAAAATACTGATCACGCCTTCGACGGTATCACCACGTGTAGTGGGGGTCCCTCAACAAATCAAAGTGCTACACAACCACACGCAAACAGGCTATCCCGCACGCTACGCACGGTGACAGTACGCGCTACCCCCGCGGCCGAACACGTGCCACCTACCTTTGGGCACGGTTTTGCACACAGCAGTAGATTTCGCATCCGCATCTGGTGGGTTAGAGCTGCTTTCTTGAGCTTCATTGTCGTGTGACATTTATTACCATGTACTTCTGTGCAAAGCTTCGTGTCAATCAAGTGTACTTTTTATTTCTTACTATTAATAATAAACAAGTTTGTCCGTGGTGAAGAAACGAGCGACAGAGTCCAGTCATTCTACAGGGCGAAGGAACAACCGAATCATCGGGCGTAAAAATTGTAAACCAAACGAATGTATGTATGCAGTCATTCTACAGGGCGAAGGAACAACCGAGTCATCGGGCGTAAAATTTGCAAACCAAACGAATGTATGTGTGTAAAAGCTCAAGATGGTTTGACATGACGAAAACACGGCCGGCCCTACCATACTTGATGCAGTCCCTTAGTCCAGCTCCGTGCCCTCGTCATCATGCTAGACCGAGATATCCCTCCACAGCGGTCTTGCTTCAAACGCATGCTATGGTATCGGGTGTAAAAAAACGTATTTCAGGGTGCTCACTTGCAGAGCTGTACACCCTACCAGTACATACAGTACAGGGTGGTAATGAAAAAGCGAGGCTGAGCATTCCCGAGAAGTATGAAAGACTCGAGGCTCGGCCTCCGCTGCAATATAAGAAAGGCTCTTTACCCCCCCCGTGGGGCGGAGCTCCGACTCCTTTGGGTCGCCCTGCAGTGTCAATTTGAAGAAACACATTGATTGGGAATCGGATCTTCTTCGGCCCGCTGGAAATGAGAAAGAGATCCATAAGAAAATAGGCTCAGCATAAGGGAAAAATGGGAATTCCAGAGTCAGTCCAGATTCCTGTTTCGTATTTTGGTGTCCTGTACTATTGTGTCTGTGTGTTCTTCTCAGTAAATCTGATATTTCCGCCCACCTACATCCAGCACAACTAGTGTCTGTGCCGATGCCTCCTAGAGAGACGAGCTCTGTGGTCACAAGCTACGAGACAGGAATACACATGGCAAATAGAGCAAGGTGATTTGGCCATGAAATGTCAACCGCAATGAAAACGAGGGCGTAACATATGCAAGCCGGCACACCAGAATATACTTGCAATGAAGAAATAAAAGAAGAGTAAGATAGGAGAAAAAAAAAAAACGGAAACAGAGGGAAACAAGGAACGCAGAGAGCAGAGAAGAGGCACTCAGGAAGAAAAAAAAAATGTGTGAAGAAAGACGGCACGACCAAAACGAAAACAAAGCAAAAACATACACACCCCTCAACTAGCAACAAGCAGGTAACACCCAACCAACGTCGGAGGCAGCAACCATACTGGGTTTCGAATGCACCAACTGTTGTAGCAGTAGGAGCATTGCCGCATGGTCTATCGCCTGATAGCAGTAGGAGCATTGCCGCATGGTATATCACCTGATCACTACCACCGTTTCTGTCGACAGCTGTGGTGCCCATACCGCCATGATCGCCCCCGTACCCAATACAAAACAAAAAAAACGAACCTAAAAAAATTCAGCAAGCAAAAACACATCAACAAGCAGATGACACCACCCAGCTGGCGTCAGGGCAGAGCACCCAAACTGGGTTCCGAATGCAACTACTATAGGGTTGGAGCATTGCCGCCTGGTCTGTCCTCTACTTACGGTATCTACGACGCCTGCCTGTGTCCATGCCTACATCATCTCCTCCATAGCCCCCAAGTGTACTCAAGAAGGAAACAGAAAGGGCAAAGCACAGAAGGAAAATAACAGGGACGAAGAAAGGGACATAAGGGATGAAAGGGAAAACCGGTTCAGCAAGAGCCAGCATATCGTCAGTGGTACTACCGCAGTGGTATCGGCCGGCACTTCCCCCCCGAGGGGTTTGGAGCAGGCAACCCAAAACAAACCAAAACAAGAACAAAACACGAGGTAGTCTCGCTGAATTTTGAAGGTACGTAGACAGGTTCTACCTGCTAGCCGGCCTGGTGCCTTGCTTCCCTGGCAGCCGTCTCCTTCCTGCTTTCGTCAACCGCGGTTTCCCTACCCCCCCCGCCCCCCCCATTCTCCCCTTCGGCTTTGGGCGCTACGCGTCCGGGCTGAGCAACTATCGGAGCTCTTCTGACGCCACCTAGAACCAGGCTTTGAGCAAATATGAATATGTGTACAACCCGACGAATAATACCAAACTTCAAAAGCAAAAAAAATCCAAACGAAACCCAGTCGGATTCCAAGAATGGTACGCAGCGACCAGTGTATTTTTAAGTTTTTCATCCCATTTATTCTGTGCGCCAGTCAGATGTTTGACGCACCAGCCGGGGTCACACAGGAGGAAGGTAACACAGAAGATTTCTCTCCACCTTTCCTATTGCGGTGCTTGCCTTAATTTTTATCGCGAGAGGGGTTCAGCCGTCCCTTTCCCTCGTCGACATTTAAGTCATTACCCCCGGTTAAATATCCGAGGAGTATCTTGTTTTTTTTTTTGCTATGAGTGAAACGGTAAACGTCGACAACTATCAACTTGCGTGCCCTGGTATGGTTTAATTCCGGCGTTAACTCTCTACGAACTCCCTCCTTGTTTGTTTATTGCCGCGTTCAAACTAACCGGCATGTTTGCGTTCGTACGTACCGGTGTTTTTTTTGTTTTTTGTCTTTTTTTTTTTAAAGCCGTGTCGATGCTCCGCGGTTAGCAACGACTCCATTATGGCGTTCGTTCTGCTCGGCGACGCGGACGTGAATACGGGAGAGGTCAAGAAGATCGAGGAGCGACAATTCCGCGGGTCTCTGTCCATAGCGCCAGGCGTAGCAGCCTTGGCGGAGACAGGAGGTGCCGGGGAAGACGGGGTGTGCGGGTGAGGTTGTATCTGTATATTTTATGCTCTTGTTGTTTTTGCCGTCCGATATTGTGTGAAGCGTGAGTGTTAACCCTCTTAGAACTGCAAAAAATGTTCCACCCTAATGCCAAGTACGTAGTCTGTCGCGGGAAACATGGGTGCGGTTTACGTAGTCACAAAAAATGACGATTTTACCGACAATGTCAAATAAATATACAGCGACCTCGTCCAAGGGAAGAAGACCGATCGACTGACTCAACTTACTGCTGGCTACTTAGCCTACCCTGCGCAAAGCTAGAAATCAAATGCAGAGAACGGAGTTTGCCCCGTTTGTTTTTTACTCGCGTTGTTGTGTTTTTAACGCAAGCGTGGATGGATGCCTCCCTCCCCCCCCCGCCTACCCCCGCTCTTTGTTCTGGCCGATGGTGGCGTTGGTATTTTGTTCAGGTATTACGACCTTCGCTTGACGCCAGTGGAGGCTCGTGCTCACTTCCTCGCCAACTTCTTGGAGGTTTGCCGTCTTAACCACCACGGCTGCCCGTGGTCGCTGAGGAGAGTGACCAACGAAAGTAGAGTTGGGGAGCTTACCGAAGGCTTGCACCCTGATTACCAGGTGAGTCGCCTGCGTACGTACATGTGTAAACACATGAAAAATACGCTTGAGTTATGAGTTGGAGATTTTGGGTCTAATCTCACATGATGGGGGACAAAAGTGCCGTACACTTCGTAGGGAAAAGGTCAACCCTCTTCTGGTACGTACGCGACTTAAGTCCAGGTTTTGCGGGACAACTTCCAGCGGTTGAAAGTGGAGTTGAGTAATCTTGCAATAGGACGTGGTTGCAGTTCTGAAGGGTTAAACCGTTTTGGAACTGCACCCAACGTTGTTGGGGACAAACTATCTGGGCGTTTTTGCAGTGGGCGATTGGTTAAGCAGACTGGACGGACGGATGGCTTGATGTTAATTTTCTCTGTCCATCGCCTTTGTTGCACTTCCTTTTCCATGTCGCGACGCGACGTTAATTTTCTCTATTGCCCTTTTTGCACCTCCTATTCAATTGCAGGAGTTCCTGCTGAAGCGAACGACCGGACTGAGCGCCATTGCTAGGGCGGGGGCGGGTAAGGTCCTCACGGACCCCGATGCTAGGGGATATGCCCTGGCTGTGCTTGACGAGCTTAACGTTTCGACGCCGATCACGTTCAAACACAAGGAGAAGGGGGCCGCGGCTGCCGCCATGGCTCTGCTGGCGCCGGCTGCGCTACAGGTATGATCTGAGATGCATACATATTTGCTTGTGACCTTTCTTTTACAGCTTCTGCTTCAAGTGCCAGGTCCGAGCAGGTGTATTACATTATGTTTTTTTTATTACTTGCATGTTTGCCGTCCAAATATGTGTAGAATGAACTTCAACGTCGATCACTTATAAACATCCTCAGAAAGACGAAGAAGCACAATTACATTGTTGTTGTGCTTTTCTCACCCTCCAATATATCCATTTGCGCTTTTCTCCCTCCTTACCATGATTCCTTTCGTTTTCTTATTCCTCTGTACATAAACAGCACTTCGACGACGGTGAGCGTGTCTCCCTCCTTCTTGCGGTGCTGCGGCTTCTTTGGAGCAAGACGGGGTACGACGAGGTCACGCGCGCGGAGTGTCAGCCGGCCATCGATGGGGTGTTCAAGTGCCTCGCCAGCGAGGACCACACCGTCAGCTATCCTGCGGCGCTTGTAGTGGGTGTTTTCGTTTGTGGCGTTTTTTTTTTTTTAAGTGGCGTCCTTTTCTAATCTAAACCCACTTAATTTATGCCAAACCCCTTTTAATTGTATCCATAACTGAACCTATTTGATCAGGTCCAAATCCATATCCATTCCCACATCCATTTTATCATATCCTTACCCAAATCTACGTATCCATATCCAAATCTGTATCCATGTTCATCTGCCGTTTTTGCTCAACCGTCATTTACCTTGTCCGCACCATACCGTAGATTCGCTCTATGCTGGCGCACCCCCTGAAGGACTCGGCCTGGTGGGACCAAAACCATTTAATCATTTCCAGATCCATCTCAATCTCGTACCCGTATTCATATCCAACATCTCCTTTTTGCTCAACCGCCATCGACCTTGTCCGTGTCACACCGCAGATTCGCTCTATGCTGACGCACCCCCGGAAAGACTCCGCCTGGTGGGGTGGAGGCGGTGACAGCGGGGGATCGGGGTTGTCCGACGCGGGTGTGGGGGCCGACCGTAAGCTGGAAAAGGCCAACCGTAAGGCCATTTTCGGCCAGGGTAATGAGAAGCAGAGGCTGGAGAAGCTGCTTGCCCCGTGTTTTGCGGAGTGCATGAAGCCGGAGGGGCGCAGCATGGATGAAGACTTTGGGAGTGACTTTGGGTGAGGCATGCTTTGATGTTTGGAGTTGGAGTGGCAGCGGTGATGATGATGATGGTGACGATGACGACGTAACAAGGCAGCTCTTGTTCTCGTCTTTGGCGACCTTTTTTCTCTACGTATAATATTGCGAACGTGATCCGACTTTTTCGTAAAACGTTTGTTCAGTTGGTTGTACAGGGGCTGTTTACACTAACCTCTTCACAACCAATTGCAACCACGACAATCCATTCAAAGATCACATCAATACCTCCTCCCGTCTACCTTCAATTCAACTATAGTGTGTCGACGCTGAACTGTTTTTACACCGACAACTGTTTCGTTTTAACTGACCCGCCCCCCTCCCCCCGGTAACGCCTTGTTATGTTTTCGCAGTGACAGCGACGAGGACGAGTTGATCGACGACCCTACAGGGGTGGGTAACCTAGCCCCCGTCACCATGGCAGGCGTTGGCCCTCCCCCGGCGGGTCCCGAGTGCCTCGTGCAGGCGGTACTGATGGAGGTTCTTGTCATCCTCGTTTCTAGCGGCGACAAGCAGGCGGACCGTGCTGTGGTAGAAGCTGTGTGGGAGCTGTTGCACGAGTTTGACGCAATGTGTCAGCTGCTGTCGAACCTGAGGTCGCCGTGTCTGCCCCTGGCGAAGGCGTCGATGCAGTTGCTTACGAAGATGCACCACAGCAAGAGATTCAGCGTGGGGCCGCGCTCTATTCTGCAGGTGGGGGAGGGTTTCGAAGCTTGAACGTAGGAAATGTCGGGTTTGCGGATACTCTTGAGTAAAAATATCGATTTCTTGTTAGCGACAACACTACGTACTGCTGCCTTTCTTTTTGTCGTTGCCTTTGTTCCTTGCTTTTTGTACCTTGTGTTGTTATTTGTCGTTTTGTTGGCTCCGGTAGTTGACTGTTTTTTTAGCAAGTGTTTTGTGTTTATTTGTAAAAAGGCCCTTACACTCAGCACCGGTTGTTTATGTACCAACCATCTTATTTCGCAACTACTATAACCCCGTGCCCCTTATTTGTTTGTGCTTGCCGTTTGTAGGATACCGCGCGGGACTCCGGAGCCCTTCTGTGGGTCATGTTCCTCGCGATGGATGCACGCGAGCCCGACATGTGCCGCGTGGCGGGAAGGCTTTGCCGCGCCCTTACCGATGGGGATGCGCGCAGCCTAGGGGTTCTCACGCGATCCTTCCCCCCTGGGCTGCTGGTTCCTTCCCCCCCCGACCAGGTAAGTCTTAAAACAGGTTTTCCAGGGTTTTCGTTTTTTTTTCTGTTGTGGCCGTTTTTTTGTTGACTGGAATGAAGCTACGTATAACATGTACCAGGTATATAATTGTTGTTGGTTGTTGTTGTTTCTTTTTCGTAAATTCTTACTTGAGGTCAGTCTTACAAATTTAATGATTGTGTGCGGTCAAGCGAGTACGTTGAAGGTGCTGTTTTTTTGGGTGAAGGAGGTGGAGTTGCATCCTACAGCAAGCATCTGATGGCAGGTGTTCCGTGCGTCTCCTGTTTCTCAGTATGTGACTCGACTGTCAATAGTCAACCATGGTAACCGTTCAACCATACTCTCTCGTGCTTTTGTATCTTTTCGCAAGGGTTGTGATCAGCTTGCCGTTTAGCGACTACCTAGTATGTATATACTGCTGTACCTGGGTTCTGGGTTTTGCGGAGGGGCATCTATCCATCCCCGTGACCGATTGTGTACCACACCTCTCTCATTGCCGCGCCTCCCTCCCTCCTCCTAACTCTTCCAGTCCCTCTGTCCCTCTGTCCCTCTCTCTAATTTTTTCCACCCTGTCCGTTTACTTTAATCCGTTTTTTTTGTTGCAGTTGTTCAACGAGTGCGGTGCCTCCGTGTGGAGCACGACCGTTCACAGCCTTGACGCCACGGAGCTGCACTCCCGATGGGACATCTTGAGCCAGGACGTACGGGATGTCGAAGTGGTGTGGAGCCCCGTTCACCGCGACGCTCTCGGGCAGTTGCTGCTGGAGCAGCTTCAGGTAGATATATACCTGGTTTACGCGGGTCTTTTTTAGTAGGAGGTGCAACTGGAAGCGTTTTTTTTTGTGTTTTTTGTGTAGTTTTTGTGCTGGCACTTTTTTGCTTTCCAAGGAGGCGTGTCTTGTCGAAGTCCTATCATTTGTGTTGTGCTGTGTTTTTTGTTTTGCTTGATTTTTTTTTAATATATATTTCATGGATTTTTGGCCAAGGTCGTGATGTAGAACCATTTCCCTCACACATGCGCCTGTTGGATCGTTTTTGTGTCCCGACTTCGTTTTTTCACACAGGAGTTGGAGAGGGAGACGAGGCGTCTTTCGTACAAGGGACGCGGTGGCCGTGCTCCCCCTGAGGCGTTGGCATGGAACGACGCCGCGTGGGAAGTGCCTTGGCACAACATGGTCGGGGAGGTAAGAAAAACGCCTTCATTTCTCTACGTGTCCTCGTAGAATGGTTGTAGGCTGACTGTCTTTTTAAAATCGCCCTGTTGATATTGTCTCCGTGTGCAGAATGACTGCTCTTATAGCCTGGCGGTCTTGGTAAAATTATCCTGTTGACGCTGGTGTCATCCTAGCACCCAGGAGAGTTACTGACCTATTAAATCCTTCATGAGGTTATTTGTACTTCTGTAATTGCTTCAACCGCGAAGTATTTGCGCACTTTTTTCGATTTTGCACTACGTACTAATATTAAATTTGCTGGTTGCTTGTGCTTCGAATGCGAAACATTTTTGGCCCATTTTTCGTTTTTCAGGTGAAAGTCGGGAGATACTTCCTGGAGCAGTTGATTGCTGACCTAGACAGCTCGAAAGAGAGCTCCAACGGAATCCGGAAGCGTCTGAGCGACCCGACAGCGCTAGGAAACTTCCTTCAGCTCTGTCACCTCCGCCTCCTTCACGAGAGAGATGTAAGTATTATTACTGTATGATACATGTGTCTCATGACTTTAAAGGTTATCGTTGAACCTGTTGTGGTTGTGATGTGTATATACGATATGGATATGGGATTCAAAGGGCACTTTTTCTTTGTATGTTTCTTGTGCAGTTTTTCCATGATTTTGAAAAATCTAGCGAAACGCATGAGGCAAACACTGTCCCCTATTGCTATTAATGGTACTGCCAAAAACTATCCCGCACCAACTTTTAAGTACACTAGTTCCGAGTAGATTGTACCGAAATTGTGTACAATAGAGTTATCGCTGGGATAATACATTTTCTCTTGCCCCGAGCCTGTCGCTTATCACCCCCCCCCCCATAAACGCCCCCCTATGCTACTCAAAATCCTCCTGCAGGCGAGCAGCCTGGAGTTAGTGTTCGACACCATGACCTGCCTCTTCCAGCACCTCGGGTCCCGCGCGGTCCCCATGCTGCCCTTCTTAGGCTCGGTGCTGCACATGCTCACGTACTCCCTCCCAGCCATCCTAGGCCCCGTGGGCGCGGCCGAGGAGAGTCCCTCTGATGCCCATGAGGAGGAAGAGAAGGAGGGCCGATTTAGTGTGGCGGAGGCAGAGCCTAGGTCGGGGGCGCAGGCTACGGCTACGTACTACGCGGCGGTTCAGGTGGGTGCAGGCTTACATCTCTTTATTATGCTAGTATTCTTTTGGCATAATTGGCCTTGTTTACGAGCATTAAATTGGCATACTCTTTTTTTCTGAGCATAACAACTTCTATCCATTATGCTAGTAATTCGTTTGGTACAATTGGGCGTTTCAAAGAGCATAAACGCGGCATAGTTGATTTTTTTTTCCCGAGCATACCGAGACTCAGGCTACGGCTACATACTACGCGGCGGTTCAGGTGGGTGGGGGCGTGTG
This sequence comes from Laminaria ephemera, assembly GCA_036873875.1. Classification (NCBI taxonomy): domain Eukaryota; class Phaeophyceae; order Laminariales; family Laminariaceae; genus Laminaria; species Laminaria ephemera. The sequence goes on along the minus strand of JAYJMJ010000166.1, from coordinate 8,594,786 downwards.
AGCTGGGTTGGTTGGTGAAACGGCGCTGTGGTTTTTGGGTATCTCTTTTCCATTATATTTTTGCCACTGCTCTTGTGGGGACAGCAACACACTTGAAATTGGACTACGATACTTTTATTTATAGGACTTAGTAATGAAAAATGACCATTTGGGGGGGATGTGTGCTCAAGAGACGGCGGTTGTGGTTTCGGCTGACGTTGTTGTGCCTGACGTTTGCTCTTTAACCCACCTGCTCAGTTTTTGGCAATATTTTCTCGGTGACCTCACCGTACCTCGCGATTTTTCTCTTGCGATTCACGCTATTCACTTATCACCCCCCCCTTTGCTTGTTGCCGCCGTGCGCTGTTGCAATTGCACCTGTCTTATCTTATCTCCCTCTTGCGGCACTACTTGCGCGGCCTTCTTTGCCTTGCGGACGGGACGCATTAATGGACCGTCGTCGATCCCAACATCCACCCGCGAACACTGTAGTTCGTGCGGGTCTGCATGGATAACCAGCCGGCGAACGTCCGCCTGTTCGTAATGCACGGTGGTGTAGAAACCTTCGTGGAGCTCGTCGGAAGCGCTTTCCAACACGCCCACAGCCTCTCCGCCTCCTCCTCCAACTCCTCATCTTCCACCGCGGTGGCGGTGGTGCCCCCCCTTGCCCTCACTAATGGGGAGGGGAATGAGGTTAGCCCTAGTGGGTCATCGGGATCGGAGGAGCACTTTGGGTCGGGTGCGGGCACGGTGACGGGGAGGGTGCCCCGCCGAGAGAGGGCGTCTGATATGTCGGTGGCGTTGACATGCAGGGAGCTTGTGGTGGAGTGCATCAGCTGTTTGTCGTCCGCCCTGGAGGTAGGAGGCTGTTGGGTTGTGGTCGGGTTATCAGTTGTTTGAATTGGGTTGGGGGTGAGTTTGGGTCGGATATGGGTTGAATTGGATTGGGTTGGGTTTGGTTTGGTTGTGTGGGTTGGCTTACATGAGCTTGCCAGCTTGTTTCGACAAGCTATTGGGCCGCTTGGTAAGGTGTACGGTGATAATTACAGTATTAATTCGTTTCTGGTGTTTAGTGGCGGTTTAAGACAAATTCATAATATCTACGTACCCTTTGAATGTTTTACATACCGCCGAGCTTACGTTCTTCCTCCCCCTTCCCCTCCTCCATCACGCGTCTTTAATTTTCCAGGTATTCCCCGCGCAAGACGTGGATGGAAAAATGTTCTTCCCCAAGTCGCCGCCCAAGCGCCAGCTGGCCAACCCTATCGCTCTCGCCGCGCTCGTCGATCTCCTAGCAAGCGAAGAGGAAGCAGTCCTCCACCCCGCCCTTACCCTCCTCGTGACGGTGGTGAGGGGGGGGCTAGAGGTGCCCCTATCTGCGGGAGCTAGGGGGCGCATTGTTGTGCGGTGCCTTCGCCATGCTTGCGAGGGCCGCTGCGCTGAGCTTTGCGCGGAATTGCTAGGGGCGGAGGCGGTCGCGGCGCCGCCCGCAAGGCTCTCGGATGGTGGTATGGGCGGAGCAGGTTTGTGGTGCCTTTTTAATTGGTTGTCGTAGTCTGTTTGAGGGCTTCTTGTGTGTAGGAAAGGTTGTGGGGACTTTTTCCTTTGCAAATAATTATGTTGGGAGGGAGGGAGGGAGGGAGGGAGGGGGCTTGGCATCTGAGATTATCCGGCGGCTTCTTTTAGGCTGCTCTCTTCTTCGGTAACGATGCTTTCATTCATTGGCTTTTATCATTAATCTCTCGTTTCCGTCCCGTTTTTTGTTTTTTGTTGCGGCTTTCGTCACGAAGCTGTTTTCTTGTGATTTCTATGTGATTTTACTAAACTGCTACGAGGTACGCCATTATTTGTGATTTCCAATTTTTCCTGAACTGTTACGAAACGCATCCTTCTTTCTTATTTCTAACTTTTACTAAGCTGTCACAAAAAACTTTTTTGCTCCGCTGTCTTGGTCGTAACGCAGTTGGACCTGTGACCGGGCCCCGAGAGGGCGCGGTGCTTGCCCGAAGCCCGCTGTACCCCCTTCTTCCGGGGGCTCTGGTGCGGCTCTTGGTGACCAAAGGGGCTCGCGCGTTCGCTGAGGCCCTACTGTCTGATGGGTGAGAGAAGCAGAGTGGAGCATCGTGGAATCTGCTGGCGGCAGGGTGTTTATTTGGAAAGTTGAACGGCATAACCCCTGTAGAGCTGCACCCACGATTTTGGGGACAAACTACCTGGAATTAGTGTGGAATGTTTTCTGCAGTGACTAAAGGGTTTAACTATGCCGGAGTTGACTAGCAGCATAGCCCCGGTGGTCAAGTGGTTAACCTCGAAGACCACTCAGATTGGAGTCACGGGTTCGAATCTCGGTATGGAGATTTGTTTTTCTGAGACACCAACTGCCGAGAGCGCTTTATTTATAGCGTGGGTAAGCACAACTCGACGCGAGTCGACGAGGGAAGAAAGTGCTGAATTCTTCTCGCGATAAAAACGAAGGCGCGTACCGTAGTGGGGAG
>JAYJMJ010000166.1:8580146-8590153 GCA_036873875.1 Laminaria ephemera | reverse complement strand
TCTTTTTTTTTGGATTCCCCCCCCCCCCCCCCCTGTTTTTTTCGTTTTAATCTTTGCCAACCGTTATTTGTTTGGGACCATGCTCGTGAATTGTCATCATCAGTATGTTTGCCACCTACCCTTCACGAACATTTTTTTGTGGATTTGCCCTATAACCTATTTTGTTTGATTCTTTTTTTGCCCATCGCTATTTTTTTATCTCTTATCTCTGCCCCATCCCTCTTGTTTTCATCTCTTATGATTATTTATCATCAACAGCGGTCGCTTGCAGCCCTTAGGCCGGAAGCTCTGACCCCCCTTTCCCGACAAACTTTTTTTGTTTCACCCCGCCCCTATTTTTTTTCAACAGCCGTTGCTTGCAGCTTCAGCCCAGAAGCTCTTACCTCCCTCTCGAGCTTCACGGAATCCCTCAGCCTCTGTATGGATTTCCTAGCGCGCTCGAAAAGGCTTTCTGCGCTCTGCTTCAACAGTACCGACGGCTCCATGGTTATCCGCTCCGGTAATCCTAGCCGTCGGTCGAATAGTCGCCGTCGGTCTAGCGTGGCTGGAAGGCGCCGTAGCATGGCGGGAATGGGGGTGGGGGAAGATGGACCTACGACGGATGTGTGGACGGTTGCTATTGACTTGCGCAAGGTGGATGCTTTGTTGACGATGTTGAAGCAGCTTGATGATCAGGAGAGCGCGGGGTACCTTATGAACGCGGGCAACCAGGTGGGTGTTTTGTTTATGAGTTTCGTGGTTGTGTGTGTGTGTGTGTTTTCACATTAAACTGATCTGTCCACCCATCTACATACAGCACAACCAGTGTCGTGTGCATTAAACTGATCTTTACGCCCATCTACATCCAGCACAACCAGTGTCCGTGTCGATGCCTTCTCCTAGAGAGACGAGCTCTGTAGTCACAAACTACAAGACAGAGACCCAAAAGTTGTGTTTTTGTTTTGTTACTTTAATTCATTCGAACCGTACGTCATGGCCGCCGGCAACCAGATGAGTGAATGTGTTTTTCGTTTTCGTTAGTGGTTGTGTTTTATATGTCTGGGTTTTTTTGCGTTCATTGGAACCCGTGATCGTTGTGTTTTCTCGTATTTTCTGACTAAGCCCGTGCTGTTGTGTGTGCGTGCATCTGTGCATGTTCCTTTGGTCAGGTGCTGGAAACGTTGAGGGAACCCCTGCCAGGCGCTGCAGAGGCCCCCGACGACTCCACCCACGAGGTAAATCCAGCGTTGTGTTCTTTTTTCTCGCTTTTACCTGGATCTTGTTTTGCTGTACGGCTATTTTGATGGTTAACCTCGTAGAGTAGACTATTGATACCAGAGTAGAGTATGTGACTAGGAATTATTCGGAGGAGAGATTTCTTCTGTTGTCCTGTGGCCTTATCTTGCCTTCAAGTCTGACTTTTCGATTGATAAACTACCAGGGTTTACGTACGTGTATATGAATAGAAAGTATTCGAATACGACGTTTCTTAGTTTCTTATCTTGTCTTGTGACGTTATCTTGCCTTGTGTTTTCGATTGACAGATCCCCGGGCTGACGAACTACATCGGGGGACTCGTCTCGGCCATGGGCTCGTTGGAGGCGCCGACGGCAGTATTGGCTGCCACCGCGGGAATCGGCTTCGCCGCCTTTGGATTGGGCAAGGACGCCCACATCGACCTGCTCTACAAGAGTCAGGCAAGGGCACCCCTTGCATTGTCTTTTTATCAAAATGAAATGGACACCTCAGCTGTGAGATCAAGAATCCGGCGAGGCAAAAAGTTGACAATCGCACCGCCTCGCATGATGTTTGCAGGGAGTAGACAAGCCGATGTTTGCGGTGTGGTGGTTTCGAGATACGACAAGTACGCCTCTCTCTGCCCCTGCTGCTGTGGTCGTGCTGTAAAGTCAAGATCATGTTCTTGCATGTTTATGTCCATGTTCAAGTGCCCATCTCTAATAATCATCTCATTTCTTGCCTTTTATCCCCCTCTCCCCCCCCCCTTTTTTGGTTCGCTTTTTCAGGTGTATGTTCCTCTTATCGCCCACTGCCTACGCCCCCAAGTGTCGGAGGAACGCCCTGGCGGAAACCCGGGGCTAGGGATACAGTCCGCCCGCACCCTCAAGTCGCTGGCAGAAAGCGACCACGAGGGCATCAATGCCGCGTTGTCTTCTCTGCTAACACCGGGGGGGTTAGCTGTGCTGCGCAGGTCGCCCGAGGAGATGATTCGGGTGTTGAGGTCGTCGGTTGTGCTTGAGACCCCGACGCTGATTTGGGGGCCGGAGTGCCGCTCGGAGCTGGAGGAGTTGCTTAAGCAGGTGCGTGGTTGTGTTTTGGTTTGGGTTTGTTTGTCGTGTCTTTGTTTTTGTTTGTTTCGTTTTTACGAGTAGTTCTATCCAACTGCACCGATGTGTTTTGGCTACAAGTTGCTTGGAATTTGTGCTACTCTGTATCCTACAAGGTTGTACCCAAAAATGAGGGTGCGGTTCTGAAGGGCTCAGCTTAACACGACGCCCCCCCCCCTCCCCCCCGCCTTGTTTTTGGTTTGCATTTTTTCTAAATTTTCACCCTTTTCTCTTTAGAATTTTTCTTGAGTTTTCACCCTCTTATTTTTAGCATTTTTTTTCTAATTTTTCGCCCTCTTATCTTTTTTTCTCAGCCCGCACCGGAAGAGGATTTGGGAGGACACCGCGGCAGGAGTGCTGCCATGCCGGCCACCTCGTCCCGGCGCTGCCGCCGGTTCAAGCCGAAGGAGCTGGACGGCTTCGTGTTCGTTAAGCTGCGCGACGAGCTCGTGGTTGACGACATCTATCTGCGGGTGTTGGTGCGCGACGCGGTCAGGGAGAGGGCAAATGGCGGTGAAGGGGAAGGGAAGGTGGCGGCGGTCCTTGCTGGTCTCGGACAGGGGCTTGAGCTGCCGTCTGACTTGCTGGTGAGCACCCGAAAGTGCGGTTGCATGTGATGTGTGTTTATGTCCTATCACGTTAGTTTTTTTGCCATAATTTAGCCCGCGGTCTCGAACTAGCACCAACCGCTTACCGGGCACGTCCAGAAAGCTACTTGGAGAACTGTTGGAGTCTGTCGGTCTCAAGACCACGGACTAGATTACGGTGATGAGAAATAATGAAACGATTCCTTACGAGGCTGAGGGATAAAAAAACAGGGTACAGCTTTTATGGAGAAAACTGGTGTGTACCCGGTATGATACTAGAAGGACGGAGCGTCCATCCAATGCGGCATATCTGGTACATAGTTTGTTGCTTTAGACTCGGACCAAAACAATCGTCGCAGGGCAGTGCGCCCTCGCAAGGTGGTGTCGCCCTACAGGGAAGGTCATACACTGACAGCGCGAGCTGCATTTTGAAAGGGACCGGCAGTCACACGGCTCGACCAAAGGCAAGAGAACAACGACGTTCCTATCTCCAGATTATGGTGATGAGAAAAACAACACTCATATCTCTAGGTTCTGGTGATGAGATTAACAACGACAACATTTATGTCCAAATTATGGTGATGAGAATGGCAACGACAACATTCCTATCTAACACGTGCTTTCCTCCGCCATCTGGATTCTTCTCTTCCTCTTTACCACCACGCCGCGTTTTTCCGTGCATAGGCATCCGTGTTTGTGTACCTCGGAGACCAGATGCGCCTTATCGTTGCTGGCCAAGTGCCCACGGCTCCGGCCGACCGCGAGCTGTTCTTTCAGGACGTGTCGCTGCTGCTGCAGTCCTTGCTCGGTCTGGCCGTTGGCGAAGATCAGGTGCGTGTCACTACTGTGGAAAGTGGTACTAGTTACTGTAGTACCGGGTAGAACTTTGGGCATATAAGCCAGTCAGTTGTACGCACTAGACGATTCTGTATGGCTTGGACGAAAGCTATCGACGAGATATTGGCATGTACCACACAGATATTGTCTAGTACCAGGTAATAAATAGCTATACACGAGTAGGGTGTTTTTTTTTTGTGGCATGCGTGCTTGCTCCGCTCCTCCTCTGCTGTTTTGAAAGCCCTCCAAATTCATATTATACGAATTGTAATGCTACTTCAAGACGAAAATTATTTTCCAGGGAGACATGTAGCCTGTGCCCCCCTTAGCCTCCATTTTTTTTTCCGCCCCAATCTAAATTTTTTTTTACCCATGCCCCCCTTGACCCCCATTTTTTTTCCGCCCCAAAATCTCATTTTATTTTTTTCAAGGTGCCCGAGGTGATCGAGGACAGTGGAGACGCGCTCAACCTCTTGTGGTCGGCGACCCAGCCTTACCTTCGCGATGGGCTTGCCGGCCCCGTTGCACCCTCGATTTCGCGATCCGTGGTCGAGCTGGTGCACGTCTTCCTGACAAAGGGAGGGCCCATGGCCGGCGACGCTCTTGTGGCCTCGGGAGCAGTGGCGCCTATTGTGCACGTGAGTTTGTGGCGCAGTGTTGGTTGTTACGTTTTTGTATGTTTGTGTGTTTCGTTGTTTACTACCAGGTACCTGGTACGAAGTAATTTCTGTTTTGTTTATGTGTGTTTTTGTGCGTGATTTTTTGTAGTTTTGATGTCCTCGGTTATGTGCTACTTAGATGTTGCTCCTTGAAGTGTAGTTTCAGCTGTTTTAGCTGCTGTTTTGGGTGAGTCGCACGCTTCTCATCCTTCGTTTGCCGCGTTATGCAAAAATAGCATGATTTTTTTTTTTGTTAAAGCACTGTTGTGCCGACGTTGTCTGTCACTCACTGCCCCCCATCCCCCCATAGCGTTATGGCATACCAGGTATTTACGTATACTTTGCATGCCAGGTATATGCCATCATACTATTATTTGTATGATATATGTATCCGTCGCTCGACCACTGCGCTGGCTGACCTTGCTTGGTTCTGTTGGTTCTGTTTTTTTTTTCTCTAGGCCTGCGGAAAAATGCTTCCAGACGACTACGAGCTGAGCCCCTTCACCCAGGAGGACGGAGTCGCGGCCTTGCACGTGGTGGCCATGCTTCTCGACCTCGACCCTTCCGTTGCCAAGCACATGGTCACCATCGGCGCTGTCCCCCTCTTCTTAAGCAGGTCAGCTGTGGTAGCGGTGTTTGATGTGTTGGCTTTTGGCGACCAGCGAGTGAGATAAAATCATCAAATCAAGCAATCAACAATCAAATGTCCTCGACCCATCCGCTGCCAAGCACATGGTCACGGTTGGTGCCGTCCCGTTCTTGTTAAGCAGGACGGCTGTGGTAGCTAGGTGTTTGGTTTGTTGGCTTTTAGCAATTAGCGATATTCATTATGATCATTGAGATCAAATTAACGAACCACCGGTAGTACCAAGCAACCAACAGTCAAGTGTCTTTTAGAGATCAACGATCAATGTACCGGGTAAAATCAACAAATAAATGAAATAAATCACTCGTTCAATCAAATTTTTTACCAAGAATTGAGAATCTACCTTATTCCTTCTCTACAGTAGATTATTAACCCTTCTTTTATTTCTCGTTTCTTTTATGAATTTTCTTGGCCCATCTTTAAATATATTTCCCCCATGACGTTCTTGTTTCCTTCCTATTTGTGTGTATTCTCAGGGCATGCCACAGCGACTTCCTCAAGAGCACCCGCGTTCGCGCTGCCGCGATTCTCCACCGGCTGTGCGTCTCGGTGCCGGCGGCAAGCATCGGGCTTGGCAGGGTTATGCCAGAGCTTCTTCTTCTCCACCTCGAGGCTGATTGTGCGTTTTAATATATCTAGTACTATTTAATACTTGAGCGGCATACTCGTTTGGGCTTCCTTGCTTGGTTTGTTCGCGTCGAGGCCGCTTATTTTCTTAACCTTAGGACTGATTGTGCGTTATATTATGTATATGGTATATACGAACCTGGCACTACTTAAACGATATATGGACTTGTTAATTTGGTTTGCCTCGAGGCTGACCGTGCCTCGTAATATTCCTGATACATATACCTGGTACATGTTACTCAAACGATCCATAGGCTTCCTAATTAGGTTTGCTCACCTCGAGGTCGATTGTGCGCTAATTTATGCTTGGTATTCCACAAGTCTCAATACTAACCGATCATTCTCTTGTATGATTTGTATGTTTTGAATGTTTTTTACTGTTGTTGCTCAGCCACCGGAGAAAGTCTGATCAGGCACCTCGACGACAAGGCCGTGTGTCCCATTCTCGTCTGGGACACGTCCTGCCGAGACCGGCTATCTTCCCTCACATGGGCACACTGGGAGGACTGGCGCCGCAGGGTCAAGGTGGGGGCTAGCTTGCGCTGGGTGCCCGCGTATTTGCCGGAGGAAGTGCTTCTTCCCTCGGCCCACTCGAGCGAGCCGTGCGTGGCGGGGCTGTACTTCAAGCTGTACGCCGCGGAGCCAGGGTTCGCTCTGGAGAAGGATATGGTGGAAGGGTTCCTCGTCTGCTCTGTTGAGGTGAGGGGGGGACATGTAATATAGCAGCTTTTGTTTCTTCTTAACCCCCTTAGGATTGCGCCCTCGTTTTTTGTGACAAACTACTTGGTTTCAATGTGATGTTTTATCAGTAGTTAAAGGGTTAATTCGTACAGAAATCCTACCGCTCATGTTGGCAGGGGGTCATTTTTTTTCTTCTCGCGAGTAATTCGTACAGAAATCTTAGTCGTACCCCTCTGGTTTGCTTTTCTTCATTTGTGATTTTTTTAGGAGTGTGGTGTCGTTTCCTTTTTTTGTGGCGTGCCCTCGGGTGCTCTGAGGGTGGTTTTACGTAACCCCTCACTACGGTAAGTTAACGCATGACCCGTTCTTTATTTCCCTCTTTTTTTTTGTTTTGAGTACCCTAGGGTGCTTTGTTTAGGTTTCTCATAATTCTTCAGTATCAGTAACGGCATTTTTTCCCTCCTTGTTCTTCTTTTTTGTAAATATAAAACACTTCCTCAGGCAATGCTTCACGGACGGGTCGCGGACGACCTCCTCCCCGTACTCCTCGAGGCGCTCTACTACGCCCTCGCTTGCCTTGGCGACGGTGCCCTTGCAGGAGCCTCCCGCAAGGCGAACGGACTCTGGCCCATCCTATTCTCCCTCCTCTGGAAAGAGCTCGGTCTCGGACATGTGCGCTTCGATCCGTCTAAAAGGCCGGCGAGAGGCATTTCGCGCGCGCTCGCGCCGGAGGCTGACAAGGATTTGACGCAGGGGGCAGGCGTGTTGCGTTGGGGGGCGCGGATTGCTTGTCTCCTGGCGTCCGTGCCGGTGCACTGGACGATTGCGGGAGCGGGGTCGCAGATTGTTTCGGACGAGCATGCCTTATCGATGGTGCACTCGGACATGCTGGATGATCATTCGCTTGGGCTGTTCTTGGTTACCGCCAGGTGGGTGGGATGTGGGATCGTGTGTGTGTTGTTGCCTGTTTGTTGGCTGCTTTATTTTTGTATGTTTGGTTTATGTTTTTTTTGTTGTACCCTGCACTTGTCATTCGTCGCGTTTTTTCTCACTCCAACCCAAGCCCTAACCCTTTTCTTCCTGTTGCGTCTCCTTTTTTTCTTGTTTTTCGATCTTCGCATTAGGGCGGTGGTGGCAAGCAAGACCGACGAAGGCATGGACGTCGCACACCACTTCGTCAGCCCTCTCGTCCTCCGATCTCTCGTCGACAAACTCGCCAACTACACCCCTCCCACCGTCAAAGGCACCACCGACGCCCCCATCCGGCAGAGCAAGTACGGCCTCCCCCAGGCACCCCCTTCCCCCGGCCCGGACGAAGCCCCAGAGGAAGAACCTCCCGCTCCGCCTACGGTCGTCGAGGACCTGGTTATTAAGCTCCTCGCGTGTCTCATGGTGCACCCACAGCAGGGGCAACGGGCTAGGCTTGTGCTGCGTGATGAGTTGCCTGAGGCCATGTACATGGCCTTGCACCGGGCAGGGTCTATCCCCGCGGACATTAAGGGGGACTCGTCGACCGCGCTGCCTCCGTTACCTCACCGCGACACGGACCACAAGCTGTACCCGAAGAAGGGGAATGCTGCGGGGGGAGCTGCGGGGGCTGAGCCTATGCGATCTACCACGGGAGGGTATAGGGCTCCTGAGTCTTTGGAGGTGCCTCTGAGCATTTCTATTAGGCCTGACGAGGAGGAGACTCCTCCGGTTACGGTGAAGAACATTGAGGCGGTCGTGGGGGCAGGGGAGGACGATGCGGTCTTGTCGAGTGACGCGGCGCCGTCTTCGAAGCGCGAGGGGTCCCTCAGGAGGAGCGTGGTTTTAGCGCTGAAGAGTCAGCGCGGGTCGGAGGGCCGCCTTCCGTCCATCGCGGCTACGAGCACTTCCGGACGAGAGTTGGCCGGAGCTAGTGGCGGTAGCAGTACGCCTAGCGGAAAGGGGAAAGGTTTGTGGCAGCGGGCGAGTGTTATCTTGGCGAGCTCCCCCCTCAACCCCGCTAACGGAGCAGCTGACATTCGATCGGCGCACAACTCCCCTAAAAGGATTAACATCGTCGCGGAGGAGAGGCCTTTGACGTCCCCTGTGGTTTTGCCGAGCTCGAGTAGCGAGGATGTTGCGCGGACTCGGGCGCTCAGCATGAGGAAGCTTGCTACCAGGCTTTCTCCGCGGCCTACTCCCGAGCTTAGCCCCACCCGCTCTAGTAGTGTCAAGGGAAGGACTGCGATGGGGTGGGGGACGTCCTCAGTTGCGTCGGGTAGCCCTAGGCCGGTTACAACGCCGAGGTCCCTTACTACGCCGAGGCCGCTTTCGTCGCCGAAGCCGCTTGCTAGTCCTAAGCCGTAGTGAGGGTGGGTTGGATGGTTGGCCATAGGCCAGTTATAACCCCGCGGCCACTTTCTAGTTCTGGGAGTTGGGTGGGTGAGTTGGATGGTTGACTTTATTGGGCCAGTTACGACCCCCGAGGCCAGTTACTAGTCCTGAGCCGTAGTGTGAATTGGATGGTTGGTCCTAGGCCAGTTACGACCCACTTTCTAGTCCTTTCCCGCAGTGGTGAGGTGATTTTGGTTGGGTAAGTTGGGTGGCTTGACCCTGGACAAGTTATGACCCCGAGGCCGCTAACCACCCCCAAGCCATGGTGAGGGTTGGGGTGGATTGGTTTGTTGGCGTTAGGCCAGCTACGACCCCGAGGCCACTTGCTAGCGTGGGTTGGGTGAGTTGGATGGTTTGGCCATAGGCCAGTTGCGACCCTGAGGCCACTTGCTAGTCCTAAGCCGTAGTGTGGATGAGGTCGGTGGGTTGGATGCTTGGGTTAAAAGTATGTTTGAGACGCAATGAGGAGAGAGGAGCTAGCTATGTTGAGCTCAGCGGAGCGGAGCGTCTTGTGGTGTGGTTTTGATAGAAGCCATGGCGCGCGAGATTTGTCTAGAGCGTTATGATAGGAATGGGTGGGCTCTAGAATTGGTGGGGTGGGTGATTGCGGGCGCACGCTGTCTGCTTTTTTATTGTTGCAGCCGAGTGTGTGCGCCTAGAGAGTTGGAAGGGGGAGGGGGTTGAAGGTTGGAGAGGTCTTGTTTCTTTGATATATAGTACGCTGACCGTCGGTTAGGTGGGTGGGTGGGTGGGTTGATCGGATTGGATTGGTGAGAGTTGGATAGGTAGGCTTTATATTTTTTTTGCCTGTATGTTTTGAGTGTGTTTTAAAGCAGTTGGGTGTGGCTTTTTGTTTTCTTTTTTCTCTCTCTCTTCCTGTTACGGTGTTTTGGCCTGCTCTGCTTTGCTCGCCCGTGGCGTGGTGTGGGGTGTGGCCCAGAGAGAGAGCGTGTTAGTGATGCTCGATGATGGTACCTTTTTGTACCTAGGGCGTTCGGCCGATGTATCGCGCTCTCCAATAGCGGTTTGTATTTTTCACTCGGGTAGTCTAGCTGCATGCTATATGTGTGCGTTGACCGCAAATGCGTGCCCTGCGGGCATCCTGTTTGGATGCCCTAGTTTGTTTTGGGGGGCCCATGTGATGGCTTCGTTTTTAGTTGTTCTCTCTTTGCTCTATACGTTTATGTTTCTTGTGGGCTCAGTATAAATGTGGTTGCGCTTTTGTTAATGCGTGTTCGTTAACGTAGGTGTTGACTTTTCGGGGGGGGGGGGGGGGGGGGGGGGG
>JAYJMJ010000166.1:8356818-8376710 GCA_036873875.1 Laminaria ephemera | reverse complement strand
GGTGAGATTCGAACTCACCACCCAAAAACCCATGGTCTGTCGACGACGCCATTTGTTAAGGTATTAGTGGGGTATTAGTCCGTTTGACCACTGATAAATGGTTAACCAATTGCCTACCCAAACTAAGCCTTATAACAATGGCAGTAGATGCCGCAGACAACCCTCAGACAGGTCTAGTATCTTGCGGTTACCGCCATCGCGCATGGTAGCGTTCCTAATATTTTCTGTTTTTGGGGGAGCTTTTAGCCTAATGGGCCTCCATAAGCAACATTTTAGAGAACATAATCACGCCTGTATGTCGAGCGAGGAGCCATGACCGACGGAACTACCCACGGCGGCAGCAGATGCTGTAGACAACCCTCAGGCCGTTCTGGTATGCTAGGATCGCCACGATCGCTCGTGGTAGCATGCTTTATATATTTCTGGGGGCGCATTAGGCTAAAGTGCCCCCGGGGACGTCGTTAACAGAAGAGCCCCCGGGGGCGCATTTATCACTTCCCCATAAACATAGAGGAGCTCCCAGCTCATCAGACTCGTCCCGCGTCGTGCATTTGATATACAAACAATCACCACCACAGGGCAGGAACCCCACTCTTCCCCAGAGCTGCTATGGTGAGGTACAGCTCACCGAGCTCGAACAATGATCAACGCCTGTATACCCGCTGTCCATCTGTATCGGGGTTGGCGGGCTTGCTGCAACGTCTCCTCTTCTTGCTTTGGCATTCCGACACACGTGGTGGGTGGTGGTTTCGACGGAACTCAGATATAAGGTTGCTCGTTTCCGAGGACAGGCATTGATGATGTGTTGCATAGTGGTTGACTCTCCTCCTCTTTCACAGGTAAAAGGGAAGCCTCTATCCTTAAGGCTTGTCTTGACGCGTGCTACGGTAGAGGTAGCACTTTTTGGCTGAAAATGTTTCTGAATGACGGAGCTGCTTAACCCCAAAATCGTCGGAATTCCATTCTTGTTTTGAAAATGTGTTTAGTTGAAAACCTAGGTCATGGGATTGTTCATCGTGGAGCACTTTTAGTTTTCTCCAAATCTGTTTTTGGATGAGATACAGAGCTCCTCAAGTGAGGAGCCTCAGAAAAACAATGGTGCACCTCTATCGTAGCATGCGTCTCTTACCATTAACCCCTTGGTTTTCGGGTAGACTTGGCCCTACACATTGGCAGCTTGTCGTTGCTTTGCACTTTCGCCCACGCTTGGCAACCCCTTTATGGCAACAATCCTGTGTGACAGCACCCTATGGTCGCCCCGATCTTATGGCAACATTCTTGCGGCTGCACACCCAGCACACAATACCACTTGAATTCCTCTAATATGTAACCTGACTACGCCACACCGTCATAACGTCCCCCCCAGCTGGTTGGCCGGAGAAAGGCCAGCTACACAATGCCCAAGACGGTGTATACTGACAACACGGAAACTGACTACAAAAAGGCATATCGTTTCTATGCAACGAGTGACCTGTGCGATCTGATGTAAGGCGTCCGTCGGGGAATTATTCGCGCCCCCTGTACTTTTCCTTGACTGTAGGAATACCTCCTGGTTGCGCTGGCCGTAGCTAGGCATCATACCCGTGGGCACGGTACTCGGGACACCTCTACGTCTCCTGGTGTATTTATTATACGCATGCAACCATGCAGCTGTTGATAACAATGTTCACAGGCGCTGTCAGTTATTGTTGCCTCGTCTAGGGGGCACCAGCGATCCGTGATGGCATTGTGCCATCGCTCCATCTCACAAGGTATAATTCTTGGTTGACGCGCGGGGACATGGTATCTGTGCATCTGGGTTCTATGCAAACACCTATTTTTGCTACTCGAACAAAACGCAACCTGGTCAAACGATTTTGGACAGTTATTATGACACCATCCACGTGCCTTCCGTGGTACTTCCAATGTGCAATACAGTACTATCGTATACCACGTACACCAAACTACACTATTCCTGCGCTTCCGCCACGTGCACTTCGGCGCGACGATGTTCGATCGCCTCCCTACCTTATTTTCCGGAGGGCTTTACTTTCTGTCCTTGGCATGGTTGTTCGGTCCGCTTGTGTCATCCATACAGTATATCTGTGTTGCTAATACTTCTCTAGCTCCACAGGGGCTACAGTCACATTGGAACCGGAAGCGGGTTGGAGGAGACGGCGATGTTGGTTTGGCGTGGTGCGTTTGACCTCGCATGGTAAGGCCGCGTATCCTCTCCGCCGCGTAACGCGGCTTGTACGACCTACAAAGCTCTGCCTAAATATAACCAGCCGTCTGGGATGCCACAAGCCGGGCTCGTGCGATTCGAGCCGGTTCGGTGCCGCCCCGTTTTTCGCTACTTCTTCCGCCCACCCGCCTGCCGGTCTCTGCTGACCAGCCTGCACAGCCCCTTCTGACCAGCACCCTTTTTAAACACGGACTTCGCCGCTAACCGGAACGCCCCCTCTGAAGACGGCGCAGCATACTTATCATGACATTAATTTTTCGATGCGATCCACCCAACAAACTTGAGTCGTTTCGACCACTCCGCTGTCTTCCAATGTTTTTGCTTCCCTTCCTACTTCCTCGCGCCTACTTCAGTTTGCACATTTCTGCAACATGACCGGCGAAGATGTTACGGCACCGAGGTGATCGGATACCTACGATGATGTGTCGTAGCTACCGGTACTAGCTATGCGCGGAGGGCTTGGAGTATGAGTGGGGGTCAAGCTGCCGGAAGCTCTCTGCTGCACTCTCTTGGAAAGGGAACGGCCTTCAGCCGTTACCTAGGGTTTCCAAGATTCTGAACACGTGTATAGGCGAGATCAGAATCTTGGGAGTCTAGTGTACACTGTATGCGTGTTTCAGAAACATGGCCGATGAGAACGAAAGAGAACCGATGCCAAGTTTCACTGCTGTGCATGTACATCACCCGCATCGCACACATATTGCATCCTATCGCATTGTACAGCCCGGACACTCGCTTTGCGCTTGCATGGATTGGAACTGCTACATCCCGATAACTGGAACTTCTACTCTCCCGACATGCGAGTAGAAGATATTGATAACGAGAACCAGAGGACAAGGAGTAGTGAGTGCCGCGAATCCTACAACGAACTCTCCCACTGGATCCAAGATGAGTGTTAGGAATCCAATCCTTAGAACCGTCCATAGTAAAGGCGCCTCCTCCTCTACAATGGACGTGCAGCACGCCCCCCCCTCTGCCACTTCCCTCTCTTCGACATACCCTCTGGCGGGATTTTCATTGCATTTGCATGTCGACAATCGCTGACAGAGTCGGTCCGCCGACCCGTCGTCCCACACAGGACCCGTTGGTTCGTCTCTTAACCCCGTTGTGATGACAGTCGCTCACGCCTAACATAATGCCGACCCTTTTTCCTTCTCGTTGCAAAATTGGGCGATTCGTCCGTCATACTGTGATGATTTGTTCCAAGTCTCCGACACGACTGATCTCTTGTTGTGGACACCGCTCGTTTCACCCGAGGAGCGCTCGCAAGCAGTCCACGACAACCAAGGCCGCCGTTTGAACTGATAAGCCATGAACTCTTTTTCAAACGCTGTCCGCAATCTTGTGTCCACGCTAGTGGTTGCTTCAACTCTCAACCCCACCTAGGCAAAAGTGGTGACGTTTACCGCCGTTGGCGGCAGCACATGCACTCTTACCGTCGTGATCACACTGTTGGCGGCGGAAACACGCGCCCGGTGCATTCCTCCAACCGTCGTAGAAAGTACAACTACGGTTCCCGTGCGATGACAACGGCAGTCATAATTACGGGAGAGGAAATACACATGAGTCCTCGCGTGATAGTTCGAGAAGTAACAATGGTGGTACCTCCAACTACGGCTCGTCTATCCAAGACCGTTCCAACAACGAACACGTTAAGGCGGGCTGTTACCCCTCTCTTCAGCCGGGACAAGACACTCGGGGCGCTGGCCCTGCGACCCATTCTCTTACAATATTTCAGCCTAACAACCGAACGCCTCCGGCACCCGCCTTGGCTGATAGAGCACAGGCGCTTGGCATATGCTATGGAGCCGCGCACTCGGCGCAACAACAATCCCAGTACGCGTCGGTTCGGTCCCTTCCCTGCTGGCAACAACTGATTTGCTCAATGCTGGTGCGTAGTTACTCTCTGTTCCGCCTGTAGCGATATCGGGAGATAAAACACGAGCTCCATAGGGCTTCCGCGATTTTATCGCGCCTGTTAGTTAGCGTTTTTTCACTGGGTTCTTGCTTGCACAGCGCTCCTCCTACCCGCGCAGATTTGTTTTTGAAACGCCTCGATGACGACCTCCCTTGTAGGAATTTTATCTCGGGGTTCTGGTGAGCTTAGCGCTCCTCCTCCTGTTGAAGACGACATAATTCGTGTATATTCGTTTGCGTCAGCGACTACTCATTTTTCGCAGACTTCTACCGTGTACGAGTTTTGCCTTCCAGATGCGAACGTCGCCTTCGGGTGCGGTACCGAACACTCCACGTACGAGCTCAATATTGGCGCTTCGCTCAGTGTTGGCGCGCAAGACCGGTGGACGCCACACGTTGTGCTCTATTGACGAAGGTCTGGATCTTGCTCTCCTCGGCATGCCTCCAGGCCAATGCAAGGCGAGATACTTCATTTCTTAAATCGGCCTCCGGCGCCTTGCCGGCGACCGATGGGCTAGTTTGGAATGTATTTCCCCCGCAAGGTTCAACCGATGCTCCACCCTTCGCGCACGACTCCGAATCCCTTGCATAGGCAGATACGCAACGAGGCAGTCTGAGAGAACAGACCCACGCGCGCCACCGGCAGTGTTGACCACGCCCTTTTCTGTGGGCGCACTCTAAATTCCGTCCGCACAGGTGGAGGATGACTCGCTGACCTTGTCCGGAATAATCAATCAGGGCCCCCGTGCCTCGCCCAATATTAATTCGGGAGACACAGTAACGGCCGATCCATGGCGATTGCGTCCCGATCTTGGGCTACGAAGTGTGAACACCCTGCGGAACAAATAGCTAGTTGGGTACAGCCACCCCAACACAAGAGTGTGTCCCCCGCGGGCTATCAGGGGAAAGTACACTCGTCCTCCCCTACTGCTCACGTAGTGGCTGACACCGCCACATTCGATTATGCACAATAATATTGTACTCCAGTAGTTGTGCTTTTCCGAAAGCCTCCTCCTTGCTATTTACCTTCTTGCTGTTCACCATGGACGTCTTCTCGGCTCAACGTCTAGGGCATCTCTTGCTTGTGCGCGGAAAGCGTTTTCGCGGTAGACAAAAATCGCCTGTTTGTCGATCACCAGGTACTCCATAACATTATGCGTGTGTCTGCTCCCAGGCTTCACAAGCAGTACGGACGTGCTGTTCGAATTTTGATATCACCGTGTTGAAACGCGAATGTGGTATTGTGCTCATCCTTTGATGCGCCAAGTTCGTCCAAAACCCCGTCGTGCAACAGCATCTTCTGGGTACCGGCAACAGACTGCAGGCCGAAGCTAGCCCTTATGAAACTGGATCGGGGATTGGCTACTAGGAGGACCACGATAATGTTGTTTGTCCCCCTCGTATCGGGGGGTTGAGGGAAAGCTTTGCAGGCGGATGGCGCGCCACCTCGTCCGAGATCGCGCGCCACCGCCGGTGCGCCATCGCCACATTCCTCCTCCCCGGGGCGATTCTCCCGTGCGGAGTGGAGACTACATACATTATTTTGTTCGACCCTTCCTCTCAGCGGTGTCTTGCGCCAAGTGACATGTTCATTGCCGCCGCACCCTCGGCTGTTCGGCCTTGCTCGCTGAGCAGGGGCAGTATCTTGTTAACAATATTTCTTGGTGCTCCCATGGTGCTTGCATGGGGTTTTCCGGGCGGTGTGTGCGTTTCCATGGTGTTTTCAATGGGCCCTCCATGGTGTTTTCATGGTACTTCCATGGTGGTGTATGCGCTTCTATGGAGCTTTAATGGACTCCCATGATGCTTCCATGGTGGTATATGCGCTTCCATGGTACTTTATTGGAGGTTTTACGGTGCTCCCGTAGTGCACCCATGGTGCTTTCATGGTCTTCCACGGTGCTTCCGTGGAACGTTCATGGATTCCCACGGTGCTTTCATAGACTCCAATGGCGCTTTTGTGCAGTGGTGCTTTCATGGTGTACGCGCTTCCATGACAGTCCCATCGTGGTTCTATGATGAGCCCATAGCGGTGTATGTGCTTTCATGGTGCTTTTATGGTGCTTCCATGGTGCTTCCATGGACCTCCCATGGAATCCTATTGTGCTTCCACGGTGCTTTCACGGACTCCCATGGTGCTCTCATCGTGTATACGCTTCCATGGTGCTTCCATGGAACTTCCGTAGAGTTTCAAGGTGCTGCCATGGTGCTTTCATGATGGTTTATGCGCCTCCGTAGGGTTTCCAAGGTGTTTCCACGGTGCTTTTATGGGGTTGCCATGGTGCATTAATGGACTCCCATGATGCTTCCATTGTGGTGTATGTATGCGCTTCCATGGTGCTGATTTGGGGCTTTTACGGTGCCCCCATGGTGTTTCCATGACGATTTCATGGCGCTTGCATGATGCTTCCATGGAATGTTCATGATACCAACGGTACTTCCACGGTGCTTTAACAGAATCCTATGGGGCTTTCATGATACTTTCATCGTGGTGTATGCGCTTCAATGGTGATTCCATTGTGGTTCTTTCATGCTGATGTACGCGCTTCCATGGTGTTTTAATGGGGCTTTTATGGTGCTCCCGTAGTGCTTCCATGGTGCTTCCATGGTGTTTTATGGAACTTTCATGGACTCCCATAGTGCTTCCAACGCTTTCACGGACGCCTATGGCACGTTCATGGTGGTGAATGCGCTTCCATGGTGGCTCCATGGTGGTTCCATGGCGCTTTCATGGTGTATGCGTTGTCATGGTACTTTCGTGGGACTTCCATGGACTCCCATGGTGCTTCCATGGTGCTATCGAAGCATGTGATTCCGTGATGCGTCCGTGACGCTTCCGTGGTGCTATCGTGGTGCCTCCATGATGTACCTTCATGGTGCGTTCATGGTGCTTTCGAAAAAGACAATTAACGTCCATCACCCTCCGTTTCACCGGTGGCACCTGTCATCTCGCCTTCGTGCGACCATCAACTCAGCTAAGGTTCTATCGTTCGCATAAACGGCACACCAGCTCTGGCCGGCAGCCATCTCGTGGACGTGCTCCATAGCACCACTGAAGTTTGAATCGACGAGCACCTCGTCTAATGCAACCGTCCAGCATATTATACAACTGGCCGGTACAGCGGGGTTGGAGCCCGGCGACTTGCTCGGGACCTTCTCCTACCCACTGCTTAGAGTACCCGTCCAAGCTGGTTTTCACGACTGTGGTACCTCGACGCCGACCTCCAGAATTCCCAACGAACTTCATGTGACCGTTACGGGTCATGTGACGGCCCGCTCACGTGGCCTTTCCTCGCGCCCATCACCGCCCACTGCGCCGAGTTTCCCCGAACCTTTCTGTGCACCACTTGGGCGAAGCCCCCCCCCCCGCCCCTTCACGACAAGTATATGACCGACACGCGATATCTGCCCATCATGCGCCCTTGCCTGCGTTGAACGTTTAAACTCCAACCTACGCGCCATATTCCTGTAAGTGCGACACGAGCTACCCGACCATCTGCGATGAACCGTCTTCGATTTCCACGGCCCGGGCAGGGACTCGAACATCATAACTCAGTGCGAGGACACCCTTATTGAATTCGCCGATTGGTGTTCCCAGTCGCCTACCGATTTTGGCTCCTTCTATCTTTCCATAAATCGGCTCCGCGCGACATATCCCCGGTTACGTCCCGCCCATACGACGTGAACCCTCTTGTTGCCAAACAAACGAACGCGAGATTGGGCGAATTGATCGCGGCCGGCTTGATACAACATTCTACCTTGCCCTGCGCAAGCCCTGTCGCTGTCTCACCAATAAAATCCACTGAATCCGACTCACAATCAACTTCAAGTAAGCCGAGCAATATCAGCGTCCTCCGCCAATTTCCCATCCGTCGCCTCGATGAGGTTCTCGACAAGCTCGGTAGCGGGTGGACGTTTTCCCTCTTTGACCGCGTCTCTTTGCTCCAAGTCCCGATTCACAAAGACACGATCCCTCTCACGGTTTCCTGCACGCCCACGCACCTCTTCGAGTGGCTGGTAACGCCACAAGGAAGCAACGCGGAGCCTGTCTGCTCCGACACGGTGATCGACGACGTTATCAAAGGCCCCGACAACGTCGCGTTTACCTCGATGACGTCAATGTGTTCGATTCGGACTCCGCCGCCCACCGGCTCAATCAACCTAGAGGAGCTTTTGAAGCGGTTGCCGAAGCACAACCTCAACTTCTCGCCTTCGAAGGCGAAAATCGTCGCCACAGACGCAGATTTCTCGACCGCACTAGCTATTGACCGACTGCCAGCAAAGTTGAGGCTCTCACGAACCGATGCCTGAAGACTTCAAGCAGCGGCGCTCCCTTCTGGGCGGCCTGTCCTACTATATATACAGGAAAACCCTAGTGGGCATGGCCGAGCGGATTTGGCCTATCACCGGGATGAAAGCCTATGAAAGTGGCATAGGGCCTTCATCGAAGTGCCATCAAAGCCCACGAAAGTGCCACAGAGCCTTCATGGGACTGTCGTAATGAAGGTGCCATGACAGTCGCACGGAAGTGCCATGAAAACCCATGAAGTGCCAGGAAGCACCATGGAAGCTTCCATCGACTAGTAGAAAGTTCATTAATGGTCCATGGCCTCACATTCGACGGCACATGTCGTGTCTACTAAACCGCGAACATGCACATGCACCACCTTCGCTCAATATAGTGTACAAAGGATCACCTTCGCTCCATATAGTGTACAAAGGATGACGGAGCGCTATTGTTTTCCCCTTTTGCCACATATGGAGAATCGACCTTGTCCTCTCTGGCTTACTGTCGGTGCTCTTGGTAACCTATAGTACGTACCAGGTACTCACGTAAATCGGCCTTTGCTTACCCGTCACATCACTCGTTGCGCTTATTTGTTAACAATTGTAACCTCGGGGGCAAAAATACGCCGATGTCCACCAAACGTTGTGCGTGTATCTTGAGATAACTCTGTCACGGCATCCTATGGCAGCACGTACCCAGAGGCCGACTAATGTTATGCAGGTTGCCTTTGGCAAACGCGTGCTTGGTACTATTCGCTTGTCTCGCTTTAGCGTCCTCTTGGCGCATGCAGGAGCGAGGTCCAGACGACCCCTCTTCTAAAAGGGGCAATAATCCCCTCTGTGATGGGATACCACAACACTACGTAATCCACCCTGAAGGGGCTTTTTCGCAGATGCGCAGAAGATTAAGAGGGAACCAAATCCATCCGAATACTTCCGAGAACGGATCGAAGATGCAGCGCTTCACAGCCTACTCCCGCACTGACATACCAGGTAACACGCGAGGCGAAAACCTGGCATAACATGTACAAAGCGAATCAGAAAACAAAAAGTCTAGGCACATTACGGGACGCGGTGGGGTCGTCATCAACGTGAGAAGACACAAAAAAAGGTAAGCAACTCGGCCACACGCATGCCCAAACAAATTCAACGATCGAGCAGAAACGACAAAACCAATTACTTCAATGCCAAGATACGGCAGTGCGCCCCTATTAGGGACCGGCTGTTTGTGCAGGTTGGCTCTGGTAAATAACGCATGGACCATTTTACACGTGCCTGGTAAAATTCGCTTGCGTCGTCCTGATTCCTTCGAGCCACATATATGAGACACAAAAAAAAAACATGAAAAGGACAAAACCCCTCTGTTAGGGAATGTAACACTTGATACCGCCGCCGTACGCCGCACAAAATAAAAAACCTGCTTCAAACGTGCCCAAATGATACCATACCCCAGGTAGGTAAACGACAACAGACAAGGGACCGTTACTAAAAACAGTAAAAAACATTATATACTCCAATGACTAAATAGTAGAAAGATCAAAACCGTACATCTGCCTCCACACTCCCAAATTCTCCTCGGAGGGGAGGAGGGGCGCGAATTCAAGCGATGAAGTAATCGATAAACACCCCGCTACCTGAAAAGCTATTCCATACCACACACCCTACGTACAGCACCACGCTTCACTAGCGTTATCATTCAGCTCCGCCATGCAAAGCTTAGCTTTCTTTTGCCCGCAGTTCTTCCTCCGGCGCATCCATAGTGCCAGTAGAAAACGCCTCCCCACCGGGACCAATAATTACATACAGTAGAGGTCCCTCTATAGTGCCGGTTGCCCGCGAGTCCTGTGAAATCGTTTGGCACAGACTGAATAACCAGTAGCAGTATGCGGAGCAGTGTCGGTTTCCGCTATAGTGCCGGTATTTCCGGCTGGCACATACCGGCACTATAGAGGGACCACTACTGTAGCTACTGTAGCAGATCATCTTCGATCCCAGCTATCGTCGTCCAGTTTGCGACCGGCGGTCTCGATAGGAATCATACCTGCCAGAGGGTAAAAAAAAAAGATGCGCCACCGTGCATACAAAAAAAAACTAGCATCAGCGCATGAATCGTATCGTCCGACTCTCACCAAGACCCTACGGCAGACATGTCTCGCGGCAGAAGGCAGCAGCGCAGTAGGTTGGCGACAACAAACATCGCAACATCAGTTGATAACGCAACATCAGTGCAAGCGTGAAAAATAAACCAAGGTTGGAGCTGCCTGCATGTCATGCGCCGCGAGTTGTCACTGCCTTTCCGTCCACGTACTCGTTGGCTGAACGCCGAACGCTTTTAGCGCATCTCCGCTGTTATGGAGAGAAAAGTGAGTCCTTCTCGTCGACGAGCTACTCTTGCAACTGACGCCAGAATCAAAAACCTCACCGGCGGCAATTGCCGTGACGATCATCGTCGGTCCGAAGACTAGCAGCGGGGCCACCGGACCCCCCTTGTCGTACAAAACTTCCGCAAGGACAGGCGCCGCCAAACCTGCCGATTTTGGTGCGACGAGCACAAACAAGCACAAAACATTCTGCGTCGGAGAGGCAATGGGACGATGCAGCTGCTGTAGCTGTACGAAGATGCGTTATCAAACAAGCGAGAATGCTCCCTCTGGGGTACCTCTGTCACACGGTGACAACTTTACAAACAGCTCTGGTCAGAGAAGAAATAATATGGAGTGACGGACCCAAATACTTAAACAACGTCTTGTCGTTCTCTTGACCGCTAGGAAGGATAACCATGGCAGACCAACTGCTAACACGGTTTCCCCCCGTCTATGCAAGGCAACTACCACACCCCACGGGCGTGTTGAGATATATACCAGTATGGTGTTTACAAGTATGATATCAGGTGTATATTTTCTCCCATAGCCATCGCCTCTGAGCGCTGGCTGGTGTGGGTGTTTGGAAGCGACAGCAATGGGCGGTATCCGCAATAATAGTGCTTCCCTAACAGTCGAACCGAACACTGCAAAGCGCATGTCCTCGATGTGCCAGGGCCGTTCTCGAAACAAAACAATACCACGCAACCAAAAACGTTATTTTATTCTTCTATAAGGGCCGGTTGGTCGCTGCAGCTTCTGCTGCCCTGCCGCATATCATCCTGAAAAGATTTGGCAGAGCAGAAACAATATTAACTACCTGCAACCTACAATAAAAGTGGACTTGACGCACCAAAAGGAATTGGGAAAGGGTAAAACAATACGGAGACCCAAAACACAACACAGCCGTAGTAACGTACACAATTGACACTGTTTTTCCAACGTATTTACGACTTGAGCAATGCTGTATTGGTTCCGCCCAGTAAACATCAACAACTACACGCACCTCCCAAGCGCGTCACAACGCTGGCGCTTCCCATCCCCACCGCGCGATACTTGGTGGAGTATATCTCCGGCGTGATGAGGTACATGATCGTACCCGGCACCGCTGGTATAACAGCACAAAGCGCACACACACCTCTGTAAGAAAGGGGCAATACAGCTTTCGGCGGCACATGCATCACATACACAGCTCAGTAAGAAAGGGGCAATACCGCTTTCGTCCGCACACACATCACATATACGAGTACGAGAGAACTCGGTTTGAGAAAGGGGCAATACAGCGTTGGTCCGCACATGCATCAAATATACGAGTACGAGATAACTTCGTCTCGTAGAAGGGGCGAAGCTCGTGGTCTTGTGTGGGGAGAATATCAGAAACGAGAGAACGCGACATAGCGTCGTTAACCAGAGGTGCGAAACTGGGCCCAGGCAGGTGATGGCTAATCGAGAAAAATCTTAAGGTTGCCGCCGAGCTAAGGCCCGGCAGGTGTCAATTAACGATATACCTGGCGATGTACGACTTGCTTCAGCTTTGATATATACGCGTACCACTTTTGGGGTGTTTTTTTTTTTTTCCTGAGGTATTCTTCCACTCCAGAGCGACTGGAGCCTGTCCTGTGACCACGGACTTGATTATGAGAGTTAATGAGAACAACAACAACAACAACAACATACCTGGCACATGTTACAAAGTTGCACACGTTGGACAGATCACCAATCCCAACTTGATCGGGGATCGTCTATAGGGTCTATTAGCTCATGTTGCAGGGTGGGAGCCGTACGATCTGTATGATCTGGCACATGCTTCCTGGGTTGGATCTGTACTCTACAAATACACATCCTGAACAACATCTCTTAACCGCAGATATAGGATCTAGTGTAGATGCTATAGATCGTGATCTGTCCGATGTATGCGAAGTTACAATCACAGACAGGTCGAAACAGCCCAAGAACAGCAGGCACGCACAAGCGATCAACTGAAGTCTCCGAGGGGCTTCCACGCAAGAGACACGCCCAACGACAACGCTGTATTAATCAGGGTCAGAAACGTACAGCAGTGAGACGATTGTTGTTGCTGGGCAACAATCCAAAGACGGTATGGTCACATCGTACTTTGTTTTTTCTTTAATCCAAATGCTTTTTTTGCCTTTTTTTGTTACCACGGGCTAGATTTCAGGGATATGAGCCATTAATAATGCGAAAACATCCTCATCATCATATAGGCGCATGGCAAGTTCCGTTTTCCGCTCACCGCTGAAAAACAGAACCAGCAAAGACACGAGGGAGAACAGCGCGGTGACGCGTGTTGTCGTGGCTAAAACAAGGATCGAAGCAGCGCTAGCGCAGGACGACCACTTCAGAGCGCCCACGCGACCCAAACGATGTTCGTCGACCAACCACATAGCTGTGTAGGAGCCTGTAGGCCAGGAACGGTGGGGGGTAGGTTCAAGACCGGGCGAGCGCGCGTAGAAGACGGTCTTGGTAACTAGTGGATACTAGGGCGAGCGTGTCCACATGACAATATATTTAAATTTTGCCTTTCATCGCTTTCGCATCCTCGCGTGGTCCGGCGGGGCTCGATTGATTTCATACAGTCGGACACCGTCGACGGATGCAAGCGTGTACCGCTCTCCGGGGTAGATAGCTGGAAACTTGTGGCTTAACAAGGCGTCGCCTGCCAGTGACAGCGGTAATTCATCCTCCACCACTCGGTAAACATGCGATCACGTGAGCTGGGTCACAGCTGGGGCGTACCTGGGATGAAACACGCTCCAAGGAGGGCGGAAAGGATGTAGACGAAGTCTTTCTTCCCATCCGAGATGTCGTCGTAGTACCTCGGTAGCAGAAACGTTAGACCGTAATAGCTGGTGCAGACGGATGTGGGGGGGAGGAGGGGGGAGGGAGGTTAACGTACACCTTCACCAAGACATCGAGAACAGTCTGTACTTGTTTTCGGGAGATACTAGTAGCAATCGCAAGGCGGTCGCCAAAACAAATTATCCGTAAAAACAAATGACGAACACGTAGTCGTTCGCGTGCCTCACGCATGCTCGACATCACAACAGAAACACATTCGTGGTGCGCTTCACGTAACCTTGAAAAGATGAACGAGTGACGCCAGTCACATTCGTCGTGTATACTGCCGGTCGACAACAGTCAGAAACAACTTGGTGCCCACCTGAGGTTCACGAACAACCAGGCCACCCAACTATCACGTCCATGGATTTCCGCCGGTATATGAAACAGTGCCGAAGAGAGATGCAGAATGGGAAGAAGGGGTGCGCGAGCGAGGACAGCGCGCGGCGGAACACGAAAGAGGGCGTCAGCGATTAGGCATGGTGTGGCCAGCGCCATCCTCGAAAGCAGAGTAATAGCCAACGCATAACGCATGACTACTAGCTACCAGGTAAATGCAGTAAGCAAGTACGCCATTCTCTATCGTCATGTTCGTAACGCTCACTTCTTCTGTGTCAGGTTGTTTACCGTTAGGCCTCTTGCACAAGGTGGTGCAGAATATGTCCCAAAGACGCTGAGCGAGGAAAAGAGGGCGTTTGTTTGTACTTTTTCCGACACCCAACCAACCAAGACGTCGACATAATGGTTATGTTGTTTTACCCCTTGCGCCTGTTAGCCAATCTGTACGAGAAGTCGTTTCTCGTCGGGAACAACCGGTTCGGTCGCAAAATTTACAGCTGAAGCTTTGCATTTGTCGTTGCCGGCCACTCCAAACCCACGGCCAACTCCTTACACCCTACAATAACACTCCAAACCCACAGCTACAAGTCAATATACCCGGCGTTTATACCCGCCCGCAAAAACCTTGGCCGACGGCACTTACAGGCACAACGTAACCTTGCGCAGGACAGGGGTGTGGAACAGCTCCCGCACATCCCCGGCCTCGGCCTTCTCCGCTTCTTCTCCGTGAGCGTACTCGACCACAGGAAAGGCCCCTGCGCCGTCGTGCCACATCGCCGCAGCTGGGGCACCGCTGTCCCCGCCCGCCGTCTTGCCTTGATCGTTAACATCGATCCCAAACGGCACGGGTCCGCCGCCGCCGGGCGTCACTGCGGACAACGTTTTCGGCGGAAAAATAGGTTTTACTAAATTAATTCAAATACTTCAGCTGTGAATTCGATTGAGTGGTCCATACTCAACGTTGGAAGCTGCGCGATGCGTTTTTCTACAGGAGGCATACGGGAGAAACTGACCGGCTCCGTGATTCAAGCGCCCCATTGGCAAAAAAGACGGTGTCGCGTTCTTCATGCGCCCCGTTAGTAGCCAAACAGCAAGCCTCGCGTGGCGCAGGTCGCGGGTTCATTCAGGCTATGGTGGGCTCGAAACAGCTTTGGTTCATTTGTCGCTCGTAAGAAAATCGCCTCTAAAGGCTGGCATGCGGAGTTGGGTGGGTGCACCCGGTTTGAAACGGGTGACTTCGGCGAACCTAGCACTGCAAGCGAGTGATGGATAACAGACAGCACTCGTCTTGAATCCCACGTCATGGGAAAAGGCGCAACGCGCGAAGCAGAGAGCAATTGCCACGTGACGTTAGGCCTGCGGAGCAGAGCACCGAGATCGATGACAGTAAAAAGCAAAGTCGTGTAGTCTCGGCGCCTTGACTTCCTCGTTGCAGCCTAGGCGTTGCTGCCGAACGACCACAAAACACGCAAACCGCAACAAGCGGTACATCACGCGCAAAACGCAAACTTGTCCCATGACGGATGTGTCCTCACGTGACTTTTTTTGGATACGCAAAGAGATGAACGAACTCTAGTTCTGCTCAACGAAAAGAACTAAGGGCATCCCAGGTGTTGTGGCCTCCGTTGTAGCTGACATAACCCTCCCGAACACGTTACAAGAAAGCTGCGCAAGAACGTTGCGACATGATGGCTGGGCCCGGCGGAAACAGCTTCGGTCGGACCTACGATCCAAGGAAGGACCAGGGGGGGGGGCTGCTACGACAAAGCCCGCCCGGGAAGGCCACAGCACCAGCTACTCAAGGTACCTGGTAACAGAACAAGGGGATACGCTCTCTACCGAGCATTTGCCACCTTCCAGCATAATATATATCGCCCACCTGTACGTTACGTCCGATCGCACCGGTGCAACGTAGAAAGCGCGTCGGTCGCTATTTGTGGTATTACGCATGCCTCGAAAGAGGAGGGCGGGACAGAGGCTGCAACGTGTACTGTAGGCTACCAACGGCGATGCGGAAGAGGACGCTCCGTACGCGGGCAGGGGAGCGGCAAAAACAACTCCTGCCTGGGTGCTTGAAAACGGACCCCACATTTTCCCTGCATCTGTGGCACTCTCATCTCTTCCGTTTCCATTCCTCGGTCTGTCTTCCTTTTATTTCCCGGCCAACGTTTATTTTTTCTTGCTTGTTTTTATTCTTCTCGCGGATGGGCAAAAATGAAGCCGTCGTCCTACACGACACCGGTACCTGAAAGATTGTACAATGCAGGTGAGGACTCTATCGGGAGCCTGTCTCCCTCGTTGCGGTCTCCCGAGAAACCCAGTCCAAGGACGTCCAGCTTTCCGTTAACCCTCGCCACGTTTTCCAGTATCTGCCGCATATACATAGCACCACACGCGACAAAAAGAGGAGATATAACCCAAGCCAGTGGCGGCGGTTAAGCTCACTCTTTGTGGGTGCTTCCGGATCGATTGCAGACACTGTCCTGTTCTGCTACTTGGACAAAGCAAGAGGGTCATAGCAGACTTGGGCTAAACAAGGTCAACGCAGAGGTCACGCCAGGTGCAAATACCGGCACTGTCGCAGGTAGCCGCTGATTGGTGGATGGTGGCCCGTCATCCCTGCAATTGAACCCTTCCACACAAGGAGAAAGCCTCAGCCACAACGCAAAGGCTGATTGCGGACACAAAACGCTGACGGCTACACGACGAGGACCTCGAGAGCGCAGGGCCTCCGGTGGAGCTTGCCACCCATAATCCCCCAACTAAAATTCAGGAGGGGGGAGTGATGCGCTCTCAACCTTTCAGAACTCCACCCACGTTTTTGGGGCCAAACTACTTGGAATAAGTGTAGGATTATTTTTCATTAGTTAAAGGGTTAAAAGCACGCTCGAAATTCCAAGCCGATTTGTAGCAACATCAACCCAAAGTAATAAAAAGGCAGCGTCACCTAAGTCAACATGACAGACCTGTGCGGCCTCGTGGTCCTTTCCCATGACGTGCAGGAAGCGAGGGCTTTCCGGGAGCAGTCGGTATGCGACAGCCACCATAGCGGAGGGCACCGCCGCCAGCCCCAAAAACCACCTCCAAAACGTTTCTTCTTTCCTACCGAAAGGGTAGAGAATACGAAAACGCGTCAAAGTTAAACCCAGGGGGCGACTGAATGGAGGGCGTGGCGGTATTAAAGGCAGTGTCTGGTGGTGATGATGGTTGGGGGCGGGGGGGGGGAGTGGTAGGGATGGTAGTGGTAGGGATGGTGTGCTACATTCGGTCCGGTCGGAAAGATCTTGGTTTTCCTCCGGAGGGCAGCGTAGCAGACGACCTAATGCGTAGCATGCCAAGATTACCACCCCGCTCACCCTGACCCGAGAACGTTGGCCAGAATGAGTCCGAGCAGAGAGGCGGTGATGACGCCGAACCCCCAAAACGCCCCACTGATGCGGCAAAGCACGTACGCCCGGTGGGAAGTGGGGAGAAATTCCGTCACGAGAGCCGTCGACACGGGAAGGTTGCCGCCGACGCCAAAGCCGACAACCATGCGAAAGATGCACAGCGTTACGAGCGAGGGGGCTGCCGCAGAAGCTACGCCGCCGAGGAAGACACAAGACAGGGACTGGACGAAGGCAGTCCGGCGGCCGCATTTGTCGGCGTACACGGACCAGAAGCCGGCGCCGATCAGCATTCCTGCGAGAACAGAGAGCGCGAGGAAATCGTCAGGTGTCATCGGCGAGGTTTAACGGGGGAGCTAGCGTACCGAGGACGGTCTCGCAATGACATCGCCTTGAGGGCGGTTAGCGGTCCGTGCGGAAAGGACGTGCCCGGCCATCGAACAAGCCGACCGACTACAATAGGTCGCGATGCCCAAGAAAATCGCGAAGTACAATCCGTAAAGACACCCTTTGTGAGCTTCAGACATGAAACATCCGCTCCGCGCGCAATCTTTACGGGACCGTGGCGCTTCTCCGTGCCGCAGCCATTTCGCTTGGATTGGATGTTGGGCAAGGTAGCGTATACACAACAGCAGAAACAGTTGCAAGAGGACTGCTCCGGGCGCGTCTATGCAGAGTGTACGCAGGTCTCCAAACTGCGATTCGCGACTGCCACGGCAAGAAGGCACAACGCTTGCACATACTGCAGTACTTTACCCACAGAAAACGAAGCAGTGCTCGAGTTGTGGCGAGGCCCACAAACGATGCACCCGGGTCCTATGACGTGCTCGTACTACAAATCAATAGAAATGTTGGAACACCTCTTTGTATTTCCGGTTTACGAGTAACGAACGTATTGGAACTTGAAACCTCAGTAACAGAGACGTCTAGAAGGGGTCGCGCGACAGCGAGAACTTTTTCCGCTCAGTCGCAGTCAAGTAGTTGGTCTATAGTCTAGTGCCGTGACAATAGAGTGGTGATACTCTGCCAATCGATAGACATTGTCCATCGCAATAGATTGTGAACTGTGTGTCCATCGATGGCTGTTGCCGGCCACAAGAGATTGTGTGAGGTGCCTATCGATAGCTATTGTCGACCACAACAAACTCTGCAAGCTATCCATCCTGTTTTATGGGTTTGCCTTGGTTTTCTTCTACTTTCTGGGAATGTTTACGAGTGATCGAGGTTGAAGCTCATGCTGCACATTGTCGGATGGCCAACACAAGAATAAATATATACATATTGTCGGTGGCAACAGCTTTCACCGAGGGATTACGTCAGACTCCTGACCAAACAATACAATACGTTGGGGAAGGAATATATCGATAGAGGTTACCGACGACAATTTCTACTGCAATCTCGCTTCAACGCTTCAACCCTTCCGTGACGCAGGCATCTCGCATCTTGACGTTTTTGAGGAAAAAATACAATGACATATCAGCTGTGAGATCGAGAATTTCCAAGTCCCCTTATCCTGCATCCTGCGTCCCAACTATATAATAACCCCTCTGGCTCACCGAAGAAACTGGCGCTGCCGATGAGACCCTTCTGAACGCTGCTGAGCTGGAAGGTATCCGCGACGTCTTCAAGCACGAAGGCAACGACGAGTATCTCCATCGCGTCGATAATCCAGCCCTTGGGTAGAGTCAACCGTCGAGCAAGCAGGCGAAATATAATATATGCGGATGAAACATGGAAACAGCCGGTTGCGAATACAGCAGCAGTATCGAAAATCGGAGATCGAACACAACTAAGAAGTGCCCAAATTGTGGGCGATCCCGCTGCCTGGTGTACGGCGATATTGGTGATGGACATCGGTATCGAACGAGAAAGAGTTTGATACGATATCGATCAACTATACGGTAAAAAGTATCGAACGATTTTGATATTCGACATCATGTCATAACGTCGAAGTCCTTCGTTCAGTATCAGTACACCGTATACTAAAATCAAGATAATACACCCCCTCCGACGAATTTCACAGATAACTTTTTCGACAACGGGGAGAGTGCAAACACCGAGCGACGCGTCTATGGAAATATCTCGACTACAGTATAGATCTTCCCAAAGCCGCCATTTTCGCTGTGCCCCCCTGGTTTTGGAGAATTTCGGTTCTGACATTCATCCCTGGGGGTGTTTTGTCTTGCGTGCTGCACGGTACCAGGGAATCTAGACTATTCAGCATATAAATAACACATACGGGGAATGACGGGGGATCGTGCGCAAAACTCGTACGATATATCGACAATATACATATTTCGAAATATCGTAACTTTCGATGCGATACCCAACACTAACGGCGATGTATAACATCTGGTGCCGGTAAGTGGTATATCATAGAGTACCAGTACAGCAGTACATTACTAGTAGGTACAAGGCTTTCCTTCGGAGTTGTCATAGCGAGGAGGGTGACGCAAGGAGTATGGGCACTACGGCGTCCCCCATACGACGATCTCTTGAAAACTATATTCGATTACATAC